>OU612060.1:80794183-81172740 GCA_914767635.1 Melanostoma mellinum | reverse complement strand
AGGTTTTCTTCTACGCTGGCAAAACCACTGCGTAAACTTTTCCATCTTTCCTATTTTGCTAGGATTTTTCCGATCAGATTGAAAACTGCTTTGTCCAGCCAATCTCTTAAAAAGCGAATGTGGGAAACTTTGCCGAAGGCATCAATTAAATCAATATCAATCAATAAAAGCGACCAGAATTTCTTTTTTAGGTTGCAAGTCGGGCGTGCTAATAACATAGAAGCAAAAGGAAATAAGATAGAGAAATGTTTTTGCCCAAATTTAAATTTTAAATTTTCAAGTTTTGGTGGGGCTACCTACCGCCCTATTTACTACCTTAATACAAGCTTAAAATAACTTAAACATACTAAACTTAAACTAATTAAAACTAATTAAAACTATTAAACTACAAGGATAAGAAATGGTTTAAAAGGAGGACTTTCAGACAAGGACTTGGAAGATTGAGGTCGAAAAGAAAAGGAACATAATTAATCTTACTCATCATGCGGGTTAAGGGTTCGTTGAGACCATAGAATGAACGATCAGCAGGAAGGAAAAAAGATCGGGATGATCTTACGTCAAACAGCAGAAATCGACGTTGAACACTTTCGATCCTTGAGATATGAACCGCTTGATGTGGAACCCACACTTGCGATGCTCAAAAGGAGCTGAAAGAGTAGAACGGAAACGAACTCTTTATTGGCGATTATCCAAATATGAAGATATCCATTTGAGTACGATGGGGCTTAATCCGAGGAAGGAAAGTTTAAAGAGGATTAAGGTGTGAGAGATTTTGTCAAAAGCTTTGCTGAAATCTGTGTTAATGACGTCTTCTTCGTTTCCTTTTTCCATAGAAGAAAGACAGAAGGAAACAAACTCAACTATATTAGTGGTTGTAGACCTTCCCTTACAGAAACCATGCTGCTTCGAGTATATCATTGATTTGCACTGGAAAGAAAGTATTTCATACAGAATGCTTTCGAAAAGTTTAGGCATATGAGAGAGTTTGGCTATGGGTCTATACTTGGAAATTAGGTTTTTGGGGCCTTTTTTATGGATAGGTGAAATAACGGACATTTTCCATAAGTCCGGAAAAACTCCACTTGAAAGGGATAGTTTGAAAAGGTTAGTGATGGGAAGGGCTCGTCTTTGAGTTTGAGGAGACCATTAAAAACAGTTGACTGATTAAAACTTAGATTAGAAGGCCCTGTAGAGAAATGGCGAAGATAGGAAAAGTAGGTCTCGTCTAGATCTGGGTTTTTTGGGCAAAGGACAGTTTAAAATAACTTGCAAAAACATTTGCGATTGTTGTTGGTTCGTTGGAAGATTGGCTTTCGTAGGGAAAAGAAGGAGGGAAACCATCATTTTTCTTTTTATAGATGATAAACTTATAAAACAATTTTGGCTCCGAGATTTGATTAACCTTTTGTATTGTGGCCTAGGGAGTGGTTCAGGGTCTTTGGAGGTGGCTATATTCAAATCTTCAAATTATTGCAGTCTTTAAGGTAAACAAAAGACCTCGAAATGTCTAGTGATTTCTAGGGAAAGCATCGAAGATACCTCTTACTTCCCAAAATTATAACTGAAAGATTCTTCTTTTTTCTTGTTTTTCCCATGCTTTTTGTTTTCTTTCTATTAACTTAATCTTATATTATCTTTGCCTTTCTGCAACGTTTGCAACTCGGAAGTCAACATCGATCGTGTCGCGTGCGGTGGTTTATGCGGAAAAGTGTTTCACCCGGGTTGTATTGGGGTCAGCAAAAGATTATTAAGTAATATTGTTGACATAACTTCGCGATTTGTTTTTTATTGTGACGAATGTGAAAAAATATCGTTGTCACATATATTACTAGCAATCAAGTGTTCCAACGAAAATCTTAAGTCAGCGATTGACGTGAACAATGTTAAATTTGCTCAGATACATAATGAGTTCATTAAAATTGATGACCTGATTAAGCAGAATGACGAAATTCATACGATGGTCCTGAACATTACCCGTGTGTTGAACAATAATTCTGATAATCTGTGCAAAAAAATCGCCGATATAGCCAATTCTTTAAATGACCTAATTAAAACCAGTGAAGCAAAGAGTGAAGAACTTTGCCTTAAACTTAACTATGCCATCCCTTTGAAATCTATAAACTCTCTGCTAGAAGAAATGACCCACTCTATTAAAAACATTCTCGGTACAACATCGTCAATCCGATCAGACATCAAAGTACATTCATCTAGTAGCACTCTCGTTGGGCTCAATCATGTTTTAAATGATTTGTCTAATGACTTAGCCGCGACTAGATCATCGATTGGACAGATTTCTGATGAGTTGAGAGCGACCTCCAGAAAAATTGATGACATCCCAGATCAACTGCAGCCAACAACGTCTACCTTCAACAGCTCCATACTTGCCCCTCAACAACATAACAATGTCTCTATTCTTGAGGAACTGGTCAACGCGGACAAAACCCTAAATCCTCCAACTGACAACAACCAAATTAACAATAGTTCTCCCAATCCTGAGCCCGTCCGTAATATGAAGAAGCTTAACAAATTTGGGGTTACTTGGACCGAGTCGGAATGGAATAACAGACTGAAGAAAATGGAAGCTGTTAACAACTCGTGGTTTCTGCTCACAAACGCCCCAAAATCAACCAAAGTTAAATGGGTTCGCTCTCTCTTAAAATCTCGTTATTCGATCAACTTAACTAAGTGTATCTCAATGACGGCAAGGCGGTTTAAAATTTGTATTCCAACTAAATACTCTTGGATGTTTGACTGTTCCGGAAATGGGATCCAACTGGATGATATGCTGCTTTCACCTTTAACTGACTCTTCAACTATAGAACCACAGATAAAATCAATTATTAATAATTTTAATCACCAACCTAAACCCTTTATCCCGAAAATAACACCAAACCCCAACCAAGCTCCTAAACCTTATATCCCCAATAAAAATTCAAATCCCAATTGGTCTTTTAAAACAAAAATTTTCCCAAATTTTTCTGGCCCAATAACGAACTCGTTGCTAAGACCTCCAGTTTCTCCTAAGTTGATTTCAAACCATCCCCACCATTTCCAAAACAGCCATGTTCCTTCTAAACCTCAGCAAAGGGTCTCTTTTAATTTAACTCCCACAGCTCACTATACCTCTTTGCCGTCTAATCAATCCCCCTCAACACCCTCTTCTATGGATAAATCACCCTTCCCATCCTTCGATCTTACTTCAGGTGCAAAATACCCTAATTTTATAAGCTCCCATATACTTAATCCTAGCACACCCGAACCACCTTCCAGTTCAACTACCAGCTTTGACCCTCTTTTGCCTCCCTTAGTAAAACTTACCCAGCAATCTATTGATTCCACAGAATCACGATACGCCCTGTCTAGACTTAGAGACAAAAAGACATACGCAAACATCCGTATTTTCCTGGCTTACCTTCATGATAAGTCAGACATAGTTTGCTATGAAGGCAAAACTAAAACCAGTGTCACTGTCTCTATTCAGCAGGAAGGTCTCCCCACTGATGTTCCCACCCTCAAGAAACTGTACATCAAATACCATGAGCTTTTTAATCTGTCCCCTGAAAAGGTCGCTAATGATCTTGAAGCTTTTGGTCAATATGTTCACTCAAAGCGAATATCCCACCTTCAACGTAGTAGAGCTGACCATGATAAGTTTTTTCGTCAATAATCTACCTCTTACCTTTTACTATCAAAACGTAAGAGGTCTTCGCTCAAAAACAAGTGCTGTCCTTCAACAATCCCACGCTTTGCCTTTTGAAGTCTATGCTCTGACTGAAACTAACCTTATCCCTAGCATTAACAACCAGGAACTGTTCCCTTCTACTTTCAATGTTTATCGAGATGACGATCAAGACCGCGAAACTGATGACTCTCCTTGTCGTGGTGTCCTCATTGCTGTCTCCAATACAATTGACTCATCTCTTCTCTCAACATCCACCTCCTCATGCCTTGATTTTGTCTCAATTAAAATTTCACTACCCCATAAATCGCTATACATTATCTGCTTTTACATTTTACCATCGCAACCCCTCGAATCTTATGAATTTGCAATCAAAACGATTGATGACATTTCAGATTTATGTGAACCCCATGATGAGATCCTTCTTTTCGGTGACTTCAACCTGCCGTATCTAAACTGGACTTTGTCAGACGACCAATCGTTTTATATTGCTCCAAGCCCCATCTCTGCCAAAGAATGTCTGTTCGTTGATCGCCTTGCAGACTCTTGCCTCTGCCAAGTAAGTGGAATTTCAAACTTCATGGGTGACAACTTGACCTTGTATTTACAACAGACCCTATTAACTCTTCAATCTCACTTTCACCCCTGCTTCTTTCAACCATAGATAACCTACACCCTCCTCTCCTTCTCTCATTTTTTCTCCAGTCTTCACAACCATCTAACCCTCCTGAACCTCCAGCTTCATACGATTTCCACAAAGCAAACTTCCGCAAAATTAACGATTACCTCAATAGAACTCACTTTAATTTTGAAAATTTAACTGTAGAAGATGCCACATCCGCGTTCTACAGAGAAATACATAAAGCTATATCCCTATTCGTTCCCCTTTCTAGACTTAAGACTTCTTCTACTTCCCCTCCGTGGTATAACCATAAGCTCCGTACTCTAAGAAATAAAAGGAATAAATTGTGGACAATCTTCCTTCGCACTCGATCTCCTACTGACTATTCAGCTTACCTTGGCTCTTATCTACACTTCTGTGAGCTTTTCAACACCCTTTACCAACGCTATTTAATCGATATGAAATCTAACATAATAAATGACCCTAAGTCTTTTTATAAATTTGTCAACCACAAAAGAAAATCTGACGGGTACCCTTCCTCCCTTTCCTTCAATAACGAAACCTCATCCGATGCACTCGCCATAGCCAACTATTTCGCAAATTACTTCAAACAGTCTTTCACGAATGATTCATTTGTTCCTGATTCAGATTATTTCTCGTTTTTACCGAATTTTTCTTTTGATCCATTCCTTCCACGCTTCCTTGACTCCTACCTGATTGAAGAAGAGTTAAATCATCTAAATGATGAGTATGTTCCTGGCCCCGATGGTATACCTGCCATATTTCTTAAGAAATGCTCCTCCATTCTTTCCCTTCCCCTCTCAAAAATTTTTAGCTTGTCTATATCCCTTGGAGTTTTCCCCCAAGCTTGGAAAACGGCTTTTATAACCCCTATACACAAGAAAGGTCCCAAGTGCGACGTGAAAAATTATCGTCCCATCGCTAAACTATCGCATATACAAAAAATTTTCGAAAGCATATTGTATGAAAACTTAAGTTTTCGTTGCAAATCTCTCATTTCCCCTAGACAACACGGGTTCCTCAAAGGCAGGTCAACAACAACAAACCTCGTTGACTTTGTCTCATTTTCCCTCTCAGCCTTGGAGAATGGAAAGGAGGTCGATGTAGTTTCAACTGACTTTAGTAAAGCTTTCGATAAAATCTCTCACAAACTTATTCTTTTTAAACTTTCCACCCTCGGCTTTGAACCCATTCTGTTGAGATGGATTTCTTCTTATTTAGAAAACCGTTTTTACAGCGTTCGGTTCAGATCCGCCTTATCCAGCCGCTTTCTAGCTACATCCGGTGTTCCCCAAGGCAGCCATTTAGGCCCTCTCCTCTTCATTCTCAGTATTAACGACATTGAAATGATCATAAAACACTCCTCTATCTCTCTCTATGCGGACGATACTAAGTTTTACCGAGTCATTTCTTCTTCTGAAGACTCTTTCCACCTCCAACATGACCTCGACAATTTTTCAATATGGTGCTCCAAAAACTGCCTGGAGCTAAATGTTTCCAAGTGCCAATCAATAACCTTCTCACGAAAACGCATCAAATCTCCTCCCCGTCTCTATCTTCTAAACGGTCAAATCATTTCCACCGTTGAGGTGATCCGGGACCTTGGGATTATTTGCGACCGTGAACTGAATTTCCTCAAGCATATCGACGATATAATCCTTAAGGCTTATTCAGCACTTGGCTTCGTGAAACGATGGTCCAAAGAATTTGCTGACCCCTACGTAACCCGATCCCTTTACATTTCATTTGTCCGTCCACTTCTTGAATATGCTTGTCAAGTCTGGTCGCCTTTCCAACAAGTGCACATTGCCAGAATTGAGAGCATTCAACGCCGTTTCCTCCGATTTGCTCTTCGAGGTCTTAATTGGAGTAATCCTTTGATATTACCTCCTTATCAAGACCGAATCAAACTCCTCAACCTCAATACGCTGAAAGATCGAAGAGAAATATTTGACGTTCTCTTCATTCACCGAATCTTCACAGGTACCATTGACTGTCCAGCCCTTAACGAATCCATTTTTCTAAATACTAACCCTCGTAACACCCGGAATCCCCGTCTCTTTTATCTTCCCACCCATCGAACCTCTTACGGCTCCAATGAACCCATCTCCCGAATGCTGAGGAATGTCAACTCCCACTCCTCTTGTTTTGACTTCAATATGAGTACTCCCTGCCTAAAACTTCGTCTCCTAAGCCGTCCAACTAGTTAGTAAGTCTTAGCTATTAAGTTTCTTAGTTTGTAAGTTAATAGCTTGTATTAGGTAAGCTTAATAAATGGGGGTTTTGCCCCCACCAAAATTAAAAATTAAAATTAAAATTTGTATATAAATACTTATTTTATCTTCATTTTTTCTTTGCTTTTCTTTACTTTTGTTATCAAGTTGATTGAATTTCATTCGAAAACATATAATTTAAGAGTAATTTGAAACATACACTTTTTTTTATAAGATATTGTATCTTAATGTGTTAAGCCGTTGTCGAGATAAATAAAATTTAAAATTTTAAGTCGTTTGAAAACGCTGACCGCACAGACAACTACATACAACCCACTCAGCAATATTTTCGATGTTGACACAGTTTGAATTCGCGCACTGAAGAGACATTTTGTTTTGACACAGAATAAAGCTTTTGGCAGCGAAATTGAAGTTGAAAATTGGGAGTTTTAATAAAAGACCGATGCACGTTGCTTTTGAATCTTTGTGAATCGCAATGCAGGGGAAACAAAAAGCCAGGTAAGCATTCCACATTCGGGTGATGTGACTGAAATAACAATCTCTATACATGACTGTACGCCCGAAGTTAGGCTCAAGGTAAAACTGATGAGAGTTCCTAGCGAGGCTGGTGTTGCGGCTAAATTGTTTCAGGGGAGGAATGCAACTGGCTATTTCGCTAGAGCACTGTTTGTTAAAAAAGCGATAAAAAAGAGTGAGGCAAGTCCATTACGACGGTGTTGAAGAGAATCAACCGATTCTACGATTGAGCTATCACCTATCTAATTTTAACGCTCTATTTGGTACCCTATCAAGAAGGCGCAAAGATGTTTCAGAAGCACCTGACCAGATATGGTAGTCTTACTCCGGTTTTGGGCGGACAAAGGCCTTATAAATTGTAGCCAGATCAAATGGGGTGAAGAACTTCTTGCATCGTCTCAAGAAGTCTAAGCAATGGCAGCGTTTTTGGCGTCTTCAAATGTGTGCTCATTCCAACGAAGATCATCGTTTACACTCATACCAAGTACTGACAGTTTTTCGGTTTCTTGGATGCAGGTACCATTCATGGATAATGGCAATGGGGGAATGTTAAGCTTCAACGACAAGAGACTGCATTGAGTTTTCGAAGCATTGAATTGTACTCGGTTATTATGACCCCATATAAAAATGCTGTCAAGGTCAGAATTCAATGAACGCAACCGATCCAGTTCCACATTCGAAGAGCAGGGACGTGAATTTGAAAGAAAAAAAGCTGAGGGTCGAGTCTTCAGCAAAACAGTTGGGAGGATTAGAAGTTTCAGACAAAGGATTATTTGTGAAAATGAGACAAAACGGAGGCGTGGGGCATACTTGTATATATGAAATGGGTATCAGACTTGAAGCCATCTAATACAACTTGTATTGAACGGTCGGTAAGGTAGTTTCTAATCCAACGAAGAAGAGACTCATCGATACCAAACGCACGTATCTTCGATAAAAGAGCCTGATGCCAACCTTTATCAAATGTTTTAGAAATATCAAGCGCAATAATCTTACTTTCCCCAAAACAATGTAAAGATTGGTTCCACTTTTCGGTGAGATAAGCCATCAAATCACCAGTGGACCGTTTGCTACGAAAGCCGTACTGATGGTCATTAAGAAGCATGAAAAAATTTTTTTAATAATAAAAGAATTTTATTACTAGTTGGAGTATTGTGATTTAAAAATCAAAAAAGAAAGTTTTTGTGACCTTCACTCCATCTATGCGTTTCGCCCAGGTGCAACAACATTGCGTATTAGAAGGGTGCAACAACATCTAACTGATGATCGCATTGTTGCACCTGGGCGAAACGCATATATGGAGTGAAGGTCACAAAAACTTTCGTCATTAAGATGCTTTCGTTCTTCAAAATATTTTGGCGGAGCAAAATCGCATCGTCACCTCTAAGTGGTGCCCGCTGGATAACCAACTAACGACGAGCGTTGGATCAATTGATCCACGAGCTGTGTCACCTGAGTTATCTTTTCAGGAACTAGGAGCAAAGAAAGAAAAATATCGCTCTGAATGTACCAGCTCAACAATAAATCCAAGAGCGTCTGACACATATTGTGCGGCACACTGGTCAGCGTCTGATCCCAGTGGGACGGCTGAATATAAAATGCGTATAGAAGTAACTGACCTATTTGTATCATGAAAAAAAAAATTTAAATAATCTATGGCAATGAACAAAACAAACAGATTTATTACACCAGGTTGCAGTCCAGCAAAATTGGAACATCCACTTTCTAAAGAGATCGGTCCTACGGACTCTGGGGAGGACCACTTATTGCTTAAAAATTTGGGAAAACGGAGTACGAAAATACAGAGAACTCCACTAAAAAACTACTCCCAAAGGGTTACACCATCGAAAACCCCAACTAAGACAAATGACGTAAGAGTCATAAGCCAAAAAGAAACCAATGTCTCTGAAATGATCGACACTGCAGGACAACAGAGTTTCAAAGAAATCAAAGAAAACTGCCAAACCAAATCAAAAGATTACTTTGATGAATGGCAAAAGGAAATAGCAGCAGAAACTTGAAACCTTAGTTCAAAGTCTTCAGGAGCAAGTAAAAAGACTCGAAGAAAAGGTGTCCCTATTTGACAAGGAACACAAGTCAACGATTCAGACAAGTCAACAATGTAAGAGACTTCATCTCTTATAATCATTTAGTTAATACATAATATACTTGGGAAAGTGGCAACCCGTTTACGATATTATGCACTTCCACAAATGTCAAATAAAAGCTTTTAAATGTTTCGTTCTAACTTCAAATCAATCACACATAATTATGTATGTATTCATTTTTGTGATTTCTCTTAAGTAACAGATTTATCGCACGATCTTTGGACAGTTTGTAAACTTAGCTTACTGGTTATGGCATTGTATTACAGTAATTAACAGATTGGAATATGTTCTCTCTATTTTATAACGTTGTTATCTTGTTATATCGAGTCAGTCTCAATAAAGCCTTTGTAAGAAGAAGAAGTGGTGTTATGCATTCATATGAAATCTTAAGTTAATTTTTGAAGTTTAATTGAGTCTTACAGTATAGAAGTCTTACAGTTTTCAGAAGTGGGATAAAGTAACCAAGATTTAATACGAGTAGTATTGTTACGAGGTTTTGGCAAGATTTAATAGATTTTTTTTTACTAATTCTATAAAGATGAATGCTAGTGCACGTGCATTGATTTTTTTGCAAAATGCAACTGTGCTAAAACTCAAGGCTAAGCTAGCGGAAATGGGCTTGGCCACACTTGGTGCAAAGGCTGCACTTAAGGCTCGCTTGAATGAAGCCATTCAAACTTTTGACCTGGACCAAATGGAGAATTTTTTTCCTGGTGATGTTGAGGAAGAAGGTGAGGAAAGTGGTAACGATGACCTGGAAGACGAGGAGAGCACTGTTTCGCAACGTCTAGAAAGACTCCGTGAAATTGTCAAGAAAAAGGAAGAAATTTTTGCACTTGAGAAACGTTTGGCTGAGTTGAATAGCCCTGTTAGTGACTTTCGACATGCTGCTGCTGCTGCTGCATGCTCGTCACGTGATGTTGAAGATTCGTTGCCAACGTTTTGTGGTGACGACGACTATCCAATTTAGAAGTGGATAGAACATGTTGAAGAAGCAATTATTACTTACCGCCTTAGCCAATCAGAGTCTTTTATTTATTTTAAAAGGCTGCTCAAAGGAACTGCAATATTGTTTCTTAGGTCTAGGACTTTCCGTACATGGGATGAGCTTAAAAGTGCTCTAATGATAGAATTCCATAACTACATAACCGCTACAGACGTGCATAATGCGTTGCGAGATCGCAAGAAACGTATAGTGATGAGAATTATCAGCAGTATGTCCTTGCTATGCAGGAGATAGCATCATCAGCAGAGATTTGTGAGCAAGACGTCATTGCTTACATTATAAAAGGAATTCCAGATTCCATGTGCAACAAGCAGCTTATGTTTGTAGCAAACACCATCGCTGAGCTAAAATCCATCCTACGTAAGTACGAAAAGATGAAAGCTGAGCTGCGTCCATCAACGTCTAGCTACAACAAGTCCGCAGAGCACCCAAAATACTCGACACGAGTTGAAACCAAAATTAAGTGCTACAATTGCAACGAGGCTGGTCACATCTCATCAAAGTCTCCCAAACCACGTAGAGAAAAGGGGTCGTGTTTTCGATGCGGCGAAAAAGGGCATATTAAAAGCGATTGCCCCCAATCATCTTCAGTTCTCTTGGTTAGAAATGATGACCTGCCGATGGAACCAACCTCTACTCTGATGCGAAGAAAGCGTAAACGCTCCTTCTGCCCCGAACACAACAAGCATGGTAAGCGCTGAAGGCGAAAAACTCCCTGAAATGGAAGTAGATCCCCCAAGTGCCTCCTCCGTAACATCAGAAGACGAAACAGACGACTCAATGTCCGAGAACGGCCTGAAGGAAGATGACCTCTTACGGTCAACTTCAGGAAGTGAGTCTGAAGACGACCTCAACCAAACAGTGGTGGGGGTTAGTCTGCTTAGCTGCAACCAAGATGGTGAAGTTAACGCAGATTAATCTCCAACACTCCAAACAGGCCTCGAACTCCCTTCTTCTCCGCCTGAACAAAAGAGGGGAAGATGTGGTCCTTATCCAAGAACCATGGATCAACAAATCCTGCATTCATGGATTAAGGACTCCTGGATATACTCAGCTATATGTAAAGGACAAAGGTGAACCCAGATCCTGCATATTGGTAAGAAGTAGCACTAATGTATTTTTACTCCCTGATTACAGCAATTGTGATGTAACTACTGCTAGTTACCAAACCAGTAACAACACCTACTGGCTGGTATCAGCTTATCTCGGCCACGACCATCCTGGCCCTCCTCCAGGCGACCTGTTGAAAAAGATTGTCGCTGCAGCAGAACGGCAGAAGATCTGCCTCATCATCGGATGCGATGCAAACGCGCATCACACAGTATGGGGGAGTACTGACATAAATGAAAGGGGTGAGTCACTTTTTGATTTTATTTTAAGTACTAACCTTATAGTAAGCAACACTGGCAATGAACCAACATTCATTACCAGAAATAGACAAGAAGTTCTAGATATAACTCTTGTCTCCGACTTGGTTCATCATAGGATCACTAATTGGAAAGTATCGACTGAACACTCCTTTTCGGATCATAGATACATTCAATTTGATCTTAATGAGGAGCCTCCTAAGCAACCAATGTTCCGAAATTACCGGAAAACTGATTGGGAAAAATATCGGGTAACTTTGAAAAAGTTTATTAAACCTGAACTTTTACAAAACCCTACGAACAAACATGATCTAGACAAAAAAGTCAATGATCTTACCACTGCCCTTAACTTTTCACTGCAGAAATCCTGTCCTCTTATAAAAATAAGGGGAAAACAGAAACCACTGTGGTGGAGCTCGGGGCTAGAACCGCTCAGGAAAGAATGTAGAAAATTCTTCAACCGAGCTAAACAATCTAAAAGTGTAAAAGACTGGGACTCCTACAAGGAATCCCTCAAAACTTATAAATATCAACTGAGGAAAAATAAAAGAACTTCCTGGAGAAACTTCTGTGGAAAAATAGAAGATACTTCAGAAGCTTCTAGATTAAGAAAAATCCTCTCAAAAAGTCCGACCATGCCTAGCAGTCTGAAAACAGCTGACGGCTGGACAGAATCCTGCGAAGAAACGCTCAATCTGCTTCTGGACACTCACTTTCCAGGTAGCTCCAAGAACTTATGTAACTATGATTTCACAGAATCAGGTAGCATAATAACTAACACCCCCGATCTGATTACAAGGGAAAAACTAACTTGGGCCATTAACAGCTTTGACCCATATAAATCCCCTGGACCAGACGGTATAATTCCAGCCGAACTCCAAAAGGCTGCGGATATCATAATCCCTGTCCTTGAAGTGATTTTTATTGGCTGCACCACCCTAAACTATATCCCCACTCAGTGGAGAGAAGTCAAGGTGGTGTTTATACCTAAGGCTGGGAAATCATCCCATGTAAATCCAAAAGATCTCCGACCAATAAGTCTATCATCTTTCCTTCTCAAAACCTTAGAACGACTGATTGATATCCACCTGCGTAAAGCTATAGATCCTAAACTGTTATCTAAAGCGCAACACGCTTACTGTAAGGGAAAATCTGTAGAAACGGCCCTTCACACCCTGGTTCGTACTATAGAATATTCCCTCCATCACAAAGAATACACTCTGGCCGCATTCCTCGACATAGAGGGTGCCTTCAACAACGTCAGCAACTCTGCAATTACAAAGGCACTGACGAAGCTCAAAGTAGACAAATCCTTAGTGGAATTGATAAATCTTATGCTAAAAAGCAGAAGAATCAACTCAACACTGGGAGATTTCTCTGCAAAGAGATCTGTCAGCAGGGGCACACCGCAAGGTGGAGTTCTATCCCCTCTTCTATGGAATCTAGTCGTCAATGAACTTCTAGTTGACCTAGAAGCTGAGGGATTCAAAGTGATTGCATATGCAGATGACGTCTCCATTGCGGTATCCGGCAAATATGCTCACGTCCTTATGGATCTGATGCAAACCGCTCTAAATAAACTAGTAAAATGGGCGAGAAAAAGTGATCTAGGGGTCAACCCTCAGAAAACCGAACTCGTTCTCTTCACCAGGAAATACAAAATTCCCCAACTAACAACTCCATCAATAAATGGAATCCCACTTCAACTCTCCAACGAAGCTAGATATCTAGGTATGATCCTAGACAAAAAGCTAAACTGGAAAGCCAATATAGAGGAAAGAATCAGGAAATCAACCGTAGCCCTGTTTTCCTGCAAAAAGCCATTGGCACAAAATGGGGCTTCTCCCCCCAAATCACCCACTGGCTCTACACCGCGGTCATCAGACCAATACTCACATACGGAGTAGTGGTATGGTGGACCGCTCTTGATAAAAGGACCTACTGCGATAATCTGAGCAAAGTCCAACGAACAGCCTGTTTATGTATAAGCGGAGCACTGAGATCAACACCCTCAGCTGCCCTAAATATACTCCTTAATCTCATACCACTAGATATCTTCAGTAAACAAATGGCCGCAAGTACGGCCACTCGTATCAGAGCTATCTCCCAATGGACCGATAACAACATCGGTCATGCCACAATCCTGAATACATTCAGATCAATCCCTTGCCACTCTGACTACACCATCCCCCAATTGGTTTTTGATAATAAGTTCCATGTCTCAATCCCAACGAGAACGACCTGGGAAGACGAAGAATTTTTGAGAGATGATTCAATTCATTTCTATACAGATGGGTCAAAAACCGAGGAAGGGGTTGGCTGCGGGGTGTACTCAAAACGACTTAACGTAAGTCTCTCTTTCCGCCTCCCAAACCATTGTAGCGTGTTCCAAGCGGAAATTCTGGCGATCAAAGAGGTCCTATCATGGCTAAAAGAAAACGTGATATCCTCAGCGAATATCCGGATTTTCTCAGACAGTCAGGCAGCCCTCAAATCACTCGGCGCCGTTTCCACGAACTCAGTGGCCCTTAATTGTCGCCTGTCTCTTAAGGAGATGGCTGAACAGTTCAATATTCACCTTATTTGGGTGCCGGGGCACAGAGATATCGCGGGCAACTGTGAGGCCGATGAACTCGCCAGAAAAGGAACCGTTCTACCGATATCAACCAGCAGGTTGAATATCGGTATACCAATCGCTACATGTAAACTTATGCTAAAGCAAGAGGCAATGGATAGAACAAATCATTGGTGGAACAGTATCACCACATGTGTGGCAACAAAACAGCTATGGCCAGGACTTGATCCAAAACGCACAAGGCATTTGCTATCCATAACCAGACTGCACTTTAGCTCCGTAATCAATGTCATTACAGGACATTGTCTGATAGGCAGACACGCCATAAGACTTGGTGTTCCCTCAAATGACTTCTGTAGAAGTTGCTTAGATGAGGAGGAGGAAGAAACTATTCCACACCTCCTCTGCTCATGTCCTGCACTCTCCATTAAAAGAAAACGGCATCTTGGAAAATATTTCCTCGATGATCTAAACGATCTGGCGAACACAGATATCCTTCATCTCTTTCGCTTCATAAAAAGCTCCAAATGGTTTTGTTAAGTGGGGTTCTTCCTCACTTAAATCTTATGGTATCACAACGGATCAAATACTGGTCTAAGTGTGTCAGTTGGTTTTCCTGACAGCCATTTCAACCTAACCTAACCTAACCTACTCTGATGACCGATTTCCATGGAGTTTTGCAGTTTGAGTTTGAGACTGCGAATGCGAGTAAGGAAGCTGAGATTCTTCGAGTGTGTATGCGCATGATGACCGTAATTGACACCGGCAGCCCGATAAGTTTCATCCAACAGCAATATGTGCCACCAGTTATGATGACATCTTTAGAAACACCAACATGTGATTTTGTGGGTATTAATAACTCTAAATTAGATATTTTAGGTAATTTGTTGTGTAATGTTAAATTTGATGGTAATTATGTTAAGACATGTCTATCTGTTGTGAGAAATAAGACCATGAAAGATCCAGTCGTGCTAGGTAGGGACTTTTTGATTAAAACAAATATTAAGTTGACCATTCAAAGCGATAAAATCGATGAAGATTATGAGAAAGATAAAAATTTTGACGATAATAATGATTTTGACAATTTTGAAAAAGAAATATTAAAAATTGATATATGTGATATCCACGATGAGAACATTTTCTTAATATAAACGGAAATTTAAGTACCAATGAACAGATTAAAATAAAAAATCTAGTTTCCGGGAGTATTTCAACTAGTTCAAAGAATTCCGATAGTAGCTACGAAATGCAAATCGTTTTGACAAACTCCAATAGTTTTTTTAGTTGTGCTCCTAGGCGTTTACCGTACGCTCATAAAATTGAGTTACAAAAAGTCTTAGACAACTTGCTTGAAAACAATATCATTCGCGAAAGTAATTCACCTTATACATCGCCAATAGTATTGACTAAAAAGAAGACAGGTGAAGTCCGCCTCTGTGTAGATTATCGGCACTTAAACAAGGTCACGGTCAAAGACAATTTTCCACTACCACTAATAGAAGATCATCTTGATAGACTTCGGAACAAAACATTTTTTTCGCTGCTTGATCTTAAAAGCGGTTTTCACCATGTGAAAATGGCCGAAGAATCAATAAAATTAACTTCATTCGTAACTCCTATGGGGCAATTCGAATATTTGCGCATGCCTTTCGGGCTAAAAAATGCTCCTGCAGTGTTTCAACGCTACATCAATAAAATTTTTAAGGATCATATAAGTTCTGGAAAACTTTTAGTTTATATAGATGACCTTTTAATAGCTACATTTTGCTGTTCTAAAAGAAGTCTTACAGGAAGTTAAGAAAAATAACTTGCAATTACGTTTAGACAAGTGTGTATTTATGTTTGAAAAAGTAAAATATCTGGGTTATGACGTTTCTGCCAATGGAATTGGTCCTAATTTCGACGGTTTGAAAGCCGTTGCAGATTTTCCAATACCTACAAATCAACAGAAATTGCATTCGTTTGTGGGTTTGTGCTCGTATTTTCGAAAATTTATAAAAAATTTTTCTTTGTTGGCAAAACCAATGTACGACCTTTTGAAGAAAAACACACCCTATGTATTTACCGCACAACATTTAGAGACTTTTAATACTTTGAAGCAAAAACTTATTGATGCACCGCTTTTAAGCATCTTTAATCCGACTGCAGATACAGAGCTCCACTGCGATGCAAGCAGCTTGGGCTTTGGCGCTGTATTATTACAGCGTCAAGACGATAAACAGTTTCACCCGATTTTTTTCTTTTCAAAACGATCTACTGATCAAGAATCTAGATACCATTCCTATGAATTGGAGACTCTTGCCATCATTTACGCATTAAGAAGATTTCGAGTTTACCCTACAGGTACTCGGTTCAAAATAGTCACTGACTGTAAGTCACTGACTCAAACTCTAAATAAAAAAATGTTAAACCCTAGAATCTCGCGCTGGGCATTGGAGCTCCAGGATTTTGACTATGTCATCGAACATAGAGACGGTAAGAGAATGGGTCATGTTGACGCTTTGAGTCGGTGCCACAACATTTTAATCATTGAACCCGAGACGTTTGAGCATGCGCTTGCTTCATCGCAACAAAAAGATCCGGTCATAAAAAGGTTAGTCGCCATGTTGCAAAAAAGAGAGAGTCAAAATTACGAACTAATAAACGGATTAGTTTATCGAAAGATAAATAAAATGGTTTTCTTTTATGTTCCCTCTTCAATGGAGAGAAATATCATTCAGACACACCACGAAAGCTTATGTCATTAAGGTGTTGAAAAATGTCTAAATTATTTGAGAAAAACATACTGGTTTCCAAATATGAAAAACAAAATCAAACAATATATTGGTAGTTTAAACGAAAAATGAACGAACACGAACACCTTATTGTTTTCACAAATTAAAATTGTTTTTGATTGTAATTTAAATTACATTAAATTTGACACACGACGATGACGACACATATCAAAACCAAAATGAATAAAAAACACAATTAAAAACGCGTACCTTGTATGCATTTCGGACTGTTTACAGTCCATCATCAGCATCACGACTAATCCGAGTAGTGTTATCATGTTGAAATCGGCATTCAGATGAGAGAAAAGAGACTTGATGTTATGTTTCCGTTATCGGAATTAATTGAATTGCTATCCCTTTGTATGAAATAGCTTTCATATGCATCTAATTTTCTCTCATCTGTTACATGCTTCTTAAGAGTTACACTGCTTGCATTTATCCTCAAGTGATCATGTTTGAGTGCATGTTCTGCGATAGAGGTTTGCATAAAATGTTTGCATTTTTCTACTCCAAGCGGAAAAAAGGAAGGGGTATTGCATAATATCCCTAAAAATGACAAGCCCTTTGAAACTCTACACATAGACCATTATGGCCCATTACCACCCTCGAATTCAAATAGCAAAAGGCATATATTTGTTATAGTTGACGGTTTTACAAAATACACAAAACTTTATGCAGTCAAAAGTACTACAACTAAAGAAGTAATCCAGTGCCTCGAATCTTATTTTTCGTAATACAGCAAACCATCACGCATAATTTCAGATAGAGGTAGTTGTTTCACCTCAGATGACTTCTACAGTTTTTGTAGCAGGTATCAAATTCAACACCTTAAAGTTGCCACAAATTCGCCTCAATCTAACGGCCAAGTTGAACGAATCAACAGGTGCCTAACCCCGATGTTGACGAAGGAAAGCGAAATTGATTCAGGCAGTTGGATGAAATATTTGCAAAAAGTTGAATTTGCACTCAACAACGCAGAAAATAAAACTACTGGCGTAAGCCCTAGCATGTTGCTTTTTGGAGTATGTAGTTCAAAAGGGAGTTGTCATGGATAATATACGCGAGTATTTAATTCAAAACATAATAGAAGTACAACCAAGGAACTTAGACATTCTTAGGAAAAAAGCATGTGAAAAAACTATTGAAAGTCAAAATCAAAACAAATCTCATTTCGATAACCGCCATAAGAAACCATTTCAATATCAAATTGGTGATCATGTTTTAATTATTAAAAACGTTGTCAATACTCCCGGTGTAAACAAGAAATTTTTTGCTAAATATAAGGGACCTTACGAAGTAGTAAAGGTATTACCTAATGACCGGTATATTATCACAGACTTAGAAAACTTACAAATAGCTCGTGTTTCGTACGAAGGAGTATGTTCTCCCGAAAACATGAAACCTTATATTCAAACATAAGTCATCTTTGCATATATCAATATTTAATATCGCTTAAATTAGTTTTATACACATGAAAAAAAAACAAAAAGAAAGAAAAAAATCGCTTTATGACTAATAATTAACGATCTTTTTATATTAATCTGTATTGACGTATCATTCGTATATTAACGTATTTGTATCCGATAAATATTGTCTGTTTTATTTTTTATTTTTATTTTTTTTTTTATTTTTATTGACTAAATATTCATGTGTATATGTAAATTGTATATTCCTTATTACAAAGTTATCTTATAGTCTAGATGGTTTGGCGATAAGCCGTCTACCAGATTGACATTTTATTTTCTTAATTCGATTAAAGAGTTTAATTTTAATAATTTAACTATTTGTAATATAAAAACAATAATATAACTATAGATTATTTGATCAAAAGTATCCTTCAATAATGCGTGTTCTGTAGCGTAATGCACTAACGGTATATTTATATAACACATCCCATCCCTTGTTGCCATTTAAAATTGACAATGCTTCATCAATATCCAGTATATTTGCTCCAAAGTAAATCCTTCTTAATTCGTACAAAACAGGACATTTTGCGAGAAAATGGAAGACATCTTCTCTCTCTCGAAGGTTGCAGAGACCATATTCGATTTGAAGATCCGGACGATGCGGAATGTAGTTTAGGTTTGTTAGTTCTCCTCTAATTTTAAATATGACATTAATTTTTTCAGTTGAGTTATTGTCCAAAAAATATGTTTTTTCTTGTAAACTGTGGTTTAGTTTGCTGTAATATGCTCTATACAGAGAAGACTGAGCTTCGTTGATATATGAGTCATAAAGTAGGTTGCCTGTTTTCTTTAGGATCTCGTAGAAATTACTTCTTAAAATAGGGGTTTGCTCAAAGTTTGTTATTGCAGTTACTCCACACTTGCTTGCTAAGTTATCCCATTCTTGGACACAATTACTTTTAGTTGAAATCAGTTGAGTGAGAATTATTTTTGGCAATCTTCTTTCTTCCATCTTCATCACTTTAATCACGTAATCAAAGTGCAGTTTAAGTGTTTCTAAAAAAAGTGGTGCTACTCCTGTCTCCAGATGAATCATGTAGTTTGGAGTGCTGTTTGGTAATTTAAATACTCGTTTTATGCAGTAACGAAGAAACATTTCAACAGGAACAAAAGAGTGGTAGCCCCATACTTGAGCTCCATATAATACAATCGAAGTCGCAGTCGCACGTATAACTTTTTGTTTCGAACAGTGGTTTAGATATTTACTTCCTATGCACTTTCCCCAGATTGAACCGATGGCTCGTTTCGCTTCTGCTAATTTGGCTTCAAAATGCTTTTTCATATTTAAATTAGCTGTAATTAAAACTCCTAAGTATTTATACTCTCTAACGATTTCTATTCTCTCATCGTTGTAATTCCATTGCTCATTTCTTGCATATCTCCCTCCGCCGTTCCGAAAAATCATAATTTTTGTTTTCTCTAAGTTAACACTTAAGTTCCATTTTTTGCAATAATTTGCTAATCTATTGATCATTAACTGCATACTATTGATTGTTAGCAATATCATCTGCAAACAGTAGTGCAGGGATGTAAGTTGTATTTATTTTAATACATCCTCCAATTTTATCTGTTATATCATTGATGAACAGAACAAAAATTAGCGAACTCAGGATACAGCCTTATTTTACTCCCATCGTTGTTGCGAACTCCTCTGAACCATGATTTCCATCCCAAACCATAGCTAAATTATTTTCATACAACGCTTTCAAAATAATTACCATTTTGCTTGAAATTCCGATATTGTAAAGCTTATAAATCAGAGCTTCTCGATTTATAGAATCGAAAGCGGCACGAAAGTCCACAAATAGAGTATATAACTTTTTATTATTTTTCATATATATTTCGGCAATATTAACAAGGGTAAAAATCTGGTCTATAGTGGAGTAACCTTCCCTAAATCCTGCTTGGAATTCTTGTAGAACTCCCTTTTCTTTAACCCATAGTATAAGTCTATTGAAGAGTAGGGCTCCAAATAGTTTAGCCGACGTGTTAAGGAACGATATTCCTCTATAGTTTTGTGGATTACTCAAGTCTCCTTTCTTGTGCAGAGGAAATATAATAGCTTTCCAGAAGCTCATTGGTATATTCCCAGTTTCATAAATTTTGTTAAACTGTTCCGTCAGTGCCAAAGCAAACTCAATGGTGCAATTTTTATAAAACTCAAACGGGATGCGATCTTCTCCTGGAGCTTTATTATCCTTTGTATTATTTATAGCTTTAATTACTTCATCTATGGTAAACGGAGAGTCTAAAACGTCATCAACAAAAAGGGGAGCTGCATATTGTTGTTTAAGAGATACTTGCTCAGTATTAATAAGACTCCTGAAATGGGATCTTAACTGTTGAGCGTTCAAACTTGGTGCGATGACAAGTTTTCTTCCATTCAATTGTTATATCGCCTTCCAAAAATCCGCAGAAGATCTTGCACTACTTATAGTAAGTATTTGTCGCTGTTCAAAGGCTAACTTTTTTGCTTTGCAGAGATTCTTGAAGTATCTGTTAGATTCAGCATATAATATCCTAAACGCATGCGTGTTATATGACCGAAATAGTTTTAGGAATGCAAATGATTTTTGCCTTGCTTTCATACATTCATTATCGAACCATTCTTTCGTTTTCTTGCTGTTTGAATACGCTGGCTTTGTATTCGAGGGCACAATTTTTCTTATAATATCAGTCAATTCTTCGATATCTGATACATTTCTTAGCCTTAAATTTTCCATTTCAAAGTTTAAATTTAGCTGATATGCTTCTAAATTTCTGTCATTCCAATATAGTTTGGGTAACAAATTGAGCATATTTTCATTTCTGGTGATGTTTGTTGTACTTTGAGTGCTAATCATGATTTCCATTGGCATATGGTCTGAAAAGTTTTTCAACCCTATATGGAAGTCACTGATCAATGAACTCCAATTTCCTGCAATGAAGCAATAATCTATTACAGAACATGCTGTCCCACGTATAAACGTAATTTCACCATTAGGATCACCGCTACAACTTCCATTTAGAACTCGACAGTCAAAAGTATCTGCCAAATCGAGAATTCTAGCACCCTTTCTATCACAAGTTTCATCTTTTGATTTTCGTGTGTCTTGGACAATTCCCTGGGTATGTCCGCTTGCAAAATTATTTTGTGTTACGCCTATTCGTCCATTGAAATCACCAACGATCATTAGCTCCGATGAGTTTAAATTAATAATCAAATCTTGAAGTTTTTCGAAGTCGAATTCCCAATGACTGCAGTTCAGGTATGTTGGAACTATATAAAAAACGCAGCTGTTGACTTCCATTTTAAGAACGCAAGTTTCTCCAATCTCTTTGAATTCGATGTGTACTTCTTCAAGATTTTTACGATATGCAAAAAGTTCACCTCCACTACCTCTACCAAAGTTACTTGTTTTTACTGCACACTTCAGTTTTAGTTCATAGTTTTGAAATAAATTCTTAAAAATATCTTCCTCATGAATTAATACGTGAGTTTCAAATAAAATAATAATATCGAATTCATAAATATATTTAAAAAAATCATCATAATTTAACTTATTTTTTAGTCCAGCGACATTATAACTTATTATTTTAAGATTACGAAATAATACTTTATTCAGTTCTTCTGTTTTATTCTGATAGACGGCAAGATTTCAATTAGACCTCCCGTGTAAATGCTTTACAGCTTGTCTGTCATTGTTTGTCGATACAGCGGTTGTTTTCGTTGGCTGCAATGTTGAATTTCCTGAACTATAGTATTTTGACATTTGCGTTTGACTTATGCTTGACATTTCGTACACATTGTTTTGTTTTAGCAGTTCATTCATTAAATTTTCCACACCTGCAATATTTAATGTTCTACGTAAAACACAAATGCCAGGCTCATTTCCACATATGAGTCCTTGTAAGGTGTCCCATGTGAAAATTTTGTCTCCAATTACTAATTTATCGTCTCTAAGAATGATTTTTGTTCCTTTTTAAAAAAAAAAATATTTTTTTTTTTTTTCAAAATTTTGACTTTGAAAATTAATATTTCAAAAACTATTTATTTGAACAACTTATTTTTAAATTTAAATTAATGTTTAAGTTTTTGGCTTTTCAAAATGCTATAGCACGACTCTGTAGGTATTACCGTTATTTTTAAATTTTTTTTCCCATTTTTTGTGGTTTTTTTCTTAAATTGCCCCTCCCGCCTAAACGGGGGAAAATGGACCCCCCCCCCTTCCATACGATTTTTTGCTTGTCTAGGTCCAACCTACACACCCTATCTTTTTGTCACACCTTATGCGAATCACCCTGTATAGTCCGGGATCCCTAGTCCAAATTTTTTTGTAATTACTATCAAGCTAGTTTTCCCTGAGTGACTTCATTTTGCTGAGACGCCAAACAATTTTCTAACGAAAACTTTCGACTGTGGTAGCTAACAGAGGTAGTTATTTTCATTACTAACTGTAGGACAAAAATAACACATTGTTAGTGTTTTCTCTGCCCAATTCAAACAAGAAAACGGGTATGTATCGCTAGTCCGACAAGAATTGTCATTTTTTTGTTTGTTTATTTGTTACTTATGGTACAAGGTCCGTTCGATGAAATTTCTCCAGGGTTGACGCAGGTTTTTTTGACAACCCTATGAGTTGTCAAAAAACCTGTGCTTTCCAGTCCTCAAAAAACGCTAAATCACAAATCCCACACACATCTCTGTCATTAAAAAAATACATGCTATTTGACAGCCCTAAGCTCGCCACAGCATAAGCGTAGGCCGAGTTGAGGGAAAACCTATGTCAACCCTAGGGCTTCAACGAACAAACAAAACTACAGTGAAATCTTCCTCTAAATTTAAATATTTAGTTTATTTTTTAGTGAATTAAGCGCAGAGATTTCAGTATTTATATTTAAAAAAAATTAATCCTCCTCTGATTCATCTGACAAGCCTTCGCTGCTATCGCGACAGACAAAAAAGCGTGGTCAAATGATAAATGTTTACACGCTTGTGGTCGACACAAACGTGGGATAACTAATACGGAGTAAATAATGCTCTGCGTACGCGTAACGGTGTGACTCAGTTGATGAAGAAAAAAACAAAAAACTAGTGTCCGTCCAAAGGTTAATTTCTAGCCGAAGTCGATTATTCGGCTTAACATCAACCATCGGCCGAAGCTTCAAGCAAAACTACGGCCGATTTTTTTTAGTTTAGCCGACTGTTGTATTTTTAGCCGAATTTGGCCGAAGCTGAATCTTCGGTCGGACACTAACAGAGACAGAAGCGGAACAAATTTTTGTTCGTTATATTTTGCCTTAGTTTAAGTCGACGTTCATTAATTTTTTAACTTATTGTTAAGTGCAATCTACCAAAAAGTCAAAATTTTTTATGTCACGTTTGAAAAATAAATTGATTTTTAATTTCATGAATTTCAAATACATATAAATTCAATTGGAGCACCGCTATAGCGTAGCGCGCTATTTTTACATCAAAGATTTGTACTATTCCATTTGGGCGTAGGACCGGGATAACGTACCACTGTATTTGTAGGACAATCTGACTGTTAAATTATATAAATGTTAAATAAGTAAAAACCAAAAATAAGCTTGTTAGTAATCACTTTTTTTGACCTCGTAATCGATACATGTTTGAAGAACGGGACTATTGGGATCAAACCATACAATTTGTAGGACAAACATTTTTTCACATAATTTAGATAATTATCTTGAAGTTTAACTAAGAAAGAAACTGTTACTATTAGTTTTTTACTGTACTAATTAATTTTTTAGTATCATGAAATCGACATATTTTACCCTTACTACCTCTGTTAGCTACCACAGTCGAAAGTTTTCGTTAGAAGATTGTTGGGCTTCTCAGCAAAATGAAGCCACTCAGGGAAAATTAGCTTGATAGTAATCACAAAAAATTTGGACCAGGGATCCCGGACTAATAGTATTCGATCAATCTTGGGCATAAAAGTCAAAGTTGAACCACTGCGAAAATCAAAAAATGTTCCGCAATCTAAACGATGCCAAGCATTTGGCTACACCCAAAAATATTGCAACCGCGAGTTTGCTTGTGTTAAGTGTGAAGGAAAACATGCAACTAAAGACTGTCCATCAAGCAAAGAACAGAAAGTAAAATGTGTAAACAGTCAAGGTAATCATCCTGCAAGCTATAGAGGCTGTCCAGTTGATAAAAGATTTCAAAAATCCAAAAGCAAAATGACATCCGGTGAAATAAAGCCCAGCGATTCAGCAAACACAAAGGTAAGAAAGAACTTCCGAAGGAAGCTGTTAAAAGCAAAAGTGATGAAAATAAATCCTTTTCACAGATTGTTAAAAACGTGCGGAAGAATGAAGAAACTTCCATTAAAGAAATTCTTGAACTTACTCTTAAAAGAATTGACAGTCAGGATTTGAACATCAAACGGCTAAGTGAAGAAGTCGCTCTTAAAAAACAATGATGGACAAAACACTAAAAATTGGAACATGGAATGCAAACGGTCTTTTACACCATTTATCAGAATTAAAAATCTTCTTAGACATCGAACACATAGATATTTGTCTGGTGTCCGAAACTCATTTCTCAAGTGGACTGGTTCTTGATGATTTAATACTATATTTGCTACCACGCTCCTCATCCAGCTGATAAGGCTAGAGGTGGATCGGTAATCCTGATAAAAAAGATCGTAAAACACCATGAAGAAGCTTTGTTTACAAACGAGAATATGCAAGTAACAATAATAAGTATTGGTATGAAAAAGAAAGACATCAAGTTGGCATCAATATACTGCCCGCCGAGGCGTTCCCCGACTGAAGATGATTATACAGAACTGCTAAGTCTACTAGGACATAACTTCCTTGTTGGCGGTGACTTTAATGCTAAGCACACCCATTGGGGATCCAGACTTATAACAACAAAAGGCAGAAGGCTTTACAAAGCATGCCCAAATACAATTGTGAGTTTTATTCATCCAGATCACCAACATACTGGCCATCGGATTCAAGTAAAATACCAGACCTTGTTGACTTTTTCATAGTTAAAGGTATCAAACGAAACCATATAAGAGTCGAAGGAAAATATGACTTATCATCAGATCATACACCGGTGATTTTATCACTTAATGGATCGGAGATAATGGAAAAAAGTAATCCTAAGCTAGTAAATAATAAAACAAACTGGAGTGAATTCAGAGAAAAGCTTGAAAGCTATATAAATCTCAGATCCCATATGGAAACAAAAAAGCAAATCGACTTTGAAGTAGAACAATTCATTGCCGATGTTCAACAAGCTTCAGAAGAAAGTACACCAACTTACTCGAGTAGGAAACAAACTGAGACAAAATACCCTGCCGAGATAAGAGAGTTAATATTGGAGAAGAGAAAAGCTCGAAGAAAATGGCAAAATACTAGATTTCCAGACGACAAAACAGCGTTTAACCGGCTAAGCAACGAACTGAAAAAACAAATCTACGAATTCAAAAATGATTCATTAAGTAGATTCCTGAAAAATTTAACTACTGATGCTTCAACCGATTATTCGCTCTGGAAAGCAGCTAAGGGCCTGAAAAGACCGCAGTTACAAAACCCGCCAATAAAATCTCTAAACGGGAATTGGATCGGAAATCCGAAAGAAAAAGCTAATCTGTTTGCAGAACAACTTGCGAATGTTTTTAAGCCATTCCCAGCAAGTTTATCTGAAAACAGCTTACAGTTTATTGATAAAGTCGATGAAGTTGACATACCAATTGTCACACTCAAAGAAATAAAAAGTATGTGTCGAAATCAACTATCGAACAAAAAATCACCTGGGTACGATCTAATAACTGCTCAGGTTATGAAAGAAATGCCATCAAAAGCCTTCATAAAACTCCAATTCATAATAAATGCATGCCTAAAGACCCAATACTACCACTTTCTATGCCTAGAAGAGATGAACTGTTAGCGCTGCCAGCAATGGATTTTCACCCATGTGATCCTTCCTGCTTATTTGAAGCCGAAGCCAACAGTGATCCACTAACTACTGCTACTATTCGAAGCTCAAATAAAACTTCACCTGCCATCAACAATACCAACGAAACAGTACCCATTGCCACTTCCATTGAATCAAGTGAAAGGATTTTTGCTCAACGCCATCGTAAAATTGTGGGAATCGACTCTTCGGATACATCATTGCAAGTAGTACCAAGCATGAAGTGGTTACACTTGTCTCGATTGCCATCAACACTTCTGAAGGATCAATAACTACGTATATGGCAAGTAGGCTTAATATCTCTTCAACTTCCATAAAGTGCAAAAAACTTCTAAAAAAAGATGCTGATACTAATGAACTTTCATTTTTGAACTTCAAAGTAGCGATTCCGGAGAATCTCTTGAAACAAGCTCTCAATCCCTCTGTTTGGCCTATGGGAGTAGAAGTTCGTGAATTTATTTTCACTCCAAAAAACCTGAACAGCAGGAAAATGCCATTGGGAACATAGAAAAGGTAGAAAATCAATTAAAAATTCAGTCTCATGTGACACAACCTGCGCAAGAAAAATCATTTCTTTTATACTACCTCAACGCTGGTGGTCTAAGAACCAAACTTCATAGAATGCTTCTTTTTTCCTCGTCATCTCTATATGATGTGATTTCTTCCACAGAAACTTGGCTTCATGAGAACCATCGCACAGCTGAAATGTTCAACAGTCATCAATACAACGTTTTTCGGAAAGATCGATGTCCTGATACAACTGGAAAGGACAGAGGTGGAGGTGTTATGATTGCAGTGCGATCATCGTTTTCATCTACTGAAGTTCCATTGCCATCAAAAGATACAGATTTGCAGTACGATATTGATCAGCTAATAATCAAAGTAAATTTAAATGAAATTCATGATGTGTACATTGCTGTAAGTTATATACCACCAGAGAGTTCTCTTGAAATTTACAAACTTCACATTGATAACTGTTGCGAAATATTAAAAAATTTGAAAGAAAACCAACACATTGTTATAGTTGGAGATTTTAACTTGCCATTTGTTAAGTGGGTTTTTGATGAAGACGATCTCTGCTTATTACCCTTCAATGTAAGGAATGATTGTGATAGTGAAGTAGTCGACAGATTGACAGCGTATGATCTTCAGCAAATAAATAGCTTCCCTAATAACCTTGATCGTATTCTTGATTTGATTTTTATTGATAAAGAACTTTGCGCTGTTGTTAATCTTCCCTCTAACTTGCTGTCAAAATCAGACCACCATGTAGCATTAGACATAAGTTTCAAATATTATATTTATTTTAAAACTGCTGCTCAAGACATTAACACTTATGATTAACCTAAAGGTGATTTTGTTTCATTGTCATATTTTCTTGTTTCTTTCGATTGGATGTCTGTCTTAAGCAACTCAGATCTTAATAATGCATACCCTAATTTTACAGATAAGCTTAAAGAGGCAGTCAATTTATTCGTTCCGAAGATTATAAAGAATGTCTCTAACAAACCGCCATGGTTCAATAGGGAACTGCTAAATCTAAACAACCGTAAAAATAGAGCATATAAATTGTATCGTAACTCTAACAATAGTTCTTTATTATATGAAAAATATTGCAGTGTTCAAAAGAGGTTTGATTTTCTAAATAAGTTTTTGTACAAGCATCACATTTTTTGTATTGAAAGCAAACTCAAAAGCAATGCAAAATGTTTTTGGAATTTCATTAACAGCAAAAAGAAATCAGTGGGCATTCCTAGCACTATGCATTTGTCGGGCATAACTTCATCCGACCTTCCAACAGTTTGCAGTCTGTTTGCGCAGTTTTTTAGTTCAGTGTATGTTCCCCTAAATGATGCAACAGAAGTGGTGCTTGATAGAAGTGGTCCTTCGAGTTTGATGGATATCGGCTTTTTAAATATTTCTATTGATGAAGTGTTAGAAGAGTTGTGTGCATTAAACTTTGATAAGCAACCGGGCATGGATGGTTTTCCTCCAATAGCGCAGGCTATTGCCCTGCCTCTAACTATCATTTTCAATCGTTCACTCGATGGGCGCAGAGACATAAGTCCCCGGGACATAAGTCCCAAATCTTAAATTTGGGATTTTTCATCAAGTAACGAAGCCATAATGTCGTTCACAACGATTTTTAGATCCATGACTGACATTGAACCTACAGACGACATGTTATTTCTGGTTATGTCAGCAATTTTATGTGGCGGAAAGTTTTCGGGTGAAGTTTTAGACAGATCTCTCTTCGATGTGGTGCTCAGTGAAATTGAGTTATTTGAAGAATCGGTTATACGAGGTGGTGTCCGTTGCATATTATGTTTATATATATTTAACAATTGGATTCTTTTTTTTCGGTTTTTACCTATAATTTGATGACTTTTGGTTGAATTTTAACAGACTCACCCTCAGTTATAAATAAAAAAGGGTTAAAATGTGTTATTAACTTTAGATTCAAACTACAACACTTAAAACTTCGTCTTTTTGCAAGAGCCTACAAAAGTTCGACTTGCTTCTAACACTCTCACTCTCTTCTCTCAAAAAATCGATTTTTTAATTTTATTTTCTCAAATACTCAAAAATTAAAATTTTTTAAGTTTCTTTTTTAAATTTAAAAAAATTTACTAATTTCTACAAGTAAAATATTATCTCCTAATTCCAGAAAACCATATTTCTTATTTTGAATGCGTAAAAAAACGGAGGAACTATATGTGCAAATACCTCAGCTATAATTGAAGTAAAAATTTTCCATCGCCCGCTGGATGGAATATAATATTTCGAACAGAGCCTTCGAATCGGTATTGAAAGAGTAGATAACGATTCTGAGACTATTTAGAGGTTATTGGTTCCATAACTTAAAATCATTTGAGAGAAAGATGTCAAGGCCCAACAACCTTACGTCAAGCAAAAATTGTTTGGTTGCCTAGTAGAAATGTACGACGATTTACTAAGCTCTATTTCTAAAAATTTGGGACTTATGTCCCATCTTCAACGGAAAAAAGTTGGCACTTATGTCCCGATGGCGTGGGACATAACTCCCAAATCGAAATTGGGACTTATGTCTCACTTAGATGGGACATAAGTCCCAAAAATAAAAGTTGGGACTTATGTCCCGGGGACTTATGTCCCTGCGCCCACTCGATGAAGGCTCCTTTTTAGATTGTTGGAAGTGCTCATTTGTTACCCCAATTCACAAGGCTGGATCTAAGAACGAAGTAACGAACTATAGACCAATTTGTAAATTATCAACAATCCCAAAACTGTTTGAAAAAATTATTTATAAAAAACTTGCTATTTCACTAAAAAATTTAATTTCACCATATCAGCACGGTTTTGTTAGCGGTAGATCTACTACCACCAATCTTGCTATTTTTTCTAATTTTGTGCTAAGATGTCTTGAAAGTGGTTCACAGTGCGACGTAATTTACACAGACTTTTCGAAGGCTTTTGATAAAGTAGATCACGCCGTTCTTATTTGTAAGCTGCGAAGATATGGCTTTCAGTCAAATATGTTGGAATGGCTCAGTTCGTATTTAAGTGGTCGAACTCAATATGTTTATATAGACAAGTGCCTATCGCGTGCCATGAATGTAACATCGGGTGTTCCTCAAGGAAGCCATCTGGGGCCATTATTATTTCTGTTACTTGTTAATGATATTCCTAATGTTCTTGTTCAATCCCAATGTCTTATGTATGCTGATGATTTAAAAATCTACTGCACTGTTAATAGCATATGTGATTGTTTAAAATTGCAAAAAGACTTATTAAACTTATCTATGTGGTGTGAACAAAACAAATTGCAATTAAATATCTCTAAATGCCAAAGTTTATCTTTCTGTCGTCGTCGGTCTTGTGTAAATTTTGTTTATTTTTTAGGAAACGTGCCTCTCAGTAAAATTATCGAAAAAAAAGATCTCGGAGTTATATTTGACTCGATGCTTACATTTATTAGTCACATAGACTACATCGCAGCGAAAGCTAATTCTATGTTGGGATTTGTTATTCGAAATTCGAAAGATTTTAAAGATCCGTTCACACTTAAATGTTTGTATTTTGCTTATGTAAGATCAGTCCTCGAATATTGCTGTGTTATATGGAATCCGATTTATTCCACACATTCTAACAGACTGGAACGAATTCAAAAACGTTTCACTAGATACTTGTTCTATCTCTTACGCTGGAATATTGTTAGACCTTCTTACAATGCTCGCTGCCTGCTTTTTGGCCTACAAGACCTGGAAACACGTCGTAAATATTTTGATGTAATGTTTGTAAGAGATGTCTTAAATGATAAAATTGCATGCTCTTTTTTGCTTGATTTGATTGGTATCAATTGTCAATCATATTCTTTCAGATTTAATAATTTATTTTTTGTATCTTATCATAGAACTAATTATGGTTTCAATGAACCTATTGCGCGTTGCTTAAGACAAGCAAACTCAGTATGTCATAATGCAAGTATTGATATTTTGAACTTTTCTTATAGTAGAAATATTTTTAAATCAAATTTGAAATCTATTTTGCACTCTGGTGGTTAATTAGGTATATATATACATTATCCATGTTTTGTATTGAATAGTCTGTAAGAATTTTGTAATTCTGATTGACTGAATTAAATAAATAAATAAATAAATAAATAAATATGTCCCACATCATTGGAAAATTGCTGAAGTAATTGTTATACCAAAGCAAGGTAAGCCACCAACAGAAGTGACGTCTTACAGACCAATATCGCTTATACGGATTTAGAAATAAACATTCCACGATAGACCAAGTTCATAGAATAACGGATGCAGTTGAAAAAGCATTAGAAGAAAAACAAGTATGTTCGGCTATATTTTTAGATGTTTCTCAAGCATTCGACAAGGTATGGCATGAGGGGCTAGAGTACAAACTGCAAAGGGACCTACCCAGGTAGTACTATGAAATACTAAAATCTTATATCTCAAACCGGCTCTTCAGAGTACAGTATGATCAAGAATATTCAAAGCTATGTAATATACAAGCCGGTGTTCCACAAAAAAGCGTCCTAGGACCTACCCCGTATTTGCTATATACAAGGGATATTCCAGTGGATAACAACACCATTATGGCTACTTTTGCAATTGATACCGCAATTTTGGCATCCAGTAAGTGCGTCGTCAAGGGTGCTGAGAAATTGCAAAATGTCGTCGACACCGTTAGTGATTGGACCAAAAAATGGCGTAGCAGGCTCAATGAAGCTAAATCTGCACATATAAGCTTTACAAATAAAAAGTTAAGCTACGTTCAAATATTCATCAACAATCAAGCTGTACCTTACGCCAATACGGCCAAATACCTTGGGATGAATTTGGATGCAAAGCTAAAATGGAAAGAGCATATCAAAAAGAAAAGGGAAGAGCTCAACCTGAAATATAGAAAAATGTACTGGTTACTCGGTAGAAATTCTGACTTATCTGTCGAAAATAAAATAATGCTTTATAAACAAGTACTTAGACCTGTCTGGACCTATGGAATCCAATTATAGGGATGTACAAAGAAAACAAATACTGGAATAATCCAAAAATTCCAAAACAAAGTCCTTCGCAAGTCATGGGAAGGATTAAAAGTTTAAGCTTCCCTTAAAGCGATTATATTATTGAGAAAGAAAAATCTGTTCTCGATCGTTCATAGATTGGTTCTGATTACGAGGAGTTTTTAGTGAGGTAAGAATCCCACACTACTTGGTATCGAATACTGCCAAGTGTCTTTTGAAGATTTCCTCCTGACAAAAAAAAAATAAATATTTCATAAGTTCACGGTTTATCAACGTTTCCATGACCTTGGAAAGAAGAGACGTAATTGCAATTATACGGTAATTGGAAGAGGAAGAAGATTCGCCTTTTTAGAGACTGGCTGGACCAGGCAGTTTTCAATCTGATCGCAAAAATCCCAGCAAAATAGGAAAGATGGAAAAGTTTACGCAGTGGTTTTGCCAGCGTATTCTTCAGAATAAAGGCGGGGATCTGGACCAGCGATTTATGTATATTGAGATCTTTGAGGACTCTCGCTACCGAGCGAGTTCGAAAGAATATCTGCTTCATAGCAGAATTTACTGTCTCAAGCTCAAGTGGGGCCAATGTGCTATCAGGAAGTGTCGAATTACCAACAGCGAATTGGCTTTATCGATGGAGCTGACACACGGAGAGTCTTTGAAAACAAGTTCTTAACGTTCTTAACAAAAGACCAAAAAATTTTGGTTTTTTTTGTATTTGAGCATTACAGATATTTCTGGACTGTTTGAACAGATTTCGATTTTCTACTGTAGGGTTATCCTTAAATCTTCGAAAACTACTTTCTCTATCCCTGATCGCCTCTTTACAGCTTGAATCAAACCACGAATACTCTTTGGGGATGATACATTTATTTCTGTGAGGAACAAAATTTCTCATGCCGTTGAGAACTACGTTAGATATCATATCAGCTGATCGTCAACGTTTCCGTCTAGAAAGCACAATGACCAATTAAGATTTCGAAAGAAGTTATTCAGGCCGTCCAATTGGCTTTCTCGTATTGCCACACAGTTCTTTTAGGGCCTTTATCTTTTCTTACAAAAGACGGAAAGCGAAAAATCTACCGATAAGACACAATGGTCCGATTTGCCTAGAGGGGATGATACTACAACTCTGTATTTTTAGGGATCAGAAGTGAGAAATAGGTCAAGAGTGTCAATATCAGGAACCCGAGTGGCCTCATCAACAAGTTGAGCTAGTTCATTAAACTCAGCGAAGATATCAACACATTTTCCTTTGGGTGTTGTCTGGCCAGAATGTGGAAGCCAACTAGAATTGTGTACATTGAAATCATTCGCAATTGCGATTTCAGTGTGAGGATAAGGGGAAACAATTTTTATTATAGAGTCAGATAGTGCATCAAACTCGTTAGAGGTTGAATTGCTATCTTAATTGTGCTTCTTTAGATAAAAACAAAATGGATGATATGCTTTCGTACAGTGAATTACAACCACATGAAATTAAAGTTCGTATTTGAACAGAGGCCGTATTGTGCTAGAAGTTGGTAAGCAATATCATTCCGAACATATACAACGACGTCATGAGAAGAAAAGAATAATGGCACTAAGCTAAGAATAATGGACCTTTTGTACATTATTGAGCATATTTTCGACAAAAAAGGGTAACTTTTCATGCAGAAATATTGAAGCATAAGCCGGTAACAGAGCTTCCTGCAGAACGTCTTGAGAAAAAAAAAAACAATTTGACATGTTCACCATATTTTTATTTTTTTTTGTTGACCGGTGTAAGTTTTGTGGGATTCACAATTGCCTTGCAACTAAATTATGGACTCAAGCACTCACTACCAATCCAAAATTAGTGCGGTGTACGCGCCAGTTACTCAACCCAATCGAGCTTTAGGTCTTAAGCATAATTGTTGGAAGGAACATAGAAAAACCAGTAGCTTTAATTTTAACACAAAGCATCCATATGAAACACATTTCCCTTGCTTCCAACACTCTGTATCCTTTCTTTGAACCAAAAACGCCGCAAAATAGTTTTTTTTCTTAAGATGTTCTATACTATGCTATGCAAAGCTTGTGCTTCAATAATTCTGCATGAAAAATTTATCCTATATTGACGAAAGTATGCTCAATAATGTACAAAAGGTCCGAATAAAATTACTCGATCCATATTAAAGAAAAAATTCACAAAAGGGTCTTTTTTCTTACTTTGAAATCCTAACCCAACCCCCCCCCCCCCCCCATCCCCCTTAACTTCTTAAAAGCCAAATATTTTCGTTCTAAAATCGAAATTTTTTATATACATAGATTTGCTTATATAATCAAAATATATTGGGTAAAACCCACGTTCAAAAGAAAAATTTTTTTTGTTGACCAGTGTAATCAAACAAAAAAATTTTGGCCGTCTTGGCGTTAATGCGCAGTTTTTTCTGTTTTTTTCTTGTATTCTGCGTCCAATAATATTTATGACTTCTTCTGCTTCAGAACATCTAAGTTGAAATCTTTCATTAAAATTTAAATGGCTCTCTATATTATAGTTTTCAAGCGGACATACCGACTGACACAAAAATTAAAATCACTAAATTGCTTCCCTTGCCTATCTTTGATTACGCTTCAGTTCTTTACCCTAAGTTGGACTCTCATTCACAGCGTAAATTGCTTGTCGCTTTTAATGATATTATAAGATAAATTTATTGTTTGCGGAGATTCGAACATGTCTCTCACTACCATCGACTTGTACTAGGATGCACTTTTAATCAATTTTTTGAATCAAGATGCTATATTTTCTTGCATAAAATAATACAGAGAAAAACACCTTCATACTTATTTGAAAAATTATGCTTTGCGCAGTCTGCAAGGACAATGAATTTAATTTTACCTTCGTACACTTTCCTTTACTCATCCAGGTTATTTTTTGTATATGTTACTAAGCTCTGGAACTCTCTACCAACTTCGATAAAACAGATAGTAGAAATTTCAAAATTTAAGAATGCCATTTTTAACTATTTTAATCAGTCAATTTTTTATAAACAAAAACAATGTATTCAGTACGTGTTTCTTTTTTCTTCTTTTTCTTTTTTACTACTCAGTATTTTCTTATTTTTTTCTCGTTGTTAACATCTAATATAATTTAATGTAATGCAACTATAATGTATAAAATCATAATATTACATAGTTGGTACTATAAAAGACTATGTCTTATTTGTACACCGTAATAAAATAAATTGAATTGAATTGAATTGAATTGAATTGACAGTAAACTTTTTTCGTACGAAAAAATACGCTTTAGAGTAAATGCTGTGCCTTCTACGCAATGACATTTTAAATTACTATGAAATACAAATTTGTAGAAAAATATACACACAGTCTTTCACCTGTAGAATTGTTTCACAAACTCAACAAATTTGTGATTCTCTTTCATATGGTGCAACAGAAACTTACAATAAATTAGGATTTTCAATACATTTTTGATTGTAATCTACAACTACAAACTTATTTTCGTTCAACAGAAAATGATATTTTTTAACAAATTAATGTTTTTTAATTCACAACTACAATTTTGTAACAACAAAATTCTTAGGAAATACAAAATACTTTTTTTTTTACAAATTTGTGATAAAAACGTTTGTAATTTACAATATTGTAAGGTGGTGCAGTAGGCCACTGGTATAAAACATAAGGCCAAAAGAAAGTGTGTAGGGACTAAAGAGGTGGGCTATCTGAAAACATCACAAAATGAGCACAACAAAGAAAAAATATCTTTGTATTCTTCGCTTTTTGTATGCCATATCACTTGAAAACTTCTGAGACGTCAAAAAACTCAATCAAAAACTCGCAATTTCCGGTAACAGCCATTTAATTCACTGATAGATTTAACTTTTTAGATTTAAATTTTAGCACTTCTCTACTTGGAGTCAGTTCAACTATAATTTAAATTATAAGCTATAAGCAAAAGCAACCCTTTACCTTATAGTTATTAAATGATAACTACATCTTGGTGTCACTAAACTATTTAAATTATCAACTTGTCGTTAGTTGTATTTTGTAGATATGTCGATGCTTGACAAACAAATTGGATAGTCTGAACCCCGCTAATGGTGGAAGCTGTACTCAAAGTAGTAGTTTGAGTACGTTTTTTCTAATAATTAAACTCGTCGATCAAATTCAGTCGATATTCAATCCCTTTCTTCATCCAATAAACTGACTATGGTGTTCTCATCAAGAAGTGTCGCAGTTCCGAAGCAGTTTCTGCGTATCCCTCTTAGAACTGGACAAATTCCCATCAAATGCAAGTATGATTCTGTTTCATTCATATTGCAGGGTGAGCAGCTCGTATTTTCTTGTGCTGTTCTTGATGTTCCATTTAGTCTTATAAGTCCTGTCCTTGCCTTAAATATCCATCTCGTTACTGAGGCTTTTAGAAAGTTTCAACCGGGTTGAGTGCGACAGTGACCACTGTGGACTTGCCGCCGTCATACTGCTTCCGAACGTCCTTGTGGAACTGGAGGAGTACGTGTCGACGCACTCTTACAACTACGGTAAGACACGTTGGCCGCGCTTTTCCGGTGCCGTCTCAAGGGAACTTCGTTTGAACGGTATTGCGCCGCCATGCAACAGGAATCTGTCGAACGTTGAGATCGATGGATACCTGCAAATTATAGAGGATGCAATCCGTAGAACAATGGACAGGACAGTTCCTAAATATAAGCAAAACGATCCAACGAATGTGTATAGAAACGCGACAAACAAAACAGTAGATTCCTGTCGAGACTCAAACTTTTGCACAATAGGTTTACTGACCGACACGATTTGGAGATTAGAATTCTGAGGTCACAGATCAAAAATCTCCAACAACTTATGAAAGAAAACTATAGAATTACCATTTCATGTTTCTGAAACAATAAAATTCGGGCAGTCCAACAACCCGAGTATGTTTCCGGATATAAATAAAATCTTTAGGAGAAAAGATCAAAACGACCATCAGAGTATCAATCTTCAAAGGACGACAGAGAACAAGAACTTACTTTTGACAATATGAATAGATCCAGATGACGCCATCTTGGATGATGACTAGGTACTTTATAGTGGTAGAATCTCAAGAGAAGGCAGAGACGGTGGGTGATGTTTTCGAGCTAGTATATAAGGTGAATGAGTGTATTTACCCGAATTACTACCTTGAGAACAGAGCCTTCGTTGGACACTTTCTTAGAGACGAAATCTCGCATTGGTTATCCGAGAATCCTGGTTTCAGTAGGTTCAATGAGGACCGACTTGCAAATGCAGTCATCGCCAAGCGAAACGGGGATAACACCCTGTTCGTTTCTAAGATGGACCTCGAGTGCATCTTTCACAAAATAAAGAAAAAGAATTCAGCAGGAGTGGACGACATACCCAATGTTGTGCTGCAAAACCTCCCTTCGGAAGCGGTGGACATATACACCACGTTGCTCAACAATTCGCTGAATAATGCATATAATCCAGTGCGTTGGAAGACGGTAGTGGCCCATCCTCTCCTTAAAAAAGAGAAGGATGTTTCCAATCCAGTAAATCTCCGGTCAATTAGTCTTCTTCCGAGTATCAGCAAGGTATTCGAGAAAGTTCTCAATAGAGCGCTGTTCACATGGGCTGAGGACAAAAATATTGTTCCAGAAAATCAGTTCGGTTTTAGGGCGGGTCATGATAAAAAGCAGACAAATGCCGCGTCTAAACTAGTATCTGATATTCAAGGGAACAAAGCTAAAAAGCAGTGTACGGGTGCATGTCTGGTTGACTAAGAGAAGATTTTCGATACCGTTTGGTTAGACGGTCTTTTCTATTAGTTGATCAGGTATGGCATGAGTAAACCACTGCTTTATATTCTGAATGACATGCTTCGTGGTAGAATGTTTGTTGTGAAAAGTTGCAATACAACTTCTACCAGAACATTTAAAATACAGAACGGTCTGCAACAAGGAGCGGTGAGATCGCCTATTTTATTTAGCATTTTCACTGACAATCTAATTGGTTCTCTTCACCTTGCAATAGCGTACGCTGACGACCTCATTGCGTACAGAACAGGTCCAAAGATTGAAGTCATCAGATTACTCTTGCAGCGTGACTTCGATAAGATCCAGCAATATTGCGATGACTGGAAGTTGAAAATCAAAGTGGTCGTTGATCTGCATGGCCACCCACTGCCAAGCAAATTAGTAGTCAAGCACCTCGGCATCTAGCTAGATCAGTATCTATATTTTAACAAACATATGGATGCGGCTCTGGCCAGGACTAGAAGAGCTTTTGCTCTGACAAGAAAACTGTTTCACAGCAATCAACTTGATACCAGAGTGAAGGTGATTTGCTACAAGGCCCTCGTAAGGTTTATGATTGTCTATGGATGCCTTGTGTGGTTTAATGTTACAGCGTCTCAAATGGAAAAGATTCGGGTGTTTGAGAGACAGTGTCTGCGTACCTGTCTTGGATTACACAGAACACCAGAGTCGGAGTACAAAAAATACTATCCCAATGAGGTCCTTTAGAACGGGGCTCAATTAAACAGGATCGATAACTTCATTATAAAACTGACTCATGGTCACACTGCAAGAGCGATGACCTTTTCAATTTTTTCAATTTTTTTTTCCTCCTCCTCGACCAATAGCCTGATATTTGGGGCTTATTACCCCAACACTGAATATATGGAGATAACGCGCTTCAGTGGATTTGTCCCACCGGAGGCTTTCCTCTATTTTGATATGGTAGGGCTGATTCAGGAAATATTGGTGGTTCTGCTAATCAACCACGTCTGCCGTTAATCCGTGGAACGACTGACGGCTCCTTTACAACCGTGACGTCACTGCAGTAGGCGGAGAAGTTGAAGAGCTCCTCCGGGTCATTAGGGCGGTTTCAGATCGCGATTGTCGTGAGGTTGTTAAAGCGTCGAAAATTTTCTGGTGGTTGTCGGAGCAACAACATGAACTTGATATTGTTAGCGGGTCGCCAATGGCTGGCTTACACAGGTTTAGCGTGTAAGTCCTAGCGTACAGAGGGTGGGCATAGTGGCAAACAAAAAATCACAAAAACCCAAAAAAAAAATTTAACAAAAAAAAAAAAAAATTATAAAATACAAAAAACCAAAAAAAAAATTTAAAATACAAAAAGCCATAAAATACAAAAAAAAAAAACTAAAAGCTACTGTGGCTGCTCTAGTTTAAAGTAGATTTAAGTAGTTAGTTTTAATTAGTTTTAAGAAAACAGAAAAAATTATATTGAAAACTAAGTTTTTTAGAAATTTTCTTAGTTTTAACTAGCTCTAGTTTTTAATTCGTAAGGTATCTTAAGGTTGAAAGGCATTATAGTAGTAAGATATTGAATAATTTAGAGTACTCGCGATCAGTAATATAAGCTAGTTTTACACGTTTTTGTTAGCATATAAGTAGATATAGGAAAAAGTAAATAAAAAATGAATTAAAAATGAATGAAAAATGTAACCAGAGATCAGCCTGACCTAGGCTTACTAGCTTTCTGTGAACCTCATTCTTTTTCACTTTTGTTTTACAGACTGACTGAAAAGTGAAGAAATTTGACTCCTGGTTGTTGCGGTAAAATTTACCACAGCAAGTTCTAACTGCCGTTCTTCTCCCGCTAATACATTTTTTCCAGAGCTACTCGAAAGTAGTAGAAGAGTTCAGTTGAAACCTGGTCCATCAGCCGGAGACCTGTTCTTCTAGAACTTTCGGAAAGCTACTTTCAGGTTATTTGGTGCTAAGGTATGGAGACGATACAATTAACAACACTTTTCTTGTGTGACGGTCGGTCCACAAAAGTTCGTACGGCAGGTGGCCTACGAAAGAAAATCGAGAACGGATGAATGGCATGAAGATCAAGACCCATGTCCAACAATGTGTGAACTGTATTCACACCAACCTAAATTTTCTATTGAATTCCAATCAAAATTAAATTCAGTATCGTTAATATCAATGAAGAATCACTCGAAGACATGTTTCCGTTTTTATCCCACATATTTCTTTTTTTACTATCTGGACGATGGTCTGCGGATAGTATCTGTCAAGCTTCAAACTTAGCATCTTTTGTTTCTCGTTCTACGTGAAAATACCTTCTCTGTATTTTTGTTTGGTCCGGTTTGGGCTGGGAACTTTGCACGAGTTGAATAATTTTTCGGAGTAAGTCTTTCTGAGAGGGGTTGAACTCGTCCACTAGGCTACTGGTGATCACATCACCTGAACGCAAAGGACCGCGGGTAGTTGATTCGTGACATCTCACTCGCACATTCTAGCTTAATGGCGGAATGCTGCAGTAAAAGTGAGACCGAACAACACCACGCTAAAGGTCTGACGAGGATGGCTACAAGGCCGATGCCGTATGGACGAGAAAAACTCGCCATCTTGATGGTCTCCTGACTTTTGGCTACGAAAGTGTGCAGAGATAGAAGAAAGCGTGCAGAAAAATTATTGCGATATTTTTGGAGCGATCAAAATTTTTATTTGAGATACCGATTGGATTAAATCGATTTAGCGGCAAATTCCAGTTGGGAATTTAATTGTGGAAATTGAGGATTGCAGAGAGGGTATTTTCTCAATGAGTCCAGGAGAGTAGTACAGAAGAATAGCTGAGTATTTGTATTTTCTTTTATTTCATACTTTGCGTTTGCGAAAGATCCTTCCTTTTCAAGGGTTTTTCGAACAAATTTAGAGTCGCTTTATTTGCGGCAAAACTTAGATCCGCTAGGCCTTCGTTGACCTACCGTTTTCCTTTCCCGAGATTGCGGGACTCGCGACCGTTTTCATTTACTTCTATCATTACTTTTTTTTCTCGGAAACTTTCCTTCGTGATTCTACCTTGTGTTCAACGACACACGCATCTGTTCTTTTCTGCTTAACTTTCTTAACTTTCGAAAACAACTCTGTACCTTTTCTTTTATATCGAAAAGATTCTGGGTTTTAATCCAGGTTTCGGCCACGGTTTCCCAGACACCCTAAAAATATAATTAAATTCTATAATTTTCCTTCTGAAATTTCGTACTGTTTTATGTCAGTTCTATCCTTGGTTCTTCTTCCTTCCTTAGCTTATATTTCAGCTTTTGGTTGAGGCAAACCACCATCATAAAAGGTTTCCTGGCGCCCATATTAAAAGTGAGCTAGTACGCCCTTGTACTCTCACTCATCAAATCGAGTTTTATTAATACGTGATATTATTTTATAAGTTGCGCGAATTAATAATTTATGTTACACTTAATTTTGATAAAAAAACTTTATTTAATTTATTCAAACTTAATCTAGTTATATAAATGGTCACAACGTCTTAAGGTTCTAGATTGACTAAAAAAATGTCTGTTGTGAACTTATTCACTGACTTAAAAGAAGTGTCCGTTGGTTTGCTATGATATTCCTATTTATACTATTTGACAAACAAAAACATCTGTTATTCAAGGATGTGTTCTTACTAATTTATATTTAATAGTTTGGCTTGTCTCTGGTATTTTTCCATTGATGATTTTGTGTATTAATACTTTATTGTCCTTGTATATTGTATTGTACTAATTGATATTTAATAGTTTGGCTTGTCTGGTATTTTTCCATTGGTGTATATTATATCTTGGAATATGAGTCACTTTCTAGGGCGTTGGTTCATTTTGATGATCTTAACGATTCTGGATTCTATTTTTATACGTTGAACGTGATGTGGTATTAACTTCCCCCGTACTTCTAAAAAGGTCGCCCCGATCTTACTTCTGCTGCATGTTTTTCTTTTGCTTTTTCAAATAATGCGTTGAAGTGGTCTTCTGCTTGTTTTCTTTCCAGTTCAATGTTGACTTGAATCTTTTGATGTTTTTGTCGTCTCAATGATATGACTAATTTAATGATATACAGTATTACAATTGTTAATATTATAGTAAATAGAATTGATATGCCAATATTTTCTTTTGCATTGGTCTTAATATTTTCTATAAAATTAATATTTTTAAATTTTTAATCTTCATTCAAAGAATCTATATAATGTATCTACTTCATATAAAGTATTTGAAAACCCCTTAAGGTATGCTTGTATAATATTTTTATCATTTGAAAATAATTGATTATCAATAGTTACAATTTGATTATAGGTTACTTAATATGTACCTTTATGAGTAATGTTGTTTATAACATGATTTCAGGTAGCTAATATTGCTCCTTCTTTTAATATTTCTAATGGTTAATTATTTTTCCTTTATCTTATTACACTTAGTATAATTCTTATTCAATAGTTTAGTAAAACATGATTCTGTTGTGTTATATTCACAATATCTACTTTGTGTTTCAGTCTTACAATTTTTTAATTAATAAATTTATTGCATTTAGCAATCTTATTTTCAATTAATAATTTTCCATCCTTTTGTGGAATACTTTTAGTAATATATGTCTTACATGTTTCTTTAATAATCGGGTATTTAATCATTAGTACAATAATATAATGTTTCTGATATATTTTAAATTATTATTTAATTAATTATTTAATTTGATCTGTAACTGAAAAAGTACTATTCTCATGTTTTAGCATTTCTTTAATATCTTTGTTACTTAAAATTGCTGGATTTAATTTTACTAGCTTTGCAAAAGTTAATGTAGATATTTATTATATTTTTTTAGTTCATAACTTATTACTTTTAATTGTCTTGAAATTATTTCATCTTTTTCAGTATAGACAAAATCCTTTATTACTTTAAACATGAATTAGTTATCATTTGTTGATTATTAATTTTAACCAAATCATTTATTTTCTCTTCTAAAATTTCTTCATCATAATGATCTGGAGTTCCGGCAATGAATTTCCAAACTGTACCTTTAAAATTTAATGAACGTTTAGTTCTAGAATAATGCTCTTTGAGCTGTTCAAGTAAGTTATTAACTATCTCAATTTCTGCATAATGCTTATTCGTTTTTTGTGTATAATTTATATCATTTTGTACCGCCTCATCGCTTTGCTTAAGTACACCTTCTATTATTTTTAGGTTAGTTATATGGAATATATTATTTGTTCCTTGAGTTATTATTGTATCTCCATCTTCTATTAGGATGTATTTTTCTCTGCTATAACTATTTCTACTTCTGCTTTGCTTAGTGTTGCAGTGATAATCATTATTATTATTATTGTATTCATTTTGAATTCCTGTAATAAGGAGATTGATTAGTCTTACGTTTAAGTTTTATTTTTAAATTATCTTTATGAACAATTCTACTTGTATGAGTTTTAACTGCATGACCTAAGTCTTCTTTTATAATAACCTTTTGAAATTAAGGTTCCATTTTATTTCTTTTATCTACCTTTTTATAACCTATTTGGTTTTCTTCAACTTGAATTTCTCTCCTTCCTTTATTATGAACTTCCAAAATTTTTTCCTGTTTATTTTTTAGTTCTTTACTAATAACTTCTTTCCCTTTCGAAGTAAACTTCTGTTGGTTTCTTATTAGTAGTACTGTGTATAGAGTTATTATATTCTCTAAAAATTATTTCTGTGAAGTCTAATAATTTATATTCATCTTTAATGCATTTTATTATTTCCTGTAAAGTGGAATGGAATCTTTCTATCTGTCCGTTTGTCTTACTGTGACAAGGGTCTGTATAAAATATTTCTATATTATTTCTTTTCATTAAAGACTAAAATACTGGTGATTTAAAACTTGTTTCATTATCCATAACTATTTTTTTACACTTTGGATATATCTGTAGTATCTCTAATACTTTTTCCTTCAAATTAGTTTTGTCTTTCAATTCCAGGATGCTTGCACACTTACTAAATTTATCGATGCACGTTAAATATAAATTTTTATTTATGTAGAAGATGTCTATGTGTAGCATTTCCCTTTCCTCTTTTGGAATTGGTGCCTCGCCAATCTTTTCTTTATATGGTTTGCGATCGTATTTATTTATATTGCATATGTCGCAAAATCTAACATATTCTTCAAAATCTCGCCTAATTGTCGGCCAATAGTAATTTTTCTCTATTTGTTTAGTATTTTCTTTAGCATTTCTATGTGCTCTTATGTGTGTTTGTTCTACGATTTCTACTTGATCTTTTTTATTTATTACTAGCTGACCCGCCCGGCGTTGCTCAGGCCCTACGTCAATCGAATTAAGTAAGTTTAGTTAAGTAGTTTCCAAGTGTCCATTCAAGTGGGATAATAGGGATGAAATATAGTTTATGTTACTCAGGAGCAGTTAAGCACTCTAACGATGACACAGTTTTTGGAATCGGCCCAGTACTGTAAAAGTGAAATACGCATTGAAATCGGTAGTAGGTGGTTTTTTTTAATCCCGTTCCCGTTCCTGTGAGAAAATGGCGATGAAATATTGTTTAGATTGCTCAGGGACAATAAACCATTCTAACAGTGAAAGAATTTTTGTAGTACTTTCCAGTTTCTTGGTTATTTCGCCATTACCGTTTCCGTTCCCGAAAGAATATGGGAAGGAAATATAGTCTTTAATACTCAGGAGCAATGAATCATTCAAACATATTCGGGAATTGGTCAAATATTTTCTAAGTGCCCACTAATGTTGTTGTTCCCGTCCCGATGCTGAAGCTCGTGACACTTCTTGAGTACATCAAAGTGTCAGCATCTGCACCGTTCAACATGGTCACAGAGACCACCAAGTGGTTTTACAATACCCTTATTTGGTCTGAGCCAAAATTAAAATTTTCTTCGAGTCCTTATTACTTTACTCGTTTCTTCTTGATTACATAATAACCAAAGAACTTCGACTTCATTTCGAACCCTATATCCCATATTCAATGAGCGGTCTTTTCATATGAAAAAAAAAGTTTGGATTATTGCAAAAGTAACACTTTTAACTAAAAAAAAGTTTAAATCTTTATTCTTACCAAGTGAAAATTAAAAGAGTTCTCAAAAACAAACAATCCAATAATCTTACTATTTGTTATTTCATTAGCTGAGCCGCCTGGCGTTGCTCGGGCCAGTAGTTTTAAAGCTCCCATGCTCATTCCTGTTTCTGTTGCCGTGGGATTATTGGGATGAAATCTACGCTAAGTTACTGAGGGATTATGTGGCATCCCATTGCCGAAAGAATTTTTGAAATCTGTCCAGTAGTTTTTAGGTTTCCGTTCCCAGCCCCGTTCCTGTGGGAATCTTCCGTTAAGGTGGAAATATGTAAAATATAAGCCTAATTCACTGAGGGATAATATAACATCCTAGAACCTAGAGCTGACAGAATTTTTGAAAACGGTCAAGTTACTTTAAGGTTCCCGTTCTCGTTCCCGTTTCTGTTCCCGTGGGATTAAAGGGATGAAATAAAATCTAAATTACTAATTGAGGGGGATAATGTAGCAATTCTAATGCAGGAAGTGGAAGGGTTATAGAAATCTGTCAAGTAATTTCTAAGTTTCCTTTCCCAAACCCGTTCCTGTAGGAATATCCGCGAAATTTTTTATAATCCCGTTCCTGTGGGAATATGGGGAACAAACCTTGACAGGAACCATTTACAAGTCATTGTGACTGAGGGATAATGCCATGAAAGAATTTTCGAAATCGGTCAAGCAAGAATAAGCTTTCGGTTCTCGTTCCCGTTTCTGTTCCCGTGGCTAGGTTGCTCATGGAGGGGGATAATGTAGCATTCCTAGTGCCGAAAGAATTTTAGGAATCTGTTTAGTAGTTTCTAAGTTTCCGTTTCCAACCCCGTTCCTGTGGGAATATGGGGATCAAACCTTGACGGGGACCATTTATAAGTCATTGTCACTGAGGGATAATGTAACATCCTAGAGTTGAAAGAATTTTCTGTTATCGCTGGATTATGGGGATGAAATATAGTCTAAATTACTAATGGAGGGGGATAATGTAGCAATCCTAATGCAGGAAATGTTATAGAAATCTGTCCAGTAGTTTCTAAGTTTCCATTCCCAAACCCGTTCCTGTCGGAATATGGGGATCAACCCTTGACAGGAATCATTCATAAGTCTATGTCACTTGAGTATGAATGTAACATCCAAGAGTTGAAAGAATTTTTTAAATCGGTCAAGTTACTTAAAGGTTTCGGCAATCGTTCCCGTTTCTGTTCCCGTGGGTTTATAGGTATGAAATATAGTCTAAATTACTGATGGAGGGGGATTATGTAGCACCCCTAATGCTCGAATCTTTTTAGAAACCTGTTTTGTAGTTTCTAAGTTTCCGTTCCCAAACCCGTTCCTGTGGGAATATCAATTTCTAAATTTTTTATGTCCTAAAAACCTTCTCCTGACAATAACCAACACAACAAAAAAAGAATTGGCCAAATTGGTCAAGGCGTTGTTGAGTTATGCGCTTACCAACACATTTTGCGATTTATTTTTATATATAAGATATCCTGAGCTAAAAATTCGCATTCTATGAATTTATTATTGCATTCCTTCAATTTATCTCTTACTTGATAAATTTCTTCTATCTTTCCATAAATTCCTATTGTTCCTGGGATTATATATCTTTTTTAAATATTGACTATATTTTCTATTCCTAAAGTAAGTCATTATTCTTACTTTTGTTGTTGAAAACATTTATTATTTCATCAGATTCTGTTTCAGATTGTTCAAATATTATTTGCTGTTTGAATTTATTCACACATTTACTTAGTTTTTCCGAATATTCTTCGCTACTTTCTGCACTATGTTGTGTATTGTTATCGTCTATCATATTTAAATTCTGTCTACTTAATGCATCTGCCACTACATTGGTTACTCCTGGTCTGTAAATTATTTTAGGGCCATATTCTTCTATTATTATTGAATACCATCTCTTCATTTTGGTATTCGGATTTTTCTTTGAGCATAAAAATGTTAATGGTTGGTGATCTGTATGTATTTCAAGATCTTTTACACCATATAAATAGTTTCTCAAATTTTTTAAAGCATATACTATTGCGTATAGTTCTTTTTCGTTTGCCGCATAAATGCGTTCTGATTTTTGAAATGTTTTGCTAATAAATGTTAATGGTTTTCCGTTCTGTAAAAGAACTGCTCCTACAGCGTCGTCTGAGGCGTCTGTGGTTAAAATTAATTTCTTATTGAAATCTGGTTGATTTAATTCAACTTCTTTTATTAGAATATTTTTTAATATTTCAAAAGCTTCAATTGCTTCATTATCTAAATTTATTTTAGTTTTCTTTGCTAACTATGTCGATACTTGACCATTTTCATTCTGTAAATGCTTTGTTAATGGTTTTGCTATTTGTGCATACTTCTTAATAAATTTGCGATAATATCCTATCATACCTAGGAATGATCTAAGTTGTCTAAGAGTTTCTGGTAAAGGGTATTGTTTAATTGTTTTTACCTTTTCATCATCTGTTTTTATTATGTTTTGTGCAACTACATATCCTAAAAACTTAATTGAATCTTTAAAAAATTCTGATTTTTCTAAACTGATTTTCATATTAGCTTCTTTTAAAACTTTTATAATTGTAGCTAAATGTTTTTTATGACTTTCTATTGATTCTGAATAGATTATAATGTCATCAATGTAAATGTGGCAAAACTTTCCTATAAATGGACGTAATATGTTGTCCATTGCTCTCTGAAATATACTCGGAGCATTACGTAGCCCAAATGGCATTCGCAAATATTCATATTTGCCATTATTGACACTGAAACTTGTTTTTTTATGTCTGAATCTTTCATTTTTATTTGGTGGAAACCACTTTCGAAATCTATACTAGAAAACATTTTTGCTTTTCCTAAATTGCTTAATATGACATTTGTGTCTGGTATTGGATATTTATCCACAACTGTATTTTCGTTTAATTTTTTGAAATCGAACACCATTCTCATTTTTGGTGTATTGTCTTCGTAAAATCCTTTTTTGGGCACTACCCATACTGGACTATTATAAGCACTTTTGCTTTCTCTAATTATTCCTGATTTTTTTACTTCTTTATTTATGAATTCATTTGCACTGTGAGGATATGGATATTGTTTTGTTCATATTGTTTTGTCTTCTACTGTATTTATTTCAGCAACTAGCTATATCTGTTCTGAATGGCAGATTTATATTTATATTTTTATGTTCTACTTTAATCTGTTCAATGACACATTTTCTCAAATCTTCTAAATTCTCACTTTTGTTCGTTATTATATTATTTATGACTTCTTCGTCAAAATAAATTCTTTCTTCTTCATTATTTACCTTTATATTATTATTCTGAAGATCAATAACTGCTTTGTTATCTCTTAAGAATTTGTTACCGATTAATATATCGTTACCGAAATTATTTGATTCATACACTATCAGTGTTTTATTAAATATTTCAACTTCGTAATAAAATTCAATTATTACTGCTCCGTTCACTGTCGTTGCCTGTTTCTTTGCGACTAATTCTTTTCTTTCACTGAGTAGCCCTGGTCGACAATAATTGCTTGTTGCGCCTGTTACCTCGTTTCCACTTATAATCGGGTAATCGAATCGGATTATGATTCAGATTTCGATGCAGGTATCTACTTACCCACTGAATCGAGTAATCTAGGTATAGAACACACTCTTTTGAATCGATCCAGCTACAAGAGCTGTATCGGATCGGGTAATCCTATTTCAATTCGATTTAGGTATACACTGGCACTAATTCGAATTGAAGTGTGATTCAATTCTAAGTGGAAACGAGGTATGTATCTAACAAAATTCTTACATTTTTGTTGCCTATCTTTCTGTATAAGTATGGTAAACCGGTCTGACTACCTATCTCATTCTTCTCGTTCAAATTACTGATCCTTTCAACTTTATTGGGTGTGGCTTGCTCTGATACTCGAACACTTTGTTCCCTCTCTCTTTTAAAAACTGGTCTGTTTTGTTTGAATGGGTTACTGCACCTGTTTTGGTTATAATAGGATTAGTAATTCCTGTTATTAGCATTTTGATATATATTTCTTTGTTCGTTTGTATTTGGGATCTGCTAATTGGTCGTACTACATTGCATTCGTTCAAACTGATTTGGGTTTTGTTTGTATTGAGGAGCTAAATTATCTCTCCTGAAGACATTTTTATCTTTATGAATAGGTTTATCTTTATGTGAAAACCTTAATGTTTCATTTTTATTCCCAGTAGTTGGACATTCATATCTGTAAGCAAATAATGCTCTATTATTATTGCTTTCTAATTCCTGTGCTTTTGCAAGTGCACTTGGAAGATTATCCGGACATATACTAAAGAGTATGTTTGAGAGCTGACCGTTCAGTCCCGAAATAAAAACTCTAAGTCCATATCTTCTATATTTTTCACATACCTAATTCGTTTGTGATTGCCTTGTTGCACTTTTTTCCCGACAAAACGAATTACCACCGAATCCACAACTTGGATTATAGCAAAATAATATATTAATTAATCACAACAAAATATAAATTACTTATTTATAACGCGGGAAGATAAAATATGCACACCGATGTGCCGCGGCGATGTCGATCGAATTTAATTTTAGGATGAACTGTCAAATGACAGCTGGATGGATTTCAAAGGAAAATAGTGCAACAGGTAGCAAGATAATATGCTGCCAATGCCAGCTGCTCAGCAAGGGGTGGTCCGTAGGTAGTTTATTTATTGGTACGTAGGTATAATTAGTTGAATAAAGAAGGGGATTAATAAAAAGAATGGGTATCAATCAAAACACACAACTGGGTGTTTCATACAATAAAGGGCGCCAGGAAATTTTTGTTTGGAATTTCCAAACCAACTTTAGCACTGAAAATGGTCTTCAAATAGAATTAAAAGAACGATTTTCCAAAAGGAATAAAATTATATTTTGTTCAGGAAACCTTTACAAGTATAGGTATAAAACCTGAAATCTATTCGTAAACAATTGGGAGTGTACAAAGTAGGTATGCAAAGTTTGGCAAAGTGCCAGTTAACAATTTAAATGGAATGATATTTAATGATCGAAGATGGGTTTTACCCAGGTTAAAATGCAAACAGCAAAGTATGTGCACAATGCACCCGCAAACAAACGACTCTTTGGGAATTTTCCCGAACAGACAACAAGGTTAAATGGAGTTCGCGCGTCCTGCAATCTCAGGATTAATTACGTAAGGCGAAGGGTTACCGATTAAAGCAATATGACTCAATAGTCAAAACAAAACAAACGCACTATTAACACTTTTCCACTTTTATAGGAAAATACTTAGCTTTTTCCGTTGACGAATCCTGCCTGAGTTTTCTTGCCCGTACTGGCACTAACTCCTCCGAATTCCTGCCTGCTTGGAGCTCTCCTGCACAGATTAAAACAGTGTTGAACTTGGCCTTCCTGCCAAAGTGCAAACACAAACTCTATCACAATTACAAATTTGCGCTACTTGCAAAATTTTAGCACTCGATTATAAAATATCCGAATAATTTCTCAATCTTCAAACTCTTTGGCACAGTGTCCTTTTTAGAGGTCAACCAAGAAGTGCCATCTTCTTGGCGGTCTCTTCGTTCATCGGCGCATTCAGCAAATTCCACTCACTTCAACCAATCAGAGTCGTGGAGGTTCGTCACGGGGTATCTGCAATACTCTCGGCGCATTCAGCAAATTCCACTCACTTCAACCAATCAGAGTCGTGGAGGTTCGTCACGGGGTATCTGCAATACTCTCAGCAAATTCGCTGGAGTCTGCGCCGTAGGCAAAACGCATCCATCGCTCTCTTCTAAACAATTTCGTTGTGAATCTCTTGGTCGTTAGAGATTCGCAACAACTTGCCCGAATGAACGAATCCAGACCTGTTCCATTTCAATCCATTCCAGAATAGAAAATTGAGAAACTATTTCTTTAAACAAATTCCCTCGGCCCAACCGACCCAAGTTACACTGTGCAAGAAAACTATTTAAGCTAGGATTCAGTTAACGAGGATTCGTCATTTATCGCGAAAACTACTAAACTACTTCGGTGAACCTTCGCGCAGATTTGGGGAAATGGGGATAATTCTGTAAAGAGTCATTTCTTTTTAAGGTGAAGCACTTTAGGTTGGGCACTCGGCCTTTACGGTGGGCACTCAGCCATTACGTTGGGCTCTTGGCCGTTTATATTAAAAAAGGCTTCAAATGCCAAAATCCGAAGATCACTGATATCTATCAGTGTGTTAAAGGTGGATAGCCATATCTCTACCTTATTTTAAGTATTAGGTTCTTAGTAACCTGCTGCTGCTATGGATGGAATTCCTGTAGAACCTTCCTGGTTCTTACTACCGCTGCTGTTTGAGTCTCCAGCCGTCCACTGGCTCAATGAAGGGGTACCTATTTGGGTTGCTTTTCCAAGATGCTTTGAAGTACACCACTAGCTGATGGACTAGGGTTGCTTTGTACTCTGCCAGCACCTTGAAGCCACAACAAAAGGAGGGGTGGAAATGGGAAGAGGAAGAAAAATAAAGGTATAACTTGTTGCGGTAAAATATACCGCAAAAAATCCCACCCTTACCTGCCAAGAAATGTTCTTGCAGTTTGATAAAACTGCAAGGCATTTCTTAAAGCCAAAGGTTCAAGGGAAAACGAACAAGGTATTTTCCATCAGGGCGTACAATCGCCAGCCTTTGAAAGTAAACGACGAAATGGAGAGCTATAAAAAAATAAAAAAAAATAAAAAATAAAAGCTAAAAACTACTTTAAGGCTCAATTCTCCAGGGATGCATCGGTGTACGGTTTGAGATCTTTCGCATGCCAAGTTCCGCGTTCTTTACCATTACAATCTTCTAAGACATATGTCCAAGGTGACACACGCTTCTTTATAACAAACGGACCGACAAACTTCGGTGCTAACTTGGCTGCGTAATAGTTCGCGGCATCCGACAACACAAAATTTCGACGCCAAACCTGCTTGCCAACGAGATATTGAACATCTCTTCTGCGGAGGTTGTATGTTTTCGCAGACTTCTTGGTTGCCGCGCGTAGCTTCTTTTCGATGTCTACTCTAAGATCCCTAAACCGTACTTCTAACTCACTAAAATACTGAACCCTATCTGACCTATCACCTACTACTGGCACTTCTCGACCTGAAGTCGCCATATCCCTACCAAAGTTCGCATAATAAGGGGATACTCCTAAAACTTCATGAGTGGACGTGCGAATCGCGCACGCAACCTTAGACAACTGCGCATCCCATATCCGGTGGTTATCAGAGACGTATGCTCTTAGCGTTGTTTTGATGATTTGGTTTATCCTCTCCTCTGGATTAGCCTGTGGGTGGTAATGGGCTGTAAAACGAATTTGGGAAGAATAAGAATCGCAAAGAAATTTCAGTTCTTTAGATCGGAACTGAGGGCCATTATCACAGACGACAACCTTTGGGATACCAAAAAGAAGAAAGACATTGTCTTCTTACTCCCGGCAAATTGCCTTGGCAGTAGCAGACCTTAACGCGAAAAGTAGGGGGAATTTGGTGAAATAATCGACGACAGTCAAAATGTAGATAAAACCTCTACTTGACTTTGGAAGGGGACCAACGAGATCTACACAGATCATTTCCCACGGTGCCTTTATTCCTACTCTCTCAGTCATCAAACCAGCTGGTTTTTCATTAACCGGTTTTACTTGTTGGCAAACTTTACAATTCCTAACATACTTAGTAATATCGCCTCTCTTTTTAGGCAAAAGTACTTTCCCCCTATCCTAGCAAAAGTTTTCCTAACTCCCATGTGTCCAGCTAAAGGACTATCATGGCATTCCTGTAATATAGCTAATCTATCCTGCTTTCCTACAACTTTCTTCCATTCTTGATTATTTTCATGAACAACAACATGATTCGATTTAATCAGTTTGAACAGTTGACCTTGTTCTACCCTCCACGCTGGGTAAGCTAGCGGATTTGACTTTATCGCTGAGATAATTTTCGCAATCCAAGGGTCTTGATCCTCTTCTGAGATCTCGGCTAATACCGGAACTCCTCGAGATAACATGTCTGGAACTACATGTTCTTTGCCCTTGCGATGGATGATCTCAAAATCAAACTGTTGAAGCCGAACTGCCCAACGTGCTAATCTTCCCTGCGGATCTCTAAGATTGTTCAACCATATGAGCGAATAATGATCAGTCACAACCGTGAATCGAACACCTTCGATGTAAGGTCGTAACTTCTCGATTGCCCATATAACAGCCAAACACTCTTTTTCCGTCGTCGAATAGTTGCGTTCACTCCTATTTAAAGACCTACTAAGGTAACAGACAACCTTTTCCCCATCATCGAAGTTCTGTGACAATACGGCACCGATTCCGTAGTCCGACGCGTCTGTTTGTACGACAAAAGGTCGTTGAAAATCAGGGCAAGTAAGTATTGGTGCTGTGACCAAACACTCCTTAGCCTTCCTAAAACTAGTCTCACATTCATCAGTCCAGATGAATTTCCTACTCTTCTTTAATAAATCTGACAGTGGTCGAAGCAAATTGGCAAAGTTTGGCACAAATCGACGATACCACGACACTGTCCCTATAAAACTCCTAACCTCTTTAACATTCCTCGGTGCTGGATTCCTAACCATGCTTTCCACTTTTTCCGGGTCTACATGTAACCCATTTCGATCCACTACATAACCTAAAAACTTCAACGATGGCCTACAGAAGTTACACTTCTCCTTACCGACCTTCAACCCTGCTTCACTCAACCTTTTCAAAACTTCCTTCAGGATTTCAAGATGCTTCTCGAAAGTATCCGTCAGGATAATGATGTCGTCTAAATAGACGAAGACGTACGGCTCTAGATCGGCACCCAAAACTGTGTCGATAAACCGTTACCATGTCGCAGACGAGTTATGAAGCCCGAAAGGCATCCTTCTAAACTGAAAGAGACCTCTCCCGGGAACCGTGAAAGCGGTGTAGGGCTTAGACTCCCCCTCCATTGGAATCTGCCAATACGCTGATTTTATATCCAAAGAGGACAAAAACTTCGCTCCTCGAAGCCTGTCCAAAATGGCCGCTATGTAGGGTAGTGGATAAGCATCCCTATCAGTATTCTTATTAAGCTTTCTAAAATCTACACAAAACCTAAAAGACCCATCTTTCTTTTTAACTAATAGTATTGGAGATGACCAAGCACTGTTGGATCTCTCAATAACTCCTGCTTCTAACATCTCATTTAATTCCCCATCAATATGTCCCTGCATTGCCGGAGAAACCGGATAATACCGTTGTTTAATCGGTTCCGCCGACGTCCTAATCTTGTGCTCAATCATAGTTGTACACCCTAATCCCTCTGGCATCTTCCTAAAAGCTTCCTCAACCATGGCTTCCAACAAACTAGTTTGATCTTTTGTCAACTCTGAACGCTCAGTAATCGAGCAAATCGAGCCCAAACACTCTTGGTGCGAAAAACTCCACACACGTGATCGCAAATCCGGGACGATCCCCGACAGTGCCCAAAAATCTGCACCTAGTATCACGGTATGCGGTAGAGTTGGAATAACTAGACAGTCTTTAAGAACTGCCTTGTTTTCAACCACGATTGGTAAGTTAACTGACCCTAAAACTTCTACTCCTGCTCCATCTGCCAAGCATACAGAATGGATATTCCCCTCTTTAACCACTTATCCTAAATCTTGGAGAATTCTCCAGCTATCTCTACCTAAAATTGTTCTAGAAGCTCCTGAATCTAACAATCCCAAAAACCTACTCCCATAAATGCTAACTCCTAAAAATGGTCTCCTATCATCCCCGTTTGCCTCCAACGTAAACCCTAAATGAATTTTTGCCAGCTGGTTACCAGCAGGCAACCTAGCTCCTAATGCCTCCGGAACTCTCGCCCTGCTGGCGCAAGAGCCCGTTGCCCATTTCCCGATGAACAACGACGACAGTTGTTGCGGCTGACTCCTTCAGCGCCACAACCGAAGCAATGCTTTTTAGCGGAACACCTGCTAGAGAAGTGACTTTCTTTCCCGCAGTTAAAACATCGAATCGACCTATCAACTTGAGTGGATCTATTAGGTGGAGACCTTCTAGCTTCCACTACTTGGACAGGCTGCTCATCTCTGCTAACCGCTGCCACCCTTGGTTGTACTGCTGGACCAGCAGAGTAACCGAACTCGGGTTCAACGCAATTTTTATTTCGAGCGGGAGGTTCAAAATTCTCAGCATTCGCCCTTAGCGTTTCTAAATCCCTGCCTAATTTCGCTAACTCCTTCACAGATTGAGGCTTTTGGAAACCAATCTGTTTCTGATAGAACGGGTCCAGATTCTTGATTAGGATAGCCACTTTCCTACGTTCGGATAATGGCTCCCCTAATCTCCTAAACATTGTACGCATGGTAGCGAGATATGCTCCATACGTCTCCTCCTTCCCTTGGGTCCTACGGTTGATCTGTTCCATCAACAGATCATCATAATTTGCTGGCAAGAATTCGTACTTCAACGCCTCTACGAATTCCTGCCAATCACCTATGTCTTCCCTAACTGACCAATACCACAGTACGGCTTGACCTGTCAAAAGGTCAACCACTGACTGGAACAAACGGGTTTCTGAAACCCCTCGAGCTAAACTAAGTTCCTCTACCCTTTCTAAGAATGAGTTCAGTGATGTGCCACGTCGCTCACCACTGAACTGAACATTCCACCTACTAATCCTTTCCGTAACTCGCTCTAGCGGTTCGGAAATCCCTACTCTAACTCTATCATTTGATCTCTGATGGAATCCCTCGTTGCACACTGGTCCTCGTGTGTTCATCCAATTTTGTTGGGGAGTGTTCTTCACCAACTGCCTACTACTCGTTCCTGAAGAAGAAGCATTGTCTTCGTTCGACGCTTGCTCTTCTTCATCTGATAACCTAGCTAATAGGAGAAGCAGCTCACTCTTCAGAGATTTCTGCTCTCCTATTTCCTCATCTCCTTCTGCCTGCGCTTTCCCTATCCTATTTAAGCTCCATTCTATCTTCGTAAGGATCTTCAAGTATTCCGCTGACTTCGGATTTCTTGGCTGATCCTTAAGAAGAACCCTAATCTCCCTAATCTTTTCCTCAACTGCATCCCTATCCTGCACATAACTAAACGGGTACTTCCCGTAGCCGTAGGCCTCAAATGAACCGCGACGTTCCAACATCCGAGAAGATCTTAAGGAACTTCACTTCTCATTACGTCCACAGTTCCCTTCTCTAACCCCCTACTCAACATTTCGTACACAAGCTCCTCTTGCGACAAACGGTTGATATCCATGGTGAATAAATAAAAAAATTAAAAAAAAACTAATAAAAAAAACAGACGCAATCAAAAGAAACCACGAAAATTCAAAATAAAACAAAAAATAAAAATGTATTTGAAAAAAGTATTAAAAATAAAGTAGTAATAAAAAAGTATTAAAAAAAGTACCAACAAATTCTAAAAAGTATTGGAAAAAAAAATATCTTCGACGGCAACACTCAACTCTGAGTATGAAAATTCAACTCACACCAACAAACTGTGTGACAGAGCGGGACTTATGCTTCACAATGGCTGAAAACAAGCCGCATAAATTCTCAAACTCTTTAATAAATTTAATAAGAAATTAAAAACGAAATAAAATGCAATGTATGAAGGTTTGATTGATAAAAAATTAGCTCAATCAAAATCCAAAAATGAACCAAATACAAAAAAAAAACAAAAGCACCTACTTGTTGCACTGGGTATACCAATAACACAGTGAATCCAACAACGATATCCCTCCAATGAACGAGTATGTTTAATGTATGTATGTAGATAGGTAGGTACGGCGATCACAATAATTTTCGAACTCTTGAATTTATCACCTAGGGAAAACAAAACACAGGCAAAGTAAAATATTCTCACAATTTTGCAAAATATAAAGAAAAACAATTCAAAAAAATTAAAGATACACTTCCCTAAAATGTTCCACTAACAAAAATCACAACACACAACAGGAGAAAAAAATATATGTGTTAAAAAAACACCACACAAAGCCCCACGTTGGGCGCCAATTGTTGAACTTTTTTCCCGACAAAACAAATTACCACCGAATCCACAACTTGGATTTTAGCAAACTACTATATTAATTAATCGCAACGAATGATTAATTAATTATTTATTACACAGAAATATAAATATGCACACCGATGTGCCGCGGCGATTTTGTTCGAATTTAATTTTAGGATGAACTGTCAAATGACAGCTGGGTGGATTTTAATGGAAAAGAGTGCAACAGGTAGCAAGATAATATGCTGCCAATGCCAGCTGCTCAGCAAGGGGTGGTCCGTAGGTAGTTTATTTATTGGTACGTAGTTATAATTAGTCTAATAAAGAAAGGAATTAATAAAAAGAATGAGTATCAATCAAAACACACAACTGGGTGTTTCATACAATAAAGGGCGCCAGGAAATTTTTGTTTGGAATTTCCAAACCAACTTTAGCACTGAAAATGGTCTTCAAATAGAATTAAAAGAACGATTTTCCAAAAGGAATAAAATTATATTTTGTTCAGGAAACCTTTACAAGTATAGGTATAAAACCTGAAATCTTTTCGTAAACAATTGGGAGTGTACAAAGTATGCAAAGTCTGGCAAGAGCCAGTCAACAATTTAAATAGAATGAAATTTAAGTACGAAGATGGGATTTTACCCAGGTTAAAATTCAAAACAACAACTTGTGTGCACAATACACCCGCAAACAAACGACTCTTTGGGAACTTTCCCGAACAGACAACAAGGTCAAAGAAAGGTCGCGCGTCCTGCAATCTCAGGATGAATTACGAAGAGCAAAGGGTTACCGAAAACACAATATGACTCAATAATCAAAGCCAAAACAAACGTATAACTAACACTTTTTCCACTTTTATAAAATTGAAACACTAAGGTATAAAAATACTTAGCTTTCTTTTGACGAATCCTGCCTGAGTTCTCTTGCCCGTACTGGCACTAACTCCTCCGAATTCCTGCCTGCCTGGAGCTTTCCTGCACAGACTTAAAACACTGTTTAGTTTGGCCTTCCTGCCAATCAAACACTATAACAATTTAAACTTGCACTACTTGCAAAAAATCAAATACTCGATTATAAAATCTCCGACACTTTTTCAATTTTCTAAAAACTCTTTGGCACTATGTCCTTTTCAGAGGTCAACCAAGAAGTGCCATCTTCTTGGCGGTCTCTTTGTTCATCGGCGCATTCAGCAAATTCCACTCACTTCAACCAATCAGAGTCGTGGAGGTTCGTCACGGGGTATCTGCAATACTCTCAGCAAATTCGCTGGAGTCTGCGCCGTAGGCGAAACGCATCCATCGCTCTCTTCTAAACAATTTCGTTGTGAATCTCTTGGTCGTTAGAGATTCGCAACAACTTGCCTGAATGAACGAATCCAGACCTGTTCCATTTCAATCCATTCCAGAATAGAAAATTGAAAAACTATTTCTTTAAAAAAATTCCCTCGGCCCAACCGACCCAAGTTACACTGTGCAAGAAAACTATTTAAGCTAGGATTCAGTTAACGAGGATTCGTCATTTATCGCGAAAACTACTAAACTACTTCGGTGAACCTTCGCGCAGATTTGGGGGAATGGGGATAATTCTGTAAAGAGTCATTTCTTTTTAAGGTAAAGCACTTTAGGTTGGGCACTCGGCCTTTACGGTGGGCGCTCAGCCATTACGTTGGGCTCTTGGCCGTTTATATTAAAAAAGGCTTCAAATGCCATTCAAATCCGAAGATCACTGATATTTATCAGTGTGTTAAAGGTGGGTAGCCATATCTCTACCTTATTGTACAAATACTAGGTTGTGAGTAACCTGCTGCTGCTATGGATATAATTCCTCTAGAACCTTCCTGGTTCTTACTACCGCTGCTGTTTGAGTCTCCAGCCGTCCACTGGCTCAATGAAGGGGTACCTATTTGGGTTGCTTTTCCAAGATGCTTTGAAGTACACCACTAGCTGATGGACTAGGATTGCTTTGTACTCTGCCAGCACCTTGAAGCCACAACAAAAGGAGGGGTGAAAGTGGGAAAAGGAAGAAAAATAAAGGTATAACTTGCTGTGGTAAAATATACCGCAACATCCGGACTGTCAACCTACCATAACCAGCAAGGGGCCTCACTGGATACAACTATGCAATCCTAACGAATGGATTTACGTATTGAAAGAGCGGACGACCCTAAATATTGTGTGCAATGGAACTGTTACCCAAGCAACACTAGAAGGGGCAGGAAAACTACGTATCGATCCGAGCTGCGTAATAAAGACCAATCTTATTACCTTACGTGGTCATTCCATCTACCCATCATTTTCCAGAATTTCCGTTTCCCCTCACACCAATCTATCAAACACACTTGTTCCAGATCATTTTGACAGATTAACACATAATCCGCTTTCAGTCAAAAACCATCTACAAGAACTGAATACGCTAAAACAGCAACTTCAGAGCCTCACGATGGCCTTGCCTTCTAAAGATCTTTCAACAAATGATGTTCATCAGTTTGCAGTGGGCTACCTGGGACTACTAGTTTCCATTATCATTGTGATTCTCCTGCTCCGAAGGTTATACACCAAAAGCTTCAAACCAAATACGAAACCAATCAAGACATCCGAGAACACCGGTACTGCAGATCCAGGAAACCTCACCTTCGAGTTGCTCCCGTAAGCGGAGGTGGCAAAATGTTGACGAAATCAACAAATATGTCAGTACATGATTATTCAAGAAAGAAACAAATCAACAAATCAACAACAATCAACAAATAGCAATAAGTATTATTTAAGTCAGTAGGTCATAAGAAATTAGTGTCATAATATAAGTCAGTTTATATGCAAATGGTGCAAGCAATGCAGTCAAGTTCATTTTGTGTGTCACTAGTTTAAATAAAGCAAATATGCACTGTATACAAAATGAGCTTGAACTGTACTGCTGCGAGCTGACTTACGGTATGATATAAATAGAATAAGAGAATGAATAAATGTTATTATTACTCAGTCAACAAGACAGTGATAGTCATTATAAATCTCATCAGTAAGATTTTCAATCACTACACACTAAGTAACATGATAAGCCACAAGAAACCAAGCAAATTTGTTAACTTTTGTTTACAATAAGATAAAGCCATTTTATAAAAGGTGTGGCTTATCATACTTTTGCAATAAGCCCTTCAATTACTAAGTAGTGAATTAGGAAAAACATAAGCAACAGTGTCATTTATTGGCATAGTTTTTCCGAAAATTAGACTTTTCAAATGATAGTGCATACAACACTGCAAAACGTACTTTTAAACCTTATTGAAATGATAATTAAATATATTATCAAACAAATAAAACAAAATTCAGTTGCCAAGAGCTGCCCATTCATCTGTAATGCACTTTTTCTTAAATCAAATTACGAGAGAGAGAAACGAAATATTCACATGGTGCATACCGCGTTGCTAATGCAAGAAAAGACCATCGACAAAAAACGATGGAGGACGTTTTCAAAAGATTTCTAATTTCATCCAATTTTTTCATTTCTACTTGTCCAGTAAAACCACTTAAGTCCTTATCATCTAATACAATTCATTTATTATCAGCTCCATCTGTACATAACAAAGAAAAAAAGCCGGACAGTTTGAACAGTTCCTCTGCAACAAAGTTAGAAGCAGTCGTTGATGTGGATTCCTGCGAAACTAATTTTTTATTATAACATAATAGATATATCAATTATTTTTAACAAAACTTTTTTTTCTATATTTTTATGATCAATTTGTATTGAGAAAATGATTGTTTTGACAATATTCAAAAATACTATGTTATGAACATAAAAAATTCCAATTTAAAATCTACTTTTTATACAGGGTGATTCGCATAAGGTGTGACAAAAAGATAGGGTGTGTAGGTTTGACCTAGACAAGCAAAAAATCGTATGGGAGGGGGGGGGTCCATTTTCCCCCGTTTAGGCGGGAGGGGCAATTTAAGAAAAAAATCACAAAAAATGGGAAAAAAATTATTTAAAAATAACAGTAATACTTACAGAGTTGTGCTATAGCAATTTGAAAAGCCAAAAACTTATACATTAATTTAAATTTAAAAAAAAAGTTGTTCAAATAAATAGTTTTTGAAATATTAATTTTCAAAGTCAAAATTTTTAAAAAAAAACATAATTTTTTTTTTAAAACCACTTTTTTTTCCAAATTTTACGTTATTAAGTAGTATTTTTCTGGCTTATTTTCAATGCTCTAATTTATTTTTGATCAAAAACAAAAAACCGGATGTCAAAATAACCTGTAGTTTTTGAAAAAACCAAAAATTACAAAAACGACTTTTTAAATTTTTTTTTTTTCTTAAAGTTTTTTTTTCGTTATTTGGTTCTTAAGTGATTCTTAAGTGAAAAAAGTATAGAAAAAATTCATCCTTAATTTATTAAATTCACTTAAGAATCAAAAAACGAAAAAAAAACTTAAAAAAAAAAAAATTTAAAAAGTCGTTTTTGTAATTTTTGGTTTTTTTAAAAACTATAGGTTATTTTGACATCCGGTTTTTTGTGTTTGATCAAAAATGAATAAGAGCATTGAAAATAAGCTAGAAAAATACTACTTAATCACGAAAAATTTGAAAAAAAAAAATGGTTTTAAAAAAAAAAATTATGTTTTTTTTTCAAAATTTTGACTTTGAAAATTAATATTTCAAAAACTATTTATTTGAACAACTTATTTTTAAATTTAAATTAATGTATAAGTTTTTGGCTTTTCAAAATGCTATAGCACGACTCTGTAGGTATTACCGTTATTTTTCAATAATTTTTTTCCCATTTTTTGTGATTTTTTTCTTCAATTGCCCCTCCCGCCTAAATGGGGGAAAATGGACCCCCCCCCCTCCCATACAATTTTTTGCTTGTCTAGGTCCAACCTACACACCCTATCTTTTTGTCACACCTTATGCGAATCACCCTGTATATGTATGTTATGAATTAACAAAATTCCTATTTTATAGTCAACTGTTTTTTACAATAAATAGAATTATATAATATATTTTACATTCTACAATGTATACATATTACATACAGATGGTTTTTTTAATTTCTCCATTTTTGGCCTTACTAGGTGTTGCGATATGATGCTATATTAAACCCACCATCATGTATTTCGTAATTCTGACAATGGATTCATAATCAGCGATTTCAGGTCGATCGTTAAAGTTTTTGAGTTTTGGCCGCACTTTGGGACTACGGCCGCACTGTGCGCTGCCAAGTTAACAGCAATCAGACCATTCCCAAAAAGTACACGTCCAACCACCAGTCATCGCATTGTGGCTGATTCATATCGCAGTCACGATGCAAGAGAATGGTGATGACTTCGATCTATGAACCTGTTCTGGACGCAATAAGGTCATCGGCGTACGCTTGAGCATGGTAAAGAGAACCATCGAGATCGCGCGCTGTCCGTCGCCGTTTCAAATGTTTAATAAAAATGCTTATTAAAACCCGCCTTTAAACCAAACTGATATTTTGGAATAATATTTTGTCTGTAGACATTGGTCTATTGAGAACCTTCTTGAATATCTTACTGATTCTTCGCAGCAAAATATTGGATATGCCTTCGACTCCTACCACCTTTTTTTTATTGAAACGAAGTTCCCTATGGCACGTTTTCTCTAAGCAAAAGTGACAAAAAATTTCGGTTTTTGTCTGAACGACCAAAAAATAAGTCCCATCATAGACACAAATAAATTAAAGCAAACGAAAGAGAAAGGGATTTTACGAATATTTTTTTACTAAAACTCCTGAAATAATTTTTTTGCTATAAAACAAAATCAATTCTTGAAAATACACGAAATGAGAAATCCTCAAAAGCAGTAACATATTGTTTTCTGTACGCTATGAAAATAAAATCCTGCGTCGGGAGTACGTTAACTCTTTCCTTCACACTTATTTATGTTCAGTGTAAAACTAAAATTTTTGTGTATTCTGTATTGCATAGGCTTTCTTTTGAGTAGATTTGGTGGTTTTTCGAAAGAAGGTTGATGGGGGGGGGGGGGGGGGGGTCAGATATGGGGTGGTTTTTGTGGGTGATCACTGTGAAGAAATAAGGTGATAACCACTATAAATAAGGTGTAATTTTCAAAAATCTGTTATGTTTATTCGTTATATTTATATTTATTATGCAAGGTTTTTCATATTTCAACAATTTGAGCATAAAAATATATCATATTTGTAAATATTAACTTGCCAATGAAATAAAATATTGCATTTCTGATTTTACCAGTTTTCGTTTGATAGTTTAGCTTTTCTATTGACCGTCAGAGTATTAAAATTGGGAATTTTCAAATGTAACAAGCTCGAGTCGTTCATATTAATAAAAACATTAACCAATAGATGTCGTTATATCATAAAAAACGGGAATAAATAGGTGGTTAGTTCTACTAACCATCTAGACGGAAAGAGTTAAAACTGCTCGATAAAAAGGTTGCATCTAAATGAAGTGGTGCATATTTGGACCCAGGGCGTACCATACACCTATGAGAGTATAACCAAATGAAAGCTCATATACAGCCCAATCTATCTGCCAAATGTTTTTTAATTTGGCTTTTTAATTAATAATTGGACTTGAGATTGAGCGCCGCAGATGGTAAAATTTCGACATTTTTGTAAATAATTACGTATATCTCTAAAAGTATAGCACGTAAGATAATGATTTAGGTACCATATGAAAGATCATACAAATATCCATTTTTCAAATGGATTACATTTCGAAAAGAGAAACCTAAAATTTGTTTGAAAAGAAACATTTTCGTTGACGTTTGCCAGCCAATATCTTGAAAAAATTAGTAATGACCTAATTTTTTTTGCACCTCTGTAATCCTTAATTGATAACCTTTAATTTGATGTATAATTACGTTATCATATACAAAGCATATAACGTAAAAATAATTAAACAAAAAATACGTTCCACAGCAAATGCATTTTTTTTTTTTTTTTATTTTGTATCTACTCTTTTTTTACAAAACATAAAAAGAGAATACATATTAATGCTACAAATGATGAAAAGAAATTAGTCTTCAGACCATGAATTGTGTGTGCTGGAAAGTAGCAAGGTATGCAGTTAACTTTTTAACTTGGGTTTTCAGCATATAACTGTTCAGGAAGTATTCAGAAGGAACAGACTCAATCCTAACGGACTTTTTGGAAACATCAATTTAAATGAAAATGATCGTCCATCCTTAGTGATATGCGAGGGAACATAAACGTGTACCTTCAAAAATGTTCAAGTACGGCTTCCAAAAACAATCATTCAGCCTACAAAAGTATCAAAATCTGGTCAAGCCTTTGATGGATATATCCTGGACGTTATAGGGCCTTATACTGAAACTTTATCTGATGCTAACATAATGAAACATCCTTTCAGAGACGATTATGAAACGTTCAGGAAATATTTTATAGATAATGATGTTTTTATTTTGGACAGAGAATTCAGAGACGCAATCCCACATCTTGCATCTCAAGGATATATATGAATGAATCTGTTGCTGAAGGCAACTTTCAACTTACCACAGAGCAGGGTAATAGATAATAGTCATGAACGGACGGTTTGAAAGGGATTTTAGACTATCTCGCCAAAATATTGTAACGTGCGCTTAGTTCGCAAAAAAAAAAAAAAAACTTTACCTTTCAATTTAACTCTTCCACTTTTATTCAGTATCTATACTTTATTCGATCTCAACTCGACTTTTGGACTATCACTTGTAAACAACAATTCACTCTTAACTTTATCACTCTATAATCAAAACTGACTTCTGGTTGCCTCGGCGGTCTATTTATTTAGATCAACAATCATCTAGAGCGTTCCAGTTTGTTCCACATGGTCTCCACATTTGCTGTCGACCATTTCTCCTCCTGATATATTTCTACACTCACACACACTGACTTACAAGCAACGCCTGTCATTAGATGTACCTTAAAGAGTTGCCACTTGTATTTTCGGTTGAACGTTTTCGATTAGGAAATTGGTACAAAATGTTGGGTGTGCATTACATTGCCCCCTCCTTAAGATTGTTCGTCCCAAATAATTCAATCTGCAGCCTGTTCAGTTTTAAATTCATTTTTATTGTTTCTTTCTTATAACTACTTACTTGCTAACAAAAATGTTTAAGCTAGCTTATATAATAACTTAATTAACTTACTGACCCTAGGCGGGTACTCTAAATTACACAATAACTTATTTCTAATGCCTTTTGGCCTAAAGATACATTATATCTATTTCAAAATAAAACTAATATTAATAACTAAGAAAGTTTAAGAAACTTAGTTTCTTCGATAAATTTTTTGCTTTTTCTTTACATTAACATTTTCGACGTTTTTATAACGTCCCGTCGATCGCTATCTGATACCGCCCTACTGAACCGGAGGAGCTCTTCAACTTCTCCGCCTACTGCGGCGACTTCCCAGCCATAAAGGAGCCGTCGTTCCAAGGACTTACGGCAGAAGTGGTAGATTAACGGAACCGCCAATCTGTCCTGTATCAAACCTATCATGTCAAAATAGAGGAAAGCCTCCGGTGGGACAAAGCCACTGAAACGTGTTCTCTCCATATATTCTATGTTGGGGTAGTAAGCCCCAAATATCGGGCCATTGTTCGAAGACATCGCCCTTGCAGTGTAACCCCGAGTCAGTTTTATCATGAAGTTGTCGATTCTGTTTATTTGAGCCCCGTTGTAAAGGACCCCATTAGGATAATATTTTCTGTACTCCGAATCTGGTGTTCTGTGCAATCCAAGACAGGTACGCAGACACTGTCTCTCAAACACCCGAATCTTTTCCATTTGAGACGCTGTAACATTGAACCACACGGGGCACCCATAGACAATAATTGGCCTTATGAGGGCCATGTAGCAAATCACCTTCACTCTGCTATCAAGTTGACTGCTGTGAAACAGTCGCCTTGTCAAAGCAAAAGCTCCTCTTGCCCTGGCCAGAGCCGCATCCATATGTTTGTTAAAGTATAGATACTGATCTAGCCAGATGCCGAGGTACTTGACTACTACTTTGTTTGGCATTGGGTGGCCATGTAGATCTACGATCACCAGCTTTCGCCAGTTCTTTCTCGTATCCCATGAGGCCCGAGCCAACGGGGTCCTAAACACAATTGTTTCCGATTTCTAAAAGTTGATTTTCAACTTCCAGTCATCGCAATATAGCTGAATCTTATTGCAGTCACTATATCGATGCAGCCGGTCACAATGAACAACTTTTAACTTGCTTCTTAGTCCTCTTTGGATGCTGTAAATCACGTCGTTAATCCTCGTGACAACAGTATAAGGACTTTCCCAGTTTTGTTGAAGTTTTGGTGACAATCCCTTTTGACGATGAGGATTATAAAGCCACACACGATCTCCTGCTTGGAATCCTGCCGTTGTCGCTTTCGTGTCGTACCGTGTCTTCATCCGGTCGCTGTAGGCTTTCATCCGTTCCCTTGTTCTTTTATGGATGTCAGCGAGTCTCTCCTTGAGGTTATCCACATACTCGTTTGTGTCCTGTGGCTCCTCTGTGGGGCATCCAAATTTAGGTTCGCTGGGCAGCCGCATGGTTTTCCCGAAAAGGATGTCAGATGGTGTTTTTCCTGTTGAGCTATGTACCGCACTTCTATAGGTAATCAGAAATAGCGGTACGTGCCTATCCCAGTCTCTTTGGTAGTCGCCTACGATCTTGGTGAGGTGTCTTTCAAGGTGTGGATGAAGCGGTGTGGTTCTCATCTTCTTAATGCCAAGTAGTCCGCACACTCCTTGGAAGATGTTTGACTCAAAGTTCCTCCCTTGGTCGGAATGGAGTTCCATAGGCGTGCCAAACCTACTCACCCAGTTAAACACAATCTAGTCGACCACCGTTTTGGCTTCTTGATTTGGGATGGCATACGCCTCAGACCACTTGCTAAAATAGTCCATTACAACCAGAATGTACTTGTTTCCAGCGTTGGTGGCTGGGCACATCTACTGCAATCCTCTCAAAAGGCGATCCAACGTTGTACTGATGCATCTTACCTTGAATCTTCTTACCAGGTCCTTTGGTGGCAGCACACTTGTTACATGTTCGGCACCACTTCTCCACTTCATCTCTAGCATGCAACCAATAGAACCGATGTCGCAACTTCTCCAGTGTTTTGTTAACTCCCAGGTGGCCTTCAGAAGGTCCGTCGTGCATCTCCCGAAGAACCTCACTGACTTTCGATTGCGGTACGATCAGCTGCATTACATATGATTTAACGTTAGCAGACTCTCATCTTTGCCTTAGGACACCTTCTTGCACATAAAGTGAGTCCCACTGTGCCCATTAGGCTTTGAGAACTGGACTCCTGTCAGAAATGACTCCCCATTCAGGTTTCTCATCATTTTCTTTCCATGCGAGAATGGGTTCGATATCTGGATCCTCCTGCTGAGCAGTTCTCACTTCCTCATTGCTCCATCCACATATTGGGTCAGCTCTTAGTCGCTGAGCGGTAATATTTTCTTTCTCTTCCTGCCGCCTACAATGCTTGCAGTCCATTAATTTTTTTTATTTTCATTTTGTTTTTATTCATTCATATAAATTACTTAAAGCTAGATACAATTATACAAATTAAATTAAATTGAATGAAGTAAAAAAAGTAATCATTCTTTAACTTATAAAGTTAGTGTTGAATGACACGTTCCAATAAATAATTTTCAATAAAGGTCCGATGTTGGGTGACAATCAGTATTAAGTAAATTCATTATTATTATTATAATAAATGAACACAATATTTCAATCTAGATGCAATTATTTAAATTAAGATACAAAAGTAGAATTAAAAGATAAAAATGAAGAAAAAAGCAAAAAACGTAGGAAAAATTGAAAAACATCAACTTAACAATTTCAAAAGGTAAATTAATTATTGCTATTTTGTGCTGATAATTAATTTGGGATTCTTAAAATGGATTCAATATGCTCAATTTCAACAGTGAAAAGCCAGTCCTTGAATTTTTTCAAAAAGGAACTCAACCGGGCAGTGCTTCTGACAAAAACAGGCAGTTTATTTGAAAACTTAGGTGCTTTAGCAATGTAAAAAGTGAAAAATGTGTTCTACGAGTGAAAGGTTCATTCATTAGGTGCAAGCTGTTTGTGCGTAGATCATAAATTTCAGAGTTTCTACTGGGGATGTTGCCACTTTGTTTAAAAAATTCTTTAAGTACTTTAAAAACATAAAGATGTCTCATTGGTAGAATTTGCAATTTCTTGTATAGGGGCCAATGCTTGCAATCCACTTTGCAATGTCTTCGGGATAATGAGTCGGCGGCGTTTGAGTGCAGCTTTCTTCTACGGTGTTGAATCTGGTAATCATAAGTCTGCAGTCTTTCTATCCATCTTGCGACTTGACCTTCTGGATTTCAACAGCCAGTTCAGAGCACCATGGTCTGTCCGCAGAAGGAATTTCTGTCCATAGGTGTACTTATGGAAGTGCTTTGTAGCCAGATGAGAGCTATCAGTTCCCTTCTGGTCACGCAGTAGTTTCTTTCGGGTTTCGAGAGGATATTGCTGTAGTATGCCACCACTTTCTCTTCGCCATCATGCACTTGGGATGGTACCGCCCTGATTTCAACGTTGCTTGCAACTGCGTCGATGATGAATGTTTTGCCAGGTAGTGTTGGATGTTCCAGCACTGGAGCGTTACAGAGGCGGTATTTGAGTTCCTGAAAAGATTTCTCACACTCACCTGACCATTTAAACTGCTTCCCTTTTTCGGTGAGCTGATGCAAACTGTTTGCAACTCCAGAAAGACCAAGAAAGCTTCGGAGTTGATGTTTATCCTGTGGTGTTGGATAATTTTTGACGGAGTTAACTTTTTCGCGATCAGTCTTCACTCCTTGGGAAGAGATGATGTGTCCCAAATTCTTAATTTGGGGTTTGAAAAGTGCACATTTTTCCGGGTTCAGTTTAAGGTTAGCCTCTTGAAGTCTCTGAAACACGGCTTTAAGGTTCTTGCAATGTTGGTCAAATGTCTTCCCGTAAACAATCGCATCGTCAAAGTAGACAAGGCAAGCTTTCCACGTCAGTCCTTGAAGAACGCACTCCATCAAGCGCTTGAATGTTGACGGAGCGTTGCATAGCCCAATCGGCATAACTTTGATCTGCCAGAGCCTGTTACCTGTAGAAAACGCCGTCTTTTCCCGATCATCAGGGTGGATGTCAACTTGCCAATATCCACTCTTCAAGTCCAGCGTCGAAAACCACTGGGCTCCCTCCATGGCATCCAGAGTATCACAGGTTCTCGGCAGGGGATAGCTTCTTAATCACATCATTCAGCCTTCGGTAGTCCACAAAAAACGACTGCTTCTGTCTTTCTTTTTCACTAGCATCACTGGTGACGCCCAGAACTTTTAGAATTTTCGATAAGACCGTCCTTCTTCATTGCTGTTATCATTTTCTCAACCTCACCTTGTTTGGCTAGTGGAAGGCGTCTTGCGGGTTAACGAATCGGATTTGCATCTCCTGTGTTGATGCGATGCTGCACCAACTGTGTCCTACCGTATTGCCCCTTTTGCGATGCGAAGATATCATTGTACTCTTGTAGGAGATTTTCAACCATCTTTGTTGTTGGTGATCAAGGTACCGCCCTGATTGGATGAACTCAGTATTTAAACTCTGATGGTTTTGAGCTCCTCCGGAGTTATAGTATTTCTCGGGGCCTCGTCTGTGATCCTAGTAATTGCTGCAACCGATTCACATTGTCCAACGACTTCTCCTTTCTTCAACCTTAATCGTACGGGGACCATTTTGTTTTTCGGTGCTACCAGTGTTTTCCCAATGATGACACTTTGGCAGGAACACTCTGGGGCTGGTTCCACCGCGAGGTATCGAAGGCTTCCAAACTCACCTTCCAGTTTTGTCCAAACGAACACTTCAGAAGAAGGAGGCATAATCAGATCTTTCGTGATGACAGTCCTCAGTGTCGACGTACTTTCGTTCCAATAGGTCATTGGAAGTTCCTTATTTTGGTATTTCAAAACTTGATTACCGATGTCTAAAATAACTCCGTGCTGTTTCATATTTATCTGCCACCAGGAATTGATGAGTAAACACTTGATCAGCCAGTCGGATTTTAAGACACACTTCTCCATATTCTCTTGCTGCTTCTCCCGTTGCGGTTCTTAGACGGTAGCTATTGGTGTTATGAAGCCACGTCATCCTTACCAGGTCTCGACGTACTATGGATGCTGTGGCACCGGTGTCGATGGTAGCCACATGTTTGTTGTCGTTAATAGGAGTTTCCACAGTCAGACTTTTGTTGTCTCGTTTGGTCTGGGAGACCTGGATGGTGGTTCTGGGGCCATCGATACAAGAAACCAGCCTCTGCCCCTCGAAGTTGGTTCTTACTCGTTTCCCTAATGGGAAACGGATTGATAAGCGCTGGTGTTGTTGTTACCTTGCTCTGGGTTGGATCTCTTGCTTGCACAATGTTGACAAGCGGTTTGATTTGGTTGTAGTCGGCATTGAAGCTATAATTGCCCGGTCTTGTTGCAGTTCCAACATCTTGCTCCGCTGGTTCCTTTGTATTTCAGCTCTTTGGCACGAGCATTCTTCGACTATGGCTTCTCTAAGTCGATGTACTCCACGAGAAGCCAGTTCTGCTGCTTCAATTGTCAATGCGAATGATAAAGTTTCAGAAAGAGAACGTGTTCTAGCAGTTCGCACAAACCTCTGAAGATGTATATCAGAAATGGCACGAACGAAGGACTCAACAGCAAGCTGGTTGATGATTTCTTCTCCAGCATCCGGGTATGCCTGGTGAACCAGTCTTTCGACGCCTGCTTGGAGCTGCTGTAGACTTTCACCCCTTTCTGGACTCTGTTATTGAGTTGGACACGGAAGACTACTTTCAAGTGGCTATCGCTAAAGAGTTTATCTATAGCTGCAACGAGAGAGCTGAAATTGCCGCTCTCACCAGCTGGAACTGTTTGAAGTAATTCAATTGCTGGTCCTCTAAGAGCAAGTGTCAGTGCAATGTACTTGTCTTCGTCATCCCAGCCATTTGTTATCGTGGCTGCCTCTGTCTCTTATAAACTGGTCAAGACGACTGTCAATAAAATGTTGGCGGTTTCATCTCCTTTTTCTTTGCAAACACTTTATTAGATTCTCGAATTTTGATTTTACGGATCTGGTCTAATTCCTTGGTCAGAACATCACATCGGCTTGCTACGCTTTCGAATTGATTCTCTACAACAGAAAGTTGTTTTTCCACACCTTCAACGCGTTCGTCAATGGCACATACACTTTTCTCAATGTTTCCCAATTTGCCTTCTAGAATGTTTTTCTGGCCTTCCAAAACATTCTGCTCCGCCGCAAGTCTTTCGAAAATATTCTGTTGTTCTTTCTTTTTTTCGTTTCGTTGTGCTTCCAGTTGTTCGAGAACATTCTGCTGTTCCTTCTTTTGCTCATTTCGTCGTGCTTCCAGCTGTTCGAGAACATTCGGCTGTTTCTTCTTTTGATCGTTTCGTTGCTCTTCTAGACGTCCGAGAATATTCTGCTGTTGCTCTTCAATCAGCTTCATTTGTTGTTCTAACAAAAGTTTCATCATACTAGAAAAATCTACACTTTCTCTTACTTCCTCTTCCTCCACTTCTGTTTCAAGAACAAAAGTGTTAACGTATTCTCTTTGCTGTTCCAAATAGTTGGGCAAGCGCAGGACGAGCTCATTTTTTTTAGCTCTAGAAAGATTTGGCTTACCTAATTCACTTTTAAGCTCAGTGCAGTTGAGCTCTTCCAACAACTTACCCATTTTCACTGCATTTAACTTTTTTTTACACTTCACTACTCAAATTTGTTCTTTTTTTATCAAATAAGTTTTATTTACACTTCTGACACCAATGTAACGTGCGCTTGGTTCGCAAAAGAAAACTTTAGCTTTCAGTTTAATTCTTCCACTTTTATTCAGTATCTATACTTTATTCGATCTCAACTCGACTTTTGGACTATCACTTGTAAACAACAATTCACTCTTAACTTTTTCACTCTATAATCAAAACTGACTTCTGGTTGCCTCGGCGGTCTATTTATATAGATCAACAATCATCTAGAGCGTTCCAGTTTGTTCCACATGGTCCCCACATTTGGTGTCAACCATTTCTCCTCCTGATATATTTCAACACTCACACTGTTGAGAAGTACTCAATCGACATAAGAAAGTGGCCACCTTGAATAAATAAGTGGTCATATCACTAACTTGAAAAATGTCATTTAAACATCAAAAATATAAATGTCAAACAAGAATAAAATAGCCCAATTTGTCATTCTAAAATAAAGCGTGGTTGAAGTCAGTCGTCTTGTATTATCATTTTAAAGGTTAGCTTTCGAAATAGATCTTCCGCTTTTCTCTTTTTCATAACTATTCAAACATTGGCATCCCTTGCAGGGAACTTTAATCCTCCGCGTTTAATCAATAAATTAACTTATTTAACTTAAAGAGTTTTTGTCTTTTGAGAATAATGGCACTGACCAAAGAAGAATCTATCGCGAAACTAATTTTAAACTTCTCAGCTAACACACAGAAGGCAGGGAAGGCAAAGCAGACGAAAGGTTATCTTATGGGCAGAAGGAAGCTGCTAGAAGACTACTGGGCCATATACAATGAGGCTCATGACATCATTGCATCATTGGAGCCAACACATACCAACGAGAAAGATCTCCAAAGACTTTTGTCAGATGACCGCTTCGCCGACATTGAATCTGCGTACTGTGATGCTATTGGGGACCTCAACGACAACATTGATGAGCTCTCCACAACCGCTAATGAAACAATGTTTCACTCAACTCCGACTCGTCTTGTGGTGAATGGAGGTATCAGCACTATCAAGTCGACGTTACCACCATTACAACTTCCCACTTTCAATGGATCGTTTAGCGAGTGGCTGAACTTTAAAGACATGTTCACTAGCTGTGTTATCAACGATAAAATGCTATCCGATGTGCAACGACTACATTATCTTAATTGTAGCCTACGCGGTAGTGCTACAAGTGTACTCAAAAACATTCGGGTCAACAGAGATAATTTTCCGATTGCATGGGACATCTTACTAGCGCGCTATGACAACAAGCGAAAGCTGATAAAGCAATACTTTCATGACATTGTAGATTTGCCAACCATGGCCAACGAATCACCAGAAGTCCTACGTCAGGTTCTCGACGGAATCACTGAAGCCGTGCGCAGCAACTAGGACGGCCAAGAGACCATTGGGACGACTGGCTGATTCTACATGTCACTCAAAAATTGGACCCTGTCAAAATAAAAGAATGGGAGACGTCACTGGAAAATCCAAATACCGTTCCGACTTACGCACAGCTGGAAAAGTTTCTAGAAAACAAACTTCAAGGTCTAGATGCTATGGCTGCATGTCCTCGACCAAAGCAAAAAGAATATAGTCCACAAAGAGTAATTAAGGCACAGCCAGTTCGCAGTCACCAAGCAAATGTCAATCGATGCCCTAAGTGTTCTGGTAAGCATGTTCTTATGTTTTGTTCTGATTTCAGAAAAGATAACGCAGCACAGAGACGGATGTTCGTTCTGAAAGCAAAACTGTGCAAAAATTGCTTAAGGCCTGATCACGCACAACAGCAATGTCCATCGGAATACACCTGCTTAATATGTCACCAACAACATCATACAATGCTTCACAATAGCATCCCACCGCAAGAACCTTACGTCAACACAAACCATTTGCGAACAAACAATACTGGTAATCCCGCTCCCCCTTTAAATGCGCGCTATGAAAAATCCGATGGCGACACACTGATACAACTAGAGCCGGTTCTGTTGGCTACAGCACAAGTTGGAGTGCGATCTGCCACTCGACACAGACTTAAGCTTCCAGCGCTTTTGGACATCGGATCACAAGCTACGTTTACCAGTGAGTATGCGGTGCAACAACTTCACCTTCGGAGAACACGGCTCTTTATGCCGGTGACTGGTGTAGGAGTTGCAAGTGTTGGTAAGTCAACAGGTCTGGTTGATATCTCTTTGAGCTCTCTTAGAGAAACAGACTTCAACATTAACTGCAGAGCGTTAATTTAACCACGTTTGGGTTCTCTGATGCCCACTCTTCGTCTTGACACCGAACTCTTTGGTGAGTTTTTGGATCTGGATCTGGCTGACCCAAACTTTTGGGAACCTGGCTCCATAGATGTAATATTGGGGGCTGACGTTTATGGCTCTCTCCTGTGTGGTGAAGTTTTGCGCTCATCTGCTGGTGCACCTGTTGCACAACACACCCACTTAGGCTGGGTAATCTTCGGACGCTTGCCCGAGCCTACAACTAGAACGCTGGCTACGAATTTTTTGCGTTTTCAAAGACGGAGCTTGCAAATCTAGTTCATTCTATGTGGAAATTTATCGAGAACGAAGACGTCGATTCTTCTCCCAAGATGACTAAAGACGAGCTCTACTGCGAAGAATTCTTTAAACAAACAGTACAACGGACCAGATACGGACGCTACGTCATCAAGTACCCGTTTAAAGATTCCATCGACCGAAAAACAATGGCAGATTCTAAAGGAGATGCCTACAAGCTTTTTTACTACCAAGTAAATCGCCTAGAGAAGGAGCCAAAAATGAGAGCATTGTACGATGAATTTATGTCCGAGTATCTGCAACTTGGGCATATGGAACCTGTTCATCATGAAGAGGTTTCACTTCAACAGAGTTGCTACATTCCACATCATGGCGTATATAAGGAGTCAAGCTCTACAACAAAAATGCGAATTGTCTTCAACGCATCCAGGAAGCATAAATCGGGTAAAACTCTACACGATTGTCTCATGTAGGTCCCAAACTGCAGAGTGAATTATCTGCTATTATCTTGAAATGGCGTACTTACCGAATTGGGTTTATGGCAGACATTGAAAAATGTTATAGACAAATACTGGTGAATCGAGAGGATGCGGACATGCAGAGAATCGGAAAGATGAAGAAGGACGGCCAGCTGTCTATAGATTGCTAACTGTCACTTATGGTTTAAACTGCTCTCCGTATTTGACGATCAAAGTTCTTCACACTTTGGCCGATGATGAAGAAGCTGACTTTCCGCAAGCTGCCAAAGTACTTCGTGATTCATTCTACGTGGATGATTGTCTCCACGGTGCCGACTCGGTTAAGGCTGCGCAAAAACTACAGTTGGAACTACAGACTTTACTCCAACGAGGAGGATTCCGACTCCGAAAATGGAACTCAAATTCTACCGAGTTTCTGCAAGGAATTAGCGTGGACGATAAACTGGTTGAACAGTGTTGTGATCTGAATTTGGATCGTGAAACCAAGGCACTGGGGATTTATTGGTTCTGTCAAACTGATTGCATCGGCTACAAATTGAACGTCACAAAAGTTTCGACAGCAATCACAAAACGTCAACAGCTTCCGATGTGGCCAAAATCTATGATCCAACTTGTCAACTGGCTCCAGTCGTAATTACGGGCAAAATTCTGTCACAACAACTTTGGCTATCTGGTATATCATGGGATGATCCACTGCCAGAACCATATCAGAAGAACTGGGTACAATTTCGAGAAGAGCTCCCGTCATTAGAGGACATTAAGGTCTGTAGGTGGATATTCTCGTCTTCAAATGTCTCAAACTACCAACTGCATGTTTTTTTCGGACGCCTCTACCTCTGCTTATGCCGCTGTCGCATACCTACGAGTGAAAACAATTGAAGGTGAATACAAAGTGTCAATTCTTTTGTGCGAAAACTAAGGTGGCACCTTTAAAGCAAATAAATGTTCCATGCTTGGAACTAAATGGAGCACTTCTTGCGTCAAAAGTTGCGTCCAAAGTTCTGGATACCTTTCAGCTGCCATCCATAGAAACCTATTGCTGGTCGGACTCGAAGACAACTCTTAGATGGATTCGATCAAGTCCAGGAAAACATAAGCAATATGTGACGAATCGAATCACCAAAATCCAACAGCTGAAAACTGTTTGCTGACGTAGCCTCTCGTGGAGTATACCCGTCGCAGTTAAAAAATCTTGAATCCTGGTGGTCTGGCCCAACATGGCTACAGAAAGATGAAAGCGAATGGCCTGAACAAAATGGTGTCTACAGTGAGGTGCATGAGATAACAACACTTCTTGCCTCTCATGGCCTTTCCAAACTAACCGAGGATGTGGGTGTGCTCGGTCTTCTCTACAAATACTGCGATATCAATACTTTGATTGCTGTTACCTGCTGGTGCTCTCGTTTTATTACCATCAAATTAAACCAACCACATGCTACATCATCCTGGTGCACAGCTTCGGAGCGACAAAATGCTTTAGAGTTTTGGGTAAGGTATGTTCAAAGAAACATTTTACTAATGAAATTTCTTGCCTACTTCAAGGTAAACCTGTCAGTTCAAAGAGCAAACTCATGAAACTTAATCCAATGATTGACGATAATGGCATCATACGATTGAATGCCAGATTAAAGAATGCCCTATTGACGATGTCTGAACGGTTTCCCATCGTTTTGCCTAAGGAAAGTCGACTTACCATGTTGCTTATTAGTCAAGGCCATAACGCCACTCTGCACGGTGGCAAGCAAACAACGATCAACTTTCTTCGAAGGCACTACTGGATCATTGACTGTCGTTCCTCAGTTCAAAAGTTCATCCGTCGATGCTTGACATGTTGTCGTCATAACCCACAACCAACAACACAAATTATGGGAATACTTCCCACACCTCGGTGCACAGCTGCTGCTCCGTTTAAGCATTCCGGACTAGATTATGCTGGACCATATGCGATTCGTACAACAAAGGGCCAACAACGATGACCTCTCATTGTTACAAGGGGTGGGTGGCTCTTTCTGTCTGTCTGAGCACGCGAGCTATTCATCTTGAACTCGTGAGTGACATGACAACCGAGACATTCCTTGCTGCCTTACGACGATTTTTCTCTAAACGAGGGTATTGCTATAGTATCTATAGCGACTATGCAACGACGTTTGCTGGCGCCAATGCAGTTCTGAAAGAAGACCTTTTGGCCCACCGAAAGCAGTTGGAAACAGGGGCACGAGCTGTTTCTTGCCATGGTGTATCATGGCACTTCATTCCACCAGGCTCTCCAAACTTTGGGGGCATTTGGGAAGCTGGAGTTAAGAGTATGAAGCATCATTTGAAGCGGACCATCGGGGAAGCCACATTGACTTTCGAGGAGTTTTACACAGTCCTCAAGCAAATTGAAGCTGTCCTAAATTCGCGACCAATATCAGCCCTTTCTGATGATCCCGGAGATTTTGCTGCATTGACCCCTGGGCATTTCTTGGTAGGCGGTCCTATCACTGCAGCTCCGGAACCGAATTTGCTCAATATTAAGACGGGTAGACTCTCCCGTTGGAAACAGCTCCAGCAGATGCAGCAGGATTTCTGGAAGCGGTTAAGTTGTAAATATTTGCACGACCTACAAGTGAGATGCAAGTGGCAAAAATCAAAGCTCAACATTAAGGTAGGCGACCTGGTCCTGGTGAGGGATGAACGTGCACCACCGACCCAATGGCTATTGGGACGGGTTTTAGAAGTGCATACTGGAGAGGACGATCTGGTGCGGGTTGCGACAATCCGCACTCAGTCATCAATAATAAAACGAGTTATTTCAAAACTAGTCGTGCTTCGAATCGACAACGACTCTGCGGATGAAAACGGTGGGCGGCCAGATGTTTCGTCGCAAAAACTGGACGAGGTAGGCGGAAAGTTGAGATGTACTCAATCGACATAAGAAATTGGCCACCTTGAATAAATAAGTGGTCACCTCACCAACCTGAAAATGTCATTTAAACGTCAAAAAGATAAATGTCAAACAAGAATTAAATAGCCCAATTTATCATTCTAAAATAAAACGTGGTTGAAGTCAGTCAAAAAATCAAAATAGATCTTCCGCTTTTCTCTTTTTCATGACAATTCAAACACACACACACGGACTTACAAGCAACGCCTGTCATTAGATGTACCTTATAGAATTGCCGCTTGTGTTTTCGGTTGAACGTTTTCGATTAGGAAATTGGTATTTAATGTTGGGTGTGCATTACAATCATCTTTTTATCGATTTCAAAGCCGCGTATGACAGTATCTATAGAGACGAGCTGTACAGAGCCATGTCTAGTTTCGGCATCCCTGCAAAACTCATACGACTATGCAGGATGACTTTGGAGAATTCACGCTGCTCCGTCAAGGTCGGTAAAGAACTTTCCGAGACCTTTGATGTCGAGAAAGGTTTTAGGCAAGGCGACAAGCTCTCATGCGATTTCTTCAACATTATACTTGAACAGATTGTAAAAAACTCAAACGTCAACACCAGAGGAACAATCTTTCAAAAGTCTGTACAATCACTCGCCTATGCAGACGATATTGACGTAATGGGAAGAAAAAAGCGTGATGTAATAGGTGCTGTATAATTTCGCAAATACTAGGCAACTTCACTGCATAACTTAATCAAATCATATCATACTTTTTCTTGACATACTGTAAATATTTGAATTAATACTAACATGCTTGCCATATGCATTCTCATGCATTTATCAATGAATCAGCACTAATGCCGAATTCACTTTTGTTACATAATTCCTTTGAACTCAAACAATACAAATTTTGTGTACATTCAGCATAAGCATACCTTTAGCATACCTTTGTAAATAAGTTATCGTAAGCATTTCTTTTGTAGATAGATAGATAGATAAAATTCTTTATTACAATATTCAAGTTCTACATTCCATTAGTACTAAGAATATAAGGACATGGCTATGCTGCCGTCTGCCTGCATTTCTTTTGTATAAATAGTATTGTAAGCCAATAAAGATTATCATTTACGATCAACAGATTGTTGTGTTCATTTGTTATTATAACTTCATCCCACCAGTGGTAATGAAGTACTAATAGATCACAACTACGAATCTACTCCAGCATACAAAGGTACAAGAACCGTTTGTAATGCTCTCTTCGGTCTGGTCAAGGTTTATGTACCCTGTCCAGCCAGTCGGTGCAAATTAGTGCCGACTTTAGCATTGGTGACCCCGACGTGGTTGAACACGCACAACCTGTTGGTCATAAGTAGAATCAAGCGTTCCAAGGGCTTTAACACTTGGTCTTACACAAGCAACACAAAGGCTAGAAATACTGAGTTCCAGCGTTCCTGCACCTAAGCGTTATCAAGCTTCAACACTTGGACCTACACAAAGTTCTAGTGCTCCAAAGGCGAGCTACAAAGGCGAGCTCCAAAGGCGAGCTCCAAAGGCGAGCTACAAAGGCGAGCTACAAAGGCGAGCTACAAAGGCAAGCTCCAAAGGCGAGCTACAAAGGCGAGCTCAAAAGGCGAGCTCAAAGACGAGTTCCAGAGGCGACTACAAAGTTCCAGAGTTCTTGCCTTCCTGAGTTCCTGCGTTCCTGCACCACAATTTTCTTCTGCTCCAAGCGACGAGACGAGTGCCAGAGACGACTCCAGAGATCCAGGGACGTGATTCCAGAAATTTGGGACTCTTCCAAATACTCGGTCTGCCGACCAAGGTCCAGAAATTCCAATCAACACCAATCCAACACCACCACCAACCTTATCACCTGAAGGTCTGATCCAAATCTAAACCATGGATGAATTGAAGATATTCAGTATCGTTGCCAGGCAGAAGGCGATAACAGATGAGCTGCAGAAAGACGGTCCAGAAAGAAAAACGGTCGAGTATAAAGAAAAAAGGTTACGGTCATTAAAAGCTCTCTAGCTAGAGTTTGCGACTAATCATGACTAATCATCTCTTATGAAAGGGATTCCGCTGGAGGATAGAGAAGTAGAGCTTGACTTCAGCAGCAGCATTGATGAGCACATCAAAACAGAGGGACTTTACTTGGATGCCAAAATCTGATCAGCTCTGTGTCAAAACCTCTTGGGTTGACAAGGCTCGAGTCACCAAACGATCTGCATACGCCGACATCGCACAATTATTTGACCCGCTGGGCATCATGGCTCCGGTGGTTGTCATTGCAAAAATATTTCTCCAGAAACTGTGGGAATTGAAGCTTGACTGGGATGCATCATTACCTCAAGACATCAAAATTGATAGGCACATTTTTTCGCATAGTAATCCGAAAAATGTACAATACCATACATTTGCGGATGCTTCGGAAAAGGCTTATGGAGCTGCAGCGTACGTCCGTTCCATCAGCAGCGACAACACCATCACGGTGCGACTATTATGTTCAAAATCAAGAGTAGCACCATCAAAACAAACAAAACTGGAACAACAAGCGACCATTTCCCGACTAGAATTATGTGCCACCTGCCTTGCCACGGAACTCCTGCTTCGTTTGAAAAAGTACCTAAAAATTCAAAACTAAGCAACATTCTTATGGACGGACTCAGAAATTGTTCTTGCTTGGATAAATTCGACATCATCCGCCTCGCTTCCAATTTTTGTTGCTAATCGAGTATCGCGTATTCAACAGAATACAATACTTCAGCAATGGTATCATGTCCCATCAAAAGAAAATCCAGCGGATGTGCTCTCGCGTGGGATAGCTCCTGAGCGACTCAAAGAATGCAACATTTGGTTATACGGGCCAAAGTTTTTACATGGGTCCACTTCAATTTGGCCACCTAAATATAAACCAATTCAAGAAAAGCTATCTGTTGTAACAGCTGTTCGTGACCCACCCCCGCACCAAGAAGGAATTTTAGCTACACTCACGCATAAGAATTCCTTCAGAGTTACAAAACGCGTAGTCGCCTTTATATTAAGATACGTCCATAACCTGAAACAGAAAGTGATTCTTACAAAAATCAAGAAAAATGAAGAAGAATTGCCCGCTGAAGAAATTGTACTGAAGCTGGAAAACATCAAACTTACAATTGGTCCACTATCAGTCATGGAGCTAAGTCGAGCGCAAAAGCTAATCTTCAAATATATGCAACAAGAGCATTTCACCGAGGAAATGGGACACCTGCAGAATGGAGGTGAAGTACCAAATAAAAACCCAACAAGAGTCTGACACCGTTTTTGGATGAAGAAGGGTGGGCGCGTGGGCGGGCGTTTAGAGGCATCAGCATTGCCATACGACGCTAAGCATCCCATACTGATACCATACAGTCATCCATTCACCAAATTGATATTTGTCGAAATTCACGAGGGCAACAAACATGTTGGGCCACAAACCATGCTTTGACTTGCTAGGCAATTCATTTGGGCCGTAAGGGGGAATACGATTGCTCGTTCAGTACTACACAATTGTGTCAAATGTGCTCGAGCCGCACCAAGGCTTTTGGTTCAGCAACTGGGAAATTTGCCTGCACACAGGATTCAACCAGCAAGACCATTCATCAACACAGGCGTTGACTTTTGTGGTCCAATATCTACCCACTACAAGATTACAGGCAAACACCCTCAAAAATCGTATATTGCGATCTTCTGCTGCTTCTCCAAAAAGGCTTGTCATTTGGAACTAGTCACTAGTCACTAGATCTAACGGCACAAGGGTTCATAGGATCTCTCAACCAATTTATGGCCAGAAGAGGTCATTGCAGAAACATATACTGCGACAATGCAATAAACTTTGTTGGCGCCAAAAACCAGTTGTCAAATTTAATGGCTTTTATGGAATCGGAAACAGAAAGAGAGAAAATAACATCCGCATGCGTTACAAAAGGATGCGACTTTCAATTCATTCCACCACGTTCGACGCACTTTGGTGGACTTTGGGAAGCTGCGGTCAAATCATCAAAGCATTTGCTGCAACACACACTGGCAGAAGCATCATTGACGTACTAGGAGCTTGAAACAGCTGTCACTCAAGTGGAAGCCATTTTAAACTCAAGGCCAATAACTCCAATGCCTGAATCATCAAATGACCTTACTGCTCTTACGCCAGGCCATTTCCTCATCGGAGAGCCTCTTGTCAACAATGCTGATTCCACAGCCGCAGCAAATGATTCCGGGATACTTACTCGCTGGAAGCTTGTAAGTCATCTAAAAAATTATTTCTGGCGACGATGGTCGCGTGATTACCTGAATAAGCTACAACACAGGTATAAGTGGAGGGAGAGATGCCAGAATGTACAACCTGGAATGATGGTGATAGTCAAAGAGGATAACATACCAAGCTTACGATGGCCGCTTGGACGGATCACTAACGATGTGATTGGTGACGATGGACTGGTTCGGGTAGCCGATGTTCGGACATCAACTGGGATATTCCGTCATGCCATACATCGATTGGCTCCACTTCCAGTTCCAGCTCAAGATGATTCCTCAGGTGGTTCATCAAACTTGCCGCAATCATTCCGGAATTCTAACGACGATCCAGTACCAAAGAAGGAAATCAAACTGAGTCCAATGAATACACTATTGGTTTGCCTATTGCTAATAGGCACGGCATTTGGGCAGAATACTTAAACAAACGCGATCGATATTCAAAATTTCGAAACCAACCCTGGATTATACTTCGAAGACATTGGGCAAGCGAAGCTTATAAGTTATAACAGACGAATGGAATCTGTTCATCTATTTCAATATGACCAGTTATTGGCAAGAGTTCCAAGGAATCCAAAAGAGCATCAATCAGCTAAGAGCTAGATGTGAGGCACAATTGATCTTAAATCCAAACAATCTTTTCAAACCCATCACTGACCATGTACAGAAGTGTACTGAATGCAACATGAATAAATCTCTTAATACAGTATCTATTCCCAGGTTTCGTACAACAGCTTTCCGCAACTTCTTTAGTATTACGTCGTGTCGATTGTTTAACTTACTTCCATATGACTTGAGATCACTAACAAATTTTAATTCGTTTAGAAAAAGCATTAAAAATTGGCTCTTTAGTCATGATCTAAAAAGTATTGAGTCGCTTCTCAACATTCTTCAATGATATTTTGGTATTTATATTTTAAAAAGTAAATTTTTTTTTTTATAACTCTAGCGAACTTGAATTAATTAATACAAAACTTTTATTTGCAACTTTTTCAAATTCAATAGTTAAATTTTAAGGGTCACCCCACCCATTTCATTCCATTTATATGTATATAATTTTACTATTTATTGATGTGGCATTACCTCTTTTTCTTTAAAGAATTATTTATGTCACTATTATTTCTCTATTCTTTTCAATGAACAAACATTGTAATTAAATTGAATTGTCATGTAGAAATAATTGAAAATAAACTAAATCAATCAATCAATCAAATATGAAATAAACAGATCAAACAAATACAGTCCACAAATACATACATATGTCAAATACTTTATAAACAAAAACATAGAATATGTATACAAAAATTAATGATACTACTATACACAAAGTCATATGACTAATTACTTGATACAAAATCGAAATACAAAAGTCAAAGTGGTTACAAAGTGAATTTTGCGTTTTAATTATTCTAGAATACTTTTCTTACAGCAAATTTCTAAATTTAAACTTTTCAAACATAGACAATTACATTTGGTCCTTCAGGCTACAATTTGAACCATTTTAACGAACAATTAACTTTAAAAACAATAAAAGTGTGTGCAAATATTGTATTTTTAAATAATTTGCTTCGCGTAGCTCAGCTAAATCGATATTTAAAAACATTTTTAAAGCTAAAACGTATTCACGAATATACATCAACGTCCAGCGAAGATCATCATCTTTATAAAGATATACATATAGACGGTAGCAGTTCCAGAAAAAGGCAGTAAGTTATTACTTGTTGCATGTTAAAACTTGTAAACTTGTTCATTATTTTTGTTGCTATAAAATAAAGAAAAATATACATTAAATATGGCTCAAAGCAAGAACTTTAAATACGGAGAACTCCAAAAAATGCTCCTTAACAAAATTATAAAAGACCTCACTAATTATAAAAAGTCACCAAAGGACCGCAAGGTGACAGCATATGCTTCAGGTCGTTTGTCGATGCTGGAAGCGGATATGGCGTCTGCAAAAACATATCACGAAGCGATTTTCGGTGCCAGGATGCTGGAAGAAGGCCTGAAAAAGGAAGAGTTAATGGTAGTGTACGAGCAGATTAATGAACTATATTTCGAATACCGTGCCGAGTTGGTGGATACCCTGGACAAGTGTGCTACAGCGAAGGCAGCACAAGTTAATACGGGTGCGCCGCGCCGCCCCCTGATACTGCCGCTGTTGCTGCAACGTCGCATGCTGGTATTCGGCTACCAAGAATCGATCTTCCCAAATTCGATGGTTCGTTCACCACCTGGAGAGCTTTCCAGGACAAATTCCATGTTTTGGTTCATCAAAACAAAACTTTTGATGACATCAACAAGCTGCACTTCTTACAGTCTTGTTTGGTTGGTGATGCAGAACGGTTTTTGCAAAACCTATCGGTGGAAGCAGCTAGCTACGAGAAAGCTTGGGAACTGTTGAAGGACAGGTATGACCATAAGCGCATTCTGGTGCACATCCAATTGCAACATCTGTTTGGTCAGCCGTCCTTGAGTCGCGAAACGGCTTCAGGTATTCGTGACTTGTTATACACCACTCGTGAATGCGTTCTTGCGCTGGAGAATATGGATGTGCCAGTCTCTGGATGGGATACGGTCCTAATTTGGTTTTTGATCCAGAAACTTCCCAGTACGATCCAAAAACTGTGGGAAGAAAAATTAGGTAACCGTTAGGACTTACCGAGTCTTAAGGAGATTACGGAATTTTTGGAGACGAGGTTCCGGACACTTGAGGTTGTGGGTCAGCAGGAGCTTGGAGCAACATCTAGGAACAAAGAAGAGCCAACCGCCAACAAAGCGCAACGCGTTCCAGCCAGTAATCCGAAGGTGTACCACAGTAAACAATTCAATAAGCAGCCGTTCAAACCAGCGAGGACGAGTTTCGTTGAGCAGCCAGTGACGACGAATTCCGGCGAGCAGCTCGCATGTAAGTTGTGCTGCAAAGATCTTATAATTTGCAAAGATCTCTATTCTTTTCTCTACTCAATGCTCCGTACTCAGAACGTTGGCTATTACGCCGTCGTTCACCTCTATAAGCGCGAACGCTATATCATAGAGCGAGTAGAGCCCAAGATTGTTCCAGTCCAAGCGAGTTGCTTTTAAAAAGGGAACAATCTTCCAGATAAGCACAAGTGAAGTCGAGCGAGTTGCTCTTGGAAATCAAAAAGTACTTGGTTGCTGGTTTGAGAAAGACAACATTTATTTTCATTTTTACTTCGTCTTTTATACACAATAATTTTCCTAAATTCCCGACCTTTGATAATTGAACCTCAATCACTTCACACCTCACGCCAGCATATCGCCATATCAGCATTATCGCTTCAACGTTCGAATGCATGGCTATTAATAAATGCAGACCACACAGTATGTATCCAGAGTACATTTGTTGGTAACATGAACCCTTAGCGATATCATTTTCTGTGTGTCGCTTGCCTTCGGTCATTAGCTCAGTGCAAAGTTTATTCATGTATGTACATAATTTGTTGGCGCTTGCCTTAGGTCATTAGCTCTTTTAAAGAATATGTATGTGTGTGCATATGAGGCATGTTGGAAGTGTTCAACTATCAAAGTAAGAGATGAGAAATGATCACTAGTGCGATCCCTTCACACCACCCTCCTGGGGGAAAAAGATGAAATCTCGTAGCGCGAGGTTTCCTCTTTTCCGTGTCATTTTTACAATTTGGGATCATTTGTTATGTTCATTTTTATATCATGTGTTGCGAAATTAAATATGTTTGCTTTTTCAAATTTTCTTATTGTTTGTTATAAATGTAGTAAGCTCAATATAATTTTCTTCGTGTATACTTAATTTTACAGCTATAGGTGTTATATTTTGGATTTTAATACTACGAATAATATTTGAAATTTTTCTTAATTATAATAGTGTAATATAATTATCAATAGCTGTGTATGTTACATTTTGGGTTTTACATATTTGAAATTTTTCTTAATATATAATAGTGTAATATAATTATCAATAGCTTTATATGTTACATTTTGGATTTTACGTATTTAAAATTTTTCTTAATATATAATAGTGTAATATAATTATCAATAGCTTTATATGTTACATTTTGGATTTTACGTATTTAAAATTTTCTTAATGTTTCATTTACTTAAATTTTTATATATTTAAAATTTTCTTACTGTATCCATATTTTCTTAAGGCTATACTTATTTAAAATTTTCTTTACTGAATTTACTTAAAATTTTCTTAATGTATATATTTAAAATTTTCTTACTGTATGTGCACGCAAGGGTCTCTTTCCCTCCTTTTCTTTTTTTTTTTTTTTTTTTTTTTTTTTTTTTTAAAAAAATAGTATTAATCTAATGCAAAAAGGCATTGTTTTAGTATGTAAATATAAAATTTCTTTAATCGGTTTTTGTGTACTCTAGTTCTCTTTCCTTCGTAATTGATATCGCAATTTACACCATCTTCGGACAATACTTCGTATGGTCCTATGAAAATAGGATCCAATTTTCGTCTATTTTCATTTCTTAGTAGGACTAAGCTTCCTTTTTCAAAACTAGTGCCTTTACTTTTTGTTTTTCTATCGTAAGTGTTTTTTCTTACATGTTTCTTTTCCAATAGCGCATCTCTTGTATCTCTATGAGCAATTTGTAGTCTTTCTCTTAACTCAATTACATAGTCTTCATAATTATATCTGGGATCTACTTGTCTCGTCAAATTTGAAGGTAACGTACACTGTCGTCCAAACACTAATTCGAATGGTGAGTAACCTGTTTCTGAATGTACTGCTGTGTTATAGGAAAACACATAATATGGTAACCATGTACACCAGTCTGTGTGTTTTTCGGAAACGTAACTTCTAAGGTATGCTCCTAGGACTTTATGTGAGTTTTCCAATGCTCCTATACTCTCGTGATGGTATGCTGTAGATTGTATTTGTTCTATTTTTAGTAGTTTACACATGTCCTTAAATATTCTGTTGATAAATTCTGTGCCTTGATCAGAGGCTATAATCTTTGGTACTCCATATTTAAGAATAAAGCATTCTACTAATCCCTTAGCTACTGTGCTAGCTTCTTTGTTTTCAATTGGGATTGCTTCTGTGAATTTTGTTAGTTCGTCTTGTAAAGTAAGTATATACTTGTATCCATTGACTGATTCGTCCAAAGGACCTACTAAGTCTAGGTAAATTTTATCAAAGCTTGATTCAGCGGTTGACGTTATTTCCATAGGTTGTTTTTTGGGTGAAATATATTTGTTTTTCTGACAAACTGGGCAATGTTTTACATAGGTAGCTATATCATTTTGCATTCCAGTCCAGAAATATTTTTGTTTAATCGTTTTAAGCATGCGGTTTATTCCTGCATGTCCACTTGTTGGTAATATGTGGTAATCATTGAGTATTAGTTTCTTCTTGTGAGGATCTGTTATTTCAATACATTTATTTATGAGGTGCACCTTTACATTACTATTTTTAAACATTTCTCCTAAGACTTTTTGTAACTCGTGAATTGTGTATTCTCGACGGCCGTCTGGGAGTTTCTTAATTTCTTCTTTTGTAATGTATAATTTATTAATTGATAATAGTCCGCAGATTTTATGCACGTCCCTCGACAACAAATCGCAAAATGATGTCGATCGGGCGGTAGTGCTATCCTTGGGCTTTCTTAGGAGTATACAATTCATCTCTGGGATGCATGCCAACACTTTGTTTGGTCCCAGGATTATATCTATATCTTTTTGATATTCGTCGTCCTCGAAACTGTTACATATTTTAAGCTCAATTATTTTATGCTCATTCTCTGGTGGCTTAAGCAATTCAGTGATTATACGATTATTTTCTTCCGTTTCTGTTTCTTGTCTCTTATTTTCTTGAACCGATTTTTCTGCCTGTGGTTGTGATCTTGTGACTACGCATATTTGGAGTTGTTTTAGGTTGTCGGAGTCTAATTGTATTCGACTTAAGGCGTCAGCTACGCAATTATCTTTTCCTGGTTTATATTCAACATAAAAATTGTATTCTTCAAGTAGTAATCTGAATTTGGTTAGTCTACTAGAAGGTTCTTTTAGGGATAAAAGGTATACAAGGGGTCTGTGATCAGTTATTATTTTAAATTTTCTTCCAAAGAGGTATGGTCGAAAATGCTTAACTGCCCATACTATGGCTAGCAATTCTTTTTCAATTGTACTATAATTCTTTTCGGCTTTATTCAGAGTCTTGCTAGCATAAGCTAAAGGTTTTTCATTGAAATTTGAAAGTACCGCCCCTAAGGCAAAGCCTGAGGCATCTGTATGTAATATGAATTCTTCTTTGAAATTTGGGAACTGTAGAATTTGCGGGCTAGTAAGTATTGTTTTTAAAAGTTGGAAGGATTTTTCACAGTTTTGGTCAAAATTGAAATCTACATTTTTTCTAAGTAATCTATTGAGAGGAATGGCTATTGTAGCAAAGTTGGGTATAAATTTTCTATAATAATTCGCGAAGGCTACGAATCTTCTTACTTCGTCAGCGTTCGTGGGGGTTGGATAATTGTGCATAGCAGCTGATTTTTCGGGATCTGGATGTATTCCCTTGCTGGAAATTACATGTCCTAGGTAAAGAACTTCTTTTCTTAGAAAAGCACATTTACCTGGATGTATTTTTAAATTTACTTCCCTTAGTCGGTTAAATACATCGATCAGATTTTTGTTGTTATCGGTAAGGCTTTTGCCAAAAACTATTAGGTCATCTAGGTAGACAAAGCAGCGTGAGTAAGTGAGTCCAGCCATGGCAATGGACATCATTCTCGAAAATTTACTGGGAGATATTTTAAGTCCCATCGGAAGTCGTTTCAACTGAAAATGACCATCTTCCGTTGAAAATGCTGTCATAGGTCTACTTTTAGGTTCAAGTTCCATTTGGTAATAACCTTGGCTTAAATCAATACACGAAAAATACATTGCTCCTCCTACCATGTCATAGATGTCACTTATATTAGTTAATGGAAACTTATCGTCCTCTATTCGTTCATTAACGTTTCGGTAATCAATTACCATGCGGAACTTTTGTAAGCCCGTAATAGGATCTTTTTTCTTTGGTACAATGAGGATCGGAGAGTTCCATGCAGAGACAGATGGTTCGATTATGTCGTTTTCTATCATTTTGTCTATTTCCGTTATTATGTCTTGCTTTTGCGTATGCGGAAGTCGGTATGGTTTGGTATATTTTGGCGTAGCTCCTTCCTTTAAGGTAATTTCCGCTTGTCCTATATGGCTGTGCGTAAGTTTGTCACCTTCTAGGTGGAAGATATCTTGATATTTGGTGACTATCGCTTTAATTTCGGCTTTTTCTTCATTGTTTAGGTTGTCGAAATTTATTTCGCTCAATATTTTCTTAACTCTGATATGTGATACGGTATTTTTCAAGTTGTCTGTTGAGACGAGTTCGTATGTCGAGGCGGATTGTGATATTGGTTTCGCCCACTTAAGGCTTACGCTTGTTTCGCGGGTGTTTAGAATTCGGATGGGTATTTTCCCTTCTTTGGCCTGTGATATTGATCTGGCCATGAAAACACCTTCACACAACTCTTGGGGGTGAAATATTCTAGATTCAGTGTGTTTTGTTTCTAACCAGTAGGTTGCTTCGCATCTTGGAGAAATGGTTACGGTGTTCAAGCTATGGTGTGACAGTATTGGTATGGATATTTGTCTATGGTGTATATTTAATTTCAAAAATAAATTTTCAAGTTCGATTATTGCTCCGAATTCAGATAAAAAGTTTGCTCCGAGGATTCCGTCAACGGGTATTGGAAATGAATCAGGTACTACATGAAATTCATACTTAATGCTGTTACCTTCGAGGTTTAATGTGTTAATACATGAGCCTTTTGATGTTAGGTCTCCGGATATGCCTATGATGGTGGTAATGTTTTTCTTGTCTATTGAAATGCTTCCCTTAATTACAGAGTTTTTTACTACGCAGATGGATGCACCTGTATCTATTAAGCATCGTACGGGTTTGTTATTGTTGAGTAATATTTGTACATAAATGCCGTTTTCTATCCCCGCTGTGTATATGGCGTTTGGTAAGGGATATTTTATAGGCTCCCCTCCGACGGGTCGGCTATCCCCTCGGTGGGTTGCTCGTTTCCCAATGCTCGTACCCTGGGATGGTTTGTTTGCTGTCCATGGTCTTGGTTATTACGTGGCTGCTAATTCGTTATTGGACGGCTGTTGTTTGGTACATTATTTCTGTTGTTTCGGCTGGTTTGATTTTGTTGTTCATTTTGATTGTAGCTGACTCGGTAACCTTGTCTGAAATTGTTATTTGAACTGTTTTGGTGGCCTGGGCGATAATTAGTACGAAACTGGTTATTTTGGCTATATTGTGAGCTGGGTCTGTATAGGTTTTGTGTAGGTTGAGAACCAAATCTACAATTACTATTTGGGTTGGGTTGGTTGTTTTGGTAACCAGATTGGTAGTTGTAATTATTAGGCCGGTTGTCTCTTCCTCTAGAGTTCGGTCCTCTAAAAGGTTGTCCTCTGGGATTCGGTCGCCGTTCTTCAAAATATTTTAAGGATGCTGGTTGTGTTCCTTGGTCTATTTTTAGTAGGTGCTTTGAAGCGCTTTGTAGAGTTGTATGTCTGGCGCTGTCTAGTACCAATCGAAACCGGTCGTTAACTCCTATTTTTAGAAAAGCTAGTCCTCTACGATCGTTAGCTGTGGTAAGGGTTTCTCTGGTTTCTTCGCCGTGGCATGCTACTTCAAGTTCCGTCATTTTGTTTACCAGTGTTTCTATTTCTGTTATGAATTCTCTTGTGGTTCGATTACCTTGAGTCGCTCGGTTCAGCTTTGACTGAATTAGTTCGATGGTTTCCTTGGGTCCACATTTCTCAGTTAAGGTTTTCTTAAGTTCAGTAAAGTCCCTAGGGCTGGCATTCCCCAGTTCGGTTAATGCCTTTCCCTGAATTTTGCATTTCAGGACGAACTTAATTAATGTACTTTTAGCTGATGTTGATAGGGTGTCGTAATAGAATTCGATGCTGTTCAAGAAGTCTCTTAGATTTTCTGATCGGGTGTTTTCCTCGTACGATAGAGTAGGCAGCTTTTGGGCTGTACTGAATTTGAACTCTTCACCACTCATCGTGACGGTTGTAAATATATAGTGTTTGGTTAGTTTGTGTTGTCTGTTGAGTTTTTGTGATTTGTGTAGTTTGTGTAATTTGTTTTTCGTCTTTTTCTTCTTTGCGTTCGGGAGAAACGCTTCTTATGCTCTGATTCACAATATCTTCGGAATTGTTTTTATATTTGTGTGCTTCTGCGCTAAACCGCTTTTAATTGAACTCTTTCTAACTCAGAAATCTCGTTCTGGTTAATTTCGTTGAAACGTTCCGAGAAGGCTTCGAAAAGACCACTAATTTGCTGAAGCTTTTCTTCTGCTTTGGCGGGAGTCCTAGTGCGATTGGGAGATTTCTTTAAGTTCACATAAATTTGGTTGAGTTGACTCAATACTAATTCTAGATTAGCCCAACTCATTGGACACTTGGTCTATGGACAAAATTGAAAAGGAGAGGGAGAGCCGTTAGCAAAAAAATATGCAACAAAAAAAAAAATTTTTGTTTTGAGTTTAAGTATGCGATATATATATATTTATTTTTTTTTTTTTTTTTTAATTTAATTATGCGCTGTTAGTGAGTAGCAATTGTAACATTTTTTTTTTTTATAAAAGGAAGAGGGAAAAATGCATATTCTCTTTTTTTTTTAACTACTACAATTCCTATTGATAAAGATAACGGTGCGGGTGCATAACTTCACAGGTCATAACTTCACATGGGTCATAATTTCACCTCTAGTGGGTTATAATTTCACTTTTTTCGGGTGAAGTTATGTCCCACCTTAGGTGAGCAACAATTTCACCTGAAATTTGTGTTAAATTATTTCCCACCTACATTGTAAAAAATCTTTAGAAATCCAATCAGTCAAAAGCCAACAAAAATTATAAATTGTAATCAATTTATTGAAACATTTTTATTAACAAAAAATATCAAAAACTGTTATTTATAAAAAAAAAAAATATTCTTATGAAAGGTACTTTATATCATGAGCAGAGAAGGTTCTTGGTTGATGGAACATTCAACATTGTTCCAACATCCACTGGCTACAAACAATTATTAATTGTGCACTTTGCATACGCAGAACATGTGAGTATTTAAGGCTGTTTACTTTTCAAAGTGATTGTAAGTTTTTGAAATCATCTTCAAAAATTATTAGTTAATCATAAAAACTGGCAATGCATAAGTTTTTATAACAAAATCTTATACATATTCCGTTATACTGCACAATATAAATTAAAACTTAGAAATATGTTCAAATATAGTGTAGCTTTCATAAAAATTGCGCAATTTTTTTTTCGGTCGCTTTACTGCTTAGCGCCAACAAGGCTTGTTTATTCACACTATTTCTATATAATACTAGCTGACCCGCCCGGCGTTGCTCAGGCCCTACGTCAATCGAATTAAGTAAGTTTAGTTAAGTAGTTTCCAAGTGTCCATTCAAGTGGGATAATAGGGATGAAATATAGTTTATGTTACTCAGGAGCAGTTAAGCACTCTAACGATGACACAGTTTTTGGAATCGGCCCAATACTGTAAAAGTGAAATACGCATTGAAATCGGTAGTAGGTGGTTTTTTTTAATCCCGTTCCCGTTCCTGTGAGAAAATGGCGATGAAATATTGTTTAGATTGCTCAGGGACAATAAACCATTCTAACAGTGAAAGAATTTTTGTAGTACTTTCCAGTTTCTTGGTTATTTCGCCATTACCGTTTCCGTTCCCGAAAGAATATGGGAAGGAAATATAGTCTTTAATACTCAGGAGCAATGAATCATTCAAACATTTTCGGGAATTGGTCCAATATTTTCTAAGTGCCCACTAATGTTGTTGTTCCCGTCCCGATGCTGAAGCTCGTGACACTTCTTGAGTACATCAAAGTGTCAGCATCTGCACCGTTCAACATGGTCACAGAGACCACCAAGTGGTTTTACAATACCCTTATTTGGTCTGAGCCAAAATTAAAATTTTCTTCGAGTCCTTATTACTTTACTCGTTTCTTCTTGATTACATAATAACCAAAGAACTTCGACTTCATTTCGAACCCTATATCCCATATTCAATGAGCGGTCTTTTCATATGAAAAAAAAGTTTGGATTATTGCAAAAGTAACACTTTTAACTAAAAAAAAGTTTAAATCTTTATTCTTACCAAGTGAAAATTAAAAGAGTTCTCAAAAACAAACAATCCAATAATCTTACTATTTGTTATTTCATTAGCTGAGCCGCCTGGCGTTGCTCGGGCCTGTAGTTTTAAAGCTCCCATGCTCATTCCTGTTTCTGTTGCCGTGGGATTATTGGGATGAAATCTACGCTAAGTTACTGAGGGATTATGTGGCATCCCATTGCCGAAAGAATTTTTGAAATCTGTCCAGTAGTTTTTAGGTTTCCGTTCCCAGCCCCGTTCCTGTGGGAATCTTCCGTTAAGGTGGAAATATGTGAAATATAAGCCTAATTCACTGAGGGATAATATAACATCCTAGAACCTAGAGCTGACAGAATTTTTGAAAACGGTCAAGTTACTTTAAGGTTCCCGTTCTCGTTCCCGTTTCTGTTCCCGTGGGATTAAAGGGATGAAATAAAATCTAAATTACTAATTGAGGGGGATAATGTAGCAATTCTAATGCAGGAAGTGGAAGGGTTATAGAAATCTGTCAAGTAGTTTCTAAGTTTCCTTTCCCAAACCCGTTCCTGTAGGAATATCCGCGAAATTTTTTATAATCCCGTTCCTGTGGGAATATGGGGAACAAACCTTGACAGGAACCATTTACAAGTCATTGTGACTGAGGGATAATGCCATGAAAGAATTTTCGAAATCGGTCAAGCAAGAATAAGCTTTCGGTTCTCGTTCCCGTTTCTGTTCCCGTGGCTAGGTTGCTCATGGAGGGGGATAATGTAGCATTCCCAGTGCCGAAAGAATTTTAGGAATCTGTTTAGTAGTTTCTAAGTTTCCGTTTCCAACCCCGTTCCTGTGGGAATATGGGGATCAAACCTTGACGGGGACCATTTATAAGTCATTGTCACTGAGGGATAATGTAACATCCTAGAGTTGAAAGAATTTTCTGTTATCGCTGGATTATGGGGATGAAATATAGTCTAAATTACTAATGGAGGGGGATAATGTAGCAATCCTAATGCAGGAAATGTTATAGAAATCTGTCCAGTAGTTTCTAAGTTTCCATTCCCAAACCCGTTCCTGTCGGAATACGGGGATCAACCCTTGACAGGAATCATTCATAAGTCTATGTCACTTAAGTATGAATGTAACATCCAAGAGTTGAAAGAATTTTTTAAATCGGTCAAGTTACTTAAAGGTTTCGGCAATCGTTCCCGTTTCTGTTCCCGTGGGTTTATAGGTATGAAATATAGTCTAAATTACTGATGGAGGGGGATTATGTAGCACCCCTAATGCTCGAATCTTTTTAGAAACCTGTTTTGTAGTTTCTAAGTTTCCGTTCCCAAACCCGTTCCTGTGGGAATATCAATTTCTAAATTTTTTATGTCCTAAAAACCTTCTCCTGACAATAACAAACACAACAAAAAAAGAATTGGCCAAATTGGTCAAGGCGTTGTTGAGTTATGCGCTTACCAACACATTTTGCGATTCATTTTTATATATAAGATAATTTACTAAAACGAGAGATCTGTTTTTGAAAATATATGATGTCGAAGTTCGTAATTTCAATAATTGATTTATGAAAGCTACACTATATTTGAACATATTTCTAAGTTTTAATTTATATTGTGCAGTATAACGGAATATGTATAAGATTTTGTTATAAAAACTTATGCATTGCCAGTTTTTATGATTAACTAATAATTTTTGAAGATGATTTCAAAAACTTACAATCACTTTGAAAAGTAAACAGCCTTAAATACTCACATGTTCTGCGTATGCAAAGTGCACAATTAATATTTGTTTGTAGCCAGTGGATGTTGGAACAATGTTGAATGTTCCATCAACCAAGAACCTTCTCTGCTCATGATATAAAGTACCTTTCATAAGAATAATTTTTTTTTTTATAAATAACAGTTTTTGATATTTTTTGTTAATAAAAATGTTTCAATAAATTGATTACAATTTATAATTTTTGTTGGCTTTTGACTGATTGGATTTCTAAAGATTTCTTACAATGTAGGTGGGAAATAATTTCACACAAATTTCAGGTGAAATTGTTGCTCACCTAAGGTGGGACATAACTTCACCCGAAAAAAGTGAAATTATAACCCACTAGAGGTGAAATTACGACCCATGTGAAGTTATGACCTGTGAAGTTATGCACCCGCACCAAAGATAACTATGTTGGCCGTTAGGTATTATACCTTGGCATTTCGGCGCTCGAGGTGGTCGGTGACGTCGGCGACTAGCTTTCTTCGAAAGGGTTGCAATCCTAGGTACGCTAGTCCGACCAGTATTGCGGTAACGAACATTAGCCTTAATATGATGGAGGTGTGGTCTACTGAGCTTTGACCTATGTTCGAGGCGTTTACGATTTGGGGACCCGTGTTGATGACTTCTTTACTCTCTTGGCCCCCCATGCTGGGTTAAACGATGGGAAGGACTTTCAGTCTATAACAAAATATATGAGTGTGAGACACCAGTTCGAGGAACCAACTCAAAAATGGTTATGACATCGGTGTCCGGCCACTTGTTGCAGTTAGAATTCCTTTTATCGTATAGAAACTGGAAAAATTGTGATCCACTGCAATGGTTTGATGCTGCAGTACGTAAATCATGCAATGAAGATTTTCTGCCAATTAAAAAGGCTTTGGAATGGGAGATCAAGTCCTGTCACGGTCGCCATGCAAAGATCTTATAATTTGCAAAGATCTCTATTCTTTTCTCTACTCAATGCTCCGTACTCAGAACGTTGGCTATTACGCCGTCGTTCACCTCTATAAGCGCGAACGCTATATCATAGAGTGAGTAGAGCCCAAGATTGTTCCAGTCCAAGCGAGTTGCTTTTAAAAAGGGAACAATCTTCCAGATAAGCACAAGTGAAGTCGAGCGAGTTGCTCTTGGAAATCAAAAAGTACTTGGTTGCTGGTTTGAGAAAGACAACATTTATTTTCATTTTTACTTCGTCTTTTATACACAATAATTTTCCTAAATTCCCGACCTTTGATAATTGAACCTCAATCACTTCACACCTCACGCCAGCATATCGCCATATCAGCATTATCGCTTCAACGTTCGAATGCATGGCTATTAATAAATGCAGACCACACAGTATGTATCCAGAGTACATTTGTTGGTAACATGAACCCTTAGCGATATCATTTTCTGTGTGTCGCTTGCCTTCGGTCATTAGCTCAGTGCAAAGTATATTCATGTATGTACATAATTTGTTGGCGCTTGCCTTAGGTCATTAGCTCTTTTAAAGAATATGTATGTGTGTGCATATGAGGCATGTTGGGAGTGTTCAACTATCAAAGTAAGAGATGAGAAATGATCACTAGTGCGATCCCTTCACAGTGCAACCAAGGCAAACACACGTTGCGAAAGTGCCAGCGCTTCCTGAACATGGACAACATGGGGCGTAAAGATGCTGTTCCCAGGTTGAAGGTTTGTGAGAATCGCTTGTCCTACGGGCACTTTCTCCGTGACTGCCAGAGTGTGAGTTCGTGCTATTTCTGCCAACAAAGGCACCACTCGTTGCTGCATTACAATGCAAAAAATGGCATCTCACAACCGCGACAACAACAATAACCTTCAACGAATTCGCAGGCGAGGAACACGGCATCCAGAGGATTTCAGGCTCCTCTGAACAGAAATGCGTCGGAGTTCCAGCCAACGAGAGAACAACCGCAGCTCCAATCAAATGGACAAACTTTTAATTACCACGCGTCGCATGGTGATGGTCATCACCAGGTACTTCTAGCAACGGCAGTAGTGGAGGCACGAGCAGCAGACGGGCGATTGCACCGCCTACGAGCGTTGATCGACAGAAGCTCAGAAACGTCGTTCATCACTGAAACTGCCGCACTACTGTTGAAGCTAGAAAAGCGGCGCACCTTTGCCGAAGTATGTGGGTTAGGGTTGGTCAGCAGTGGCACTACACAGCACTCCGTCGAAGTGCGCTTCGCTTCCCGGCACCCGACGTTTGAGACGGCCGTCCAGGCTTTGGTTTTCAAGTCACTGGCTGGCCTTCTCCCGGCCCAACGAGTGATACACGGCAAATGGCACCACCTCAAAGGTCTTTCGTTAGCAGATCCTCATCTCTACGAACCTGCACCCATCGATTTACTGCTGGGAAGTGATGTTTGTGCGCAAATCCTTTTGCCGGACGTAAGGCGACCTGAGGATGGTATCGGTCCCATAGTACAAAACACCGAGCTTGGATGGATAGTTTTGGGCAGGGTCGCAGTAGAAGATCCCCAGCGAGTTCGAAGCTTCGTGCAGTTTGCAGATTTGAACTCTCAACTGGAGAAGTTTTGGGAGATCGAGGAAACCCCGTTTCATAACCTGGAAACAGAAGAAAACATCGCTAGTGACGACCATTTTGAACGATATACCAAGCGCTTACCTGATGGGCGATATGAGGTTAAGCTGTCTTTCAAAGAGGACGGCGTTCCTGCGATGGGATCGAGTCGACAGAGCGCTTGCCGGCGTTTTCTTCATCTTGAGAAACGGCTGGATGCAGATCCAAAACTTCGTGCGGAGTACACAAAATGTATACGGGAGTATGAAGAACTCCACCATATGGAAGAGATTGATGCGAATGAGGCAGTTTTGCAGACTCCATTCCATTATTTCTTACCGCATCACGCGGTGTTTTAGGAAGCGAGCTCCACTACGAATCTGAGAGTAGTGTTTGACGCAGTGGCGAAGGCTTCGGATGGGAAATCCCTCAACGACCGTCTTCTTGTGGGTCCAAAGTTGCAGTCGAGTATCATAGATCTCGTACTAAAGTGGTAGCTCATCGTGTCACATTCACGGCCGACATTGAGAAAATGTATCGGCAAATTTTGGTTAATTTCCCAGAGCGATACTACCAGCTGATAATGTGGAGAGAGCAGAAGGTTTCGCCACTACGAATCTTCAAAATGAATACGGTCACTTTCGGGACAGCCAGTGCACCATAACTTGCTATCAAGATTTTGAAGAGAGTTGCCGAGGACGAAAGTGGAAATTTTCCGGAGGGGGCGAAGGTTGTCCGTGAGGACATGTACGTTGACGACCTCATCAGTGGTGCGGACTCCGTCGAAGAGGAACGCCTAAAACGCGACGAAGCAAGGCAACTTTTGGCGTCTGCAGGCTTCCACCTACGAAAATGGACGAGCAACGTCAAGGAACTCGTGGATGATGTTCCGGTGCAAGACCGTGAGTTGGATTTTGAACTGCCGTTCAATACGTCGGAGCATGTCCAGACGCTCGGCATCAAATGGTTTCCAGTGGATGATCATTTCTCGTATCTGAGCCTGCAGCCATCCAAAGAAGCAACAACAAAAAGGTCCATGTTATCGACGATTGCCAAATTGTTCGACCCACTTGGTTGGATATCGCCATGCATCATCACGGCAAAACTTATGATGCAGAGACTCTGGGAAATCGGCTGTGATTGGGATGATCCAATTCCACCAGCGTTGAGGAAAGACTGGGAAGCTTTTCATCGAGAACTTCCTCAAATCGAACAGCTTCGAATTCCACGGTGGACCCAGATGAGTAAAAACAACAAGGCGATAGAGTTGCAAGGTTTCTGTGATGCGTCGATGAAGGCTTTCGGAGCAGCGGTGTACGTTCGAGTCTTGGATAGCGAAGACAACATCCATGTCAACCTGCTTTTGTCGAAGACGAAAGTAGCACCAAATCAGCGGACGATTACTCTTCCCCGTTTGGAACTTTGTGGTGCTGTAATTTTGGCGCAAATGATGCAGTATACCAAAGAAGTTTTGGCCATCCCCGATGTCAAAACGGATGCCTGGACGGATTCAACGATTGCGCTCGCCTGGATAAAGGCCACTCCCGCTAGATGGACCACGTTCGTGTACAACCGAGTGTCAGAGATCCAGCGGTTAGTGGGGATCGATTGCTGGGGACATTTTGCAACGCATCATAACCCAGCCGATCTGGCGTCCAGAGGTGTGTTTCCGTCGGAACTGAAATCATTGGAGCCATGGTGGAAAGGTCCAGAATTTCTACATCATCAATGGGTCTTCGATGTCCAACATCAACCTGTGGATAATGAAACGGAAGAGGAGCAGCGTACTGTGAAGGTACTCAGCGTTCGGGTCAACCATAGCGACAGTATTCTGCAACAATCTATGACTGTTCGAGTCTTCTCAAGCTCGTTCGAGTCGTCACTACCTGTCTTCGTTTTGTTGCTATATGTCGTCGTATATCGGGAGCTTATGTGGTTCCACTTACCCCAAGTGAGCTGGAAGCAGCGCGTATGGTCGTCGTCAAGACATCGCAGAAGGAGATGTTCAAGACGGAGATCCAACAAATAGCGGAGACATCCAAGATTCCCAAATCCCTTAGTGCGTTAAACGCATTTCTCGATGCAAATGGGATCTTAAGAGTTGGAGGACGCTTAGAGAACTATCTCCTCGCTTATGAAGCGCAACATCCCATATTGCTGCAGAACAACCACCACTTCACAAGTCTGGTTGTTAGAGATGCCCATAAAAACACTCTGCATGGTGGCATCCAGCAGATGATAAGTTATATCCGTCAACGATACTGGATTGGCCAGATAAGAAGGAGTGTGAAGTACCAACTGCTTGAATTACTTCTTGCTACCGGCAAAAGGCATCAGAAATGCAACAGCTGATGGGAAACTTACCTGCTGCTAGAGTTCAGATGTCTCGACCTTTCAGCCACACCGGTGTCGACTATGCTGGTCCCATCGAAATCAAAAGCTGGAAAGCACGCGGAGCTAAGATACTGAAAGGATACTTTGCAGTGTTCATCTGTTTATCAACAAAGGCCATTCACTTGGAAGTCGTGTCAGATCTGACAACCCAAGCGTTTTTGGCAGCATTTCATCGGTTCACAGCAAGAAGAGGAAGCTGTCAACAGGCTTACAGCGACTGTGGAAAAAACTTCGTTGGTGCTAACAACGAATTAGCAAAAATGTTAAAAGAAGCCACGCATGATTGGAAGGAGATAGCCGAAAAACTTGCAAATCGCGGTACACATTGGCACTTTATTCCCCCAGCTTCTCCACACTTTGGTGGTTTATGGGACGCAGGTGTGAGGTCTGTCAAGCACCACCTTAAAAGAGTTGTTGCAACTGAAAGGCTCACATTTGAGGAGCTCGCAACGCTTCAAACACAAATAGAAGCGTGTTTGAATTCGAGGCCCTTATGCCCTCTATCCGATAGCTTCGATGATTTGGATGCGCTAACCCCTGCGCATTTTTTTGTCGGCGAGTCACTGCATGCCATACCACAAGGCGAGCTTAACAACAACGTGACCGATGGAAACGAGTTCAAGTGCTGGCGGAAGGGTTCTGGAAAAGATGAAGTTCAGAATATCTTTCACGGCTCCAACATCGACTGGACGCAAGTCAAGGAGATGCCCAGACTAGGAGACTAAGTTCTGCTCAAGGATGAGCAACTCCCACCAACCTACTGGAATCTCGGCCGAATTGAAGGAACCCATGCAGGATCAGACGGTCTTGTACGCGTCGTCACCGTCAAAACGCAGAATGAAATCCTGCTCACACTATCGGTCGATTGGAGAACATATCGAAATTGTTTTATAAATAAAATTAACTCGCATTCTCGAATTAATTTCAAATATATTTTCACACTCTCATCCGGTACATAGCCCTAGACCCGAGCTAGCAAAAGGCAAAATCAAAATATAAGAAACAAACGACATTTTTGTTTTTCCATAACGCTACCTTTGCTTGCTACGACATTTTCGCATTTTTCGCAAAACTGGTTTTTGAAAGTATAATCACAAGTGATTTTTATTTGTTGTCAAAACGCATTAAAAGTGGGAAAAAACCGTATTTTTCAGTAATAATTACTTTGAGTTAAGTGAATTTTTAAGAACTTCAAATATGATTATGAAAAGCCCTTCTAGCGACTGGTCTGAGCAGTTCGATGTCATTGAAGACGACTACGATTCCTTCTCAGATTTAGAAGAGGAGACTGATTTCTCTGAGTACTTATGGATGGAAAATGAAGAAGAATTCGATAAAGATGAATTACAGCGGCTTGAAGAAGAAGAGATCATGCAACAATGCTTGGAGGCAATGTTTGTCGATGAACTCGAAGCTGAAATCGATGAATGGCAAAAAGAAAAAGCAGAGCAATTAGAAAGAGCGCTGTCAGACCTTGAAGTCACCGATCGGAATGTTGAAAACTCATTACTCAACCCGTTGGCCGATGAATTCATTCCAATGCAAAACTACGTCATAGATCTGGTAATATCATAAACTTCTATCATAAACATTCGCCACAAATGAAACCCGCCCTCAAAGAACAGTTCATCCCTTAAACGAATTAAAATTGAAAAACATTTTAAAAGGAAAACAATACAAAAAAAAAAAATTTGAATGTCATCAACAATTGAAATCTGCAGGCATGTGCAAAAATGGATAATTACGCAGATGTACTTTAAAAAAAAATTTAAAGACGCTCTAGTTTAGTGTATGTTAAGGAAAAGAGTTTTTTTTTTAAATCTTACTTCCACATAAACGAAAAAGTAAGCTTTGTGTTCAAATTATCTGTATCTTGCAAAAATAATTTATTGAGTTGTTTCAATATCTCAACTTTTCTCAAAATCTCGAAATTTGAAAACATGCTTGAATTGAAATTAATTGTAATTTAAATATGACAAAAAAAACCCACAAAAACTTTTCGCATTCGTTATGTGAAGAAAGAAAACCAAAAAATGAATAAAAAAAAGTTCAAAAATCTTAAAAGCAACAAAAAAATCATAAAAACTAGCAATATACGAAAAAACCAATAAATGCTGTTGACATAGGAATTTGACAAAGTAAGGCTATTGACTAATTGGCTTAATCCTTTGACCGAAAACAAAACGGAACTGAAACCATATTCTATTTATGTATTATTTAAATAGCTTCGTAAACCTTTTCTTATGTTAAATTTTCACTCATTAATTTTAAACAATAACTTAAATGTGATATTTTTTAAACGGTAAAATGAATGTACTTTACTCTTAAATATCTGTAAAGATATCAGAATCATGAAAAGAAATTCACTTGTAATGTAGTTCAACTAATATGAACGATTTTAATGATTTCTTAAACTAATTTACTTTCCCTTTATATATTTTTCTGTCTACTTTCTCTTAAATGTATAAAAATATTTATATGATTTTATTTTTAATTTTTAAAGAAAAACTAGCAATATTATTCCCTGTAAACAGCAACAAAAGCGGCCCATCGCAAAAATTTGTCGTCTTCCTTCAAACGATCACAAGGAACATACTGCCATCGTTTAATAAAAACATCTTTCCTGAAGATTTACAAACAAAAACTAAAAATACACTGCCCCTGGATTCAGAACGAATCAAAATCTGCTTAATAGTTATCTCTTCCCCGAAGAATTACCTAAAAACCTGAAAATACACCGCCCGTGGATTCAACAAACGAATTAATACCTGCTGAATTAAATATCTTCCCCGAAGATTTACCTGGAAAAATCCAAAATGCATTGCCCCTGGACTCAGCCAACGAATCAACACCAATCTGGTCTGAACCATACTTACATCTTCCTCGAAGATTAATCGAAACTTTAAACAACGCCCTTGGATTCAACAAAAGAATCAACACTAACCTTATCTGATGGTGCCTACATCTTCCTCGAAGATATTCAAAAACCCCAAACTTTATACAACGCCCCTGGATTTTTATATGAATCAATACAAACCTGCTGAACCATACATCTTCGTCGAAGATTATTCAAAAAAAAAAAACCTATTACATCGCCCCTGGATTCTACCGAATCAACAACAGTATATCTACCTGCTGTACCATTATCTTCTCCGAAGATAACATCTTTTCTCTCAGTACACGATTCCTGGATTCATATAAAACTTAATTTAAGTCCAACGTAAGTTGAAATCATTAATCAACCCAACTTTACATGCTGTACGAATCATTTCTTCAAAGAAAAAAAAATACATTACCATAATCTGCAAAAACAAATCGTACCTGAAAATTCATTAACCCGATCATCTACACGTTCGTGAAAAGTAACCACATAATTGATTCAAACAATCACATTCTCCAATCAATTCATCTTTAATAATTACACCATTCAACATTCAAGAAATAATACACAAAATTATAATTTTATTCATCTTTATTGAAATTTCAAACACAATACAAAATACATCTGGATTGAAACAACATTTGCAATACGCTGCGACAATGCACATATCAAATTATCAACTTTACTTTCAAATTTCAATCCAAATAAAGCACTGCCACAACGCATGCAAAAGAAACATAATAGGTATTTCAATAATTTTTCGATCAACAATTCTATAGTGAAATTTAAAAAAAAAAAGTCTAAATGGAAATTCGACACCATCCACAAAACTTAGAAAAAACATCGACAGCACATCAAATGTCAAAAAGCCTTCGGCAAAACAAAATTCAAATTGATCAAAACATCGCGTTTAAGAATCAACCAAAATCAAATTACACAAAAAACACAATTTCATTTGTAAAATTTTCAACGCACAAAATATGTAATTTCAAAATTTAATCGAATTCATTGAATTGTATTAAATCGAAATCGTCACCGAAGATGATTAATTTACTTATCATGTACACAAATATGATTCACTATACGTGCTACGTGCCGAGCTGCACTTGAATCATATCGGTTCAATAAAAAGCACAAATTCACAACCACTTCATAAATGCAATCGTATTTTTTTTGCAATAAAATGACTTGCAATTGCACTACAAGCATTTAATAACACCACGCAACTAACACTTTTTATTTATTTCGCAAGAAAATAAGGAAATACGCGTTGTTTACCTCGCAAAAATGTAAAAAAGTTCTAGTTGGAACCAAAAATGTCCGACTAGAAAGAGACCGAAACGCGTAACCACTTCGTTTTTTCCTATTATTTACCAAAGTTGTCGCAAGCAACAAGTAAATAATTTACACACACACAAATACACACAAAAACGCGATCGCGAAAATCGATAGATTGCCGGAAATGCGCGACGACGCCACCACCAACAAAAACAATATATATATATAAAATATCAAAAATTCATGCCGATAAATGATAAATCTATTTATAAAGAAATCAAATGAAATCAAAAATGAACAAAAAAAACCACTCATCGATTAATATATGGGTAGGCACACATATTTATATGTAAGAGATAAAAAGTACTGTGTATTTTAAACTGTAGCTGTTCAATTAGAATTGATCGATAAACTATTGACGATTGTTTTGCATAGTGTGTCAAACGAAACTGTATAAAAAGGAGAATCTGTGCTTCTGGAGTTCATTATCAATTGGACTATGAAAGAAGTTAGCCAGAATAAGTTTGGCACAGAATCTTAAATCTATCATCAGGAGCAGGGGCGGCAGAACACTATTTTTTTAGGTGGGGAGCATGATAGAATGAAATAAGGTATGGTAGTTTTATATATGCATATATACTTACTCACTTACTTACTTAGGTGGGCATTACAGTTCGGGGTGAACCTGGGCCTCAACCAACATTCTTCTATAACGACTTCGATTTCGGGCGAGCTCTCTCCAGTTTCGCACTCCAAGTCGGTTGAGGTCTTCATCCACTTGATTGCGCCACCTAAGACGAGGTTTTCCCCTTCCACCATTTCCCTGCAATGTGCTTTCGAACACCCGACGAGCCGGAGCGTTTGGGTCCATCCGCTCTACATGGCCCAACCATCGAAGCCTCGCGATGCGCACTCTTCTGGCTCTGCCCATGTCGCGGTACAGCTCATACAGCTCGTTGTTGTATCTTCTTCTCCACACATTGTCTTCGCATACGGGACCAAAGATCATTCGGAGAATTTTTCTTTCGAAACGACCAAGGGTTTCCTCATCCGCTTTCGATAAGGTCCATGCTTCCGCGCCGTAAAGCAGGACTGGGATGATCAAGGTCTTATACAAGGTCACCTTGGTTTTTCTAGAGAGGGTTTTGTTTCTCAATTGCCTTCTTAACCCAAAGAAGCAACGGTTGGCAAGAGTTTTATTCTCCGTCGAATCTCCGCACTGATGTTGTTGTCCGTGTGTATAGCGGATCCTAGGTAGACGAAGTCCTGTACTACCTCGAAGTTATGTCTGTAGTCTGTCTAATGTGACGTTTTGTCCAATTCATCGATGTTCTGTGTCCTTGTTTGATGACAGCATATACTTCGTTGTGCCCTCATTAACCATCAAACCCATTTTTGCCGCTTCTGTTTCAATACTCGCAAAAGCACCTATGACATCACGCTTTTTTCTTCCCATTACGTCATTTGAAAGATTGTTCCTCTGGTGTTAACGTTTGAGTTTTTTACAATCTGTTCAAGTATGATGTTGAAGAAATCGCATTACAGTTTGTCGCCTTGCCTAATACCTTTTTCGACATCAAAGGTCTCGGTGAGTTCTTTACCGACCTTGACGGTGCAGCGTGAATTCTCCAAAGTCATCCTGCATAGTCGTACGAGTTTTGCAGGAATGCCGAAACTAAACATGGCTCTGTACAGCTCGTCTCTGTAAATGCTGTCATACGCGGCCTTGAAATCGATAAAGAGATGGTGAATATCGATATTATGTTCTCGGGTTTTTTCCAAGATCTGTCGCAATGTGAAAATTTGGTCTATTGTGGATTTCTCTGGTCTAAAACCACATTGATAAGGACCTATCAAGTTGTTGACGTGGGGTTTAGACAAGATCTTATAAGCGACGTTAAGGAGGCTTATCCCTCCATGATTGGCGAAATTGTGAGGGTCTCCTTTCTTTAGGATCTGGCATACGATACTGAGGTTCCATTCATCGAACAAATCTTCTTCCGACCATATCATGCAGATCAGCTGGTGCATGCTCCTTTCCAACTGGTCTCCAGCTGCCTTGAAGAGTTCGGCATCAAGGCCATCTGCCCCTGCAGTCTTATTTGATTTAAGTTTGCATATGGGAAGCATAACTTCCTCTAGGTCGGGAGGACGGCATTCTTGATCATCGTCCAAGCTGAATGGGGCAATCTGCCTGACAGCGCTAATGGGCTCATCGCCGTTAAGCAGTCTGCAGAAATGTTCTTTCCAGATCCTCAGTAGCGACTGTGACTCTATAACTATGTTTCCCTGCTGGTCTTTACAGGCTTGAGTTCGGGGTTTGCCACCCTGGCAGGATCTTTTTACCTTTTGATAAGACTTCCGAATCTCGTTCCTGTCATGGCACCTCTCTATTTCCTCAAACGATCGCTTCTCATGCTGCTTCTTTTTCTAAAAAATAATGCATAACGTTGAGTCTCTGACCGATAAATAAATGATTCAAATCACTTGGTCAGTCTCAATCAAGCAAAAATTAGAATAAACAATATTCATAATTTCCTAACATTCTTTTTTGCCTCATTTAACTAAAAAAAATTGGTATATTTCCAAGGCCAGAAGGTGGGGTGCACCCCACGCTCAGAAAAGTTAGGTGGGGTCTATGCCCCACCCACCCCATATCTTCTGCCGTCCCTGATCAGGAGTGGGATTACCTAAAAAAGAAAAAAAAAAAGAAAAAAAAGAAAAAAAAGAAGAAGAAGAAAAATATCTTTTTAAAAGAAAATATAATTATTAAACTATGGAAGCTAACAATACTGGAAATGAAAATGGTGCTAGCTCTGAGGCTTGTCAAGGGAAAGAAAGTTCCAACAATACAAAGCTCATAACAGTTGATGCATTATCAAAATTTTTTCAGATTGCTCAACGTGCAGAGCGAAAAGATGATGTGGTTGGCTTTCCAGTATTTGATCCGGACCATTCAAGGGTTGATATCATGAAATGGTGCTCTGATATTGACGAAAGAATTCAACGTGATGGCTTAAAAGATTTTGATGTTATACCTCGCGTTCATTCATCTTTAATTGGTCGATCAAAAACATGGTTTGACAAATATGGCTATCAGCACTACATTTGGTCCGATTTACGATCATCCATTATTCATACTTTTGCAAATGGTTCAGACATCATAACGCAACTTAGAAAAGTTGCTAACTCTGAGAGCAATGAATTTACTTCTTATTCTGATTTTGTGATGGTAAAAATATCCCAGATCAACCGTTTACCATTCGAAATTCCAGAAGACAAAATAATAAAAAAAGTGATTGGCTGTATACCAAATACTGGTTTGAAAAGTTCATTGATTTTTGTTATGCCAAATTCTATTCAATGTTTGATTGAGCATTTATCATCAATTACCGACTCTCCCCGTGGAAGAAAAGATGATCCTCAAACCAATGATATTTCACTCAAGAGATTTAACAACAATAGATCCAGCGATGAAAATGTTGATTCGCAGAAGAAGCGACCCCGCTTGTATTTAGAAAAGAGCTGCTTCGAATGTGGCAAATCAGGACACTTGAAGAAAAGTGCAAACTCTTGGTAGAATTTGAACATCTTAGCACTAATATAAGTTTTCATATCATTGACGAAAAGTACCTTACGACCGAGGCTATAATTGGACGTGATGTTTTAAGCGATTCATCATTAGAAATTCGGGTAGACAGGTATGGTTCAATGCTGCAGCGAAAGGATAATGATATGTTTTTCTCAAATATGATATCAAAAAAGTTTGAAGAAATTCCTGTTGAACAGAACAAAGAAGTGAATAAATTACTTAAGAAATATTCTGCTTCTGTTGTTCATGGTTTCCCTATAACGAAAGTGAAAACTGGAGAACTGAGCATCAATGAAGATATTGTTGTTAACTATAGACCGTATCGAATGGCTTTTTCAGAACGAACAATAGTCAATAAAATGATAACGGAACTCAAGAACAATAATATAATCCAAGACAGCAATTCGCCTTTTGCTAGTCCTGTCGTATTAGTGAAGAAAAAGGATGGCCAACATCGTTTATGTGTAGACTATCGAGCCCTAAATCGTGTGACTGTGAAAGACCGATACCCATTACCAAGAATCGAAGATCAACTGGATCAATTGTCTGGCAACAAATATTTTTCGTCTCTTGATATGGCTTCAGGGTTTCATCAGATACCTATTCAAGAGAGTTCAATTGAAAAAACAGCTTTTGTCACTCCAGATGGTCATTACGAGTATTTAAGGATGCCATTTGGCTTATTATAGCCAAAGCACAAAATTTTATGAAGAAAAATATCACAGCTACGAATTAGAAACGCTTGCTGTTGTTAATGCTGTGAAAAACTTTAGGACCTACTTACTTGGAATAAGGTTCACAATTGTAACGGACTGCAACGCATTAAAAAAGACTAAGGAAAAGAAGGATCTTGTGCCCCGAGTAGCTATATGGTGGATGTATTTGCAGGACTTTGAGTTCAACATTATTTATCGAAAAGAAAAAATAATGCAACACGCCGATTATTTCAGTCGCAATTTACCTCAGAAGACATGTTATCAACTCAACAGTTTGTCAGAAAATTGGCTTAATATAGAACAACATTCTGACACGGATTGCAATGAAATAATCGAAAAAATTAAAGGGGGGAGATGTAGATACAGTTTCTCAATATGACTTCAAGAATGGATTACTGTACCGGAAAGTTCAGGATGGAGGTAATAAGCTTTTTATACCACAGAATTGTCGTTTGGCCTTGATGAGACGCTATCATGAAGATAATTGTCATGTTGGATGGGAGAAAACCTTGGCAAAGATGAAAGAACATTTTTGGATGCCCAGAATGTCAAGAAATGTAAGAAAGTTTGTGGAGTCCTGTCTCATTTGTTTAGTAGCGAAAAGACCATCAGGAAAGAAACAGTGTAAACTACATCCAATTGAGAAAAAGATGATACCTTTTCATACCATTCACATTGATTGCATGGGTCCTTTTTACGGGAAGGATAAGAAAGATAGCCGTTATATCCTGGTTATTGTAGATGCATTTACAAAATTTATAGTATTATATCCTTGCAGAACATTACAAGCAAAAGATACTGTTCAGCACTTAACTAACTTTGTAATGCTCTTTGGTGTTCCTGCAAAGATTACACAGGTCTGCAATGGTTTTCCTCTCTGAAGTTTGAGCAACGTTTTCTATTGATTCTGGTGTGCTGATTACGAGAAAAATAATGAAAAAAATCCATCACGTCAGGATAGAATATTGAAATTGTCTGAGCGCCAGCATTTTAAAATTTATAAAACGTCATTAAATTGCTTTAGCTTAGTTTTTATTGCATTTAATTAGTGTAGAGGGACATAGACATCAATGCAAATCAGTAATTTGTTAACTACTACATAATGAGTATAAGTAATTCGTAATAAACATGTCGAAAAAAGGGCATTTTGGCTTAATTAAGTAATGAGCTCATTCATATACAGGGTGTTCCATAATTCGTGTTACATACTTTGGAGTGAGATTCTTGGTCATATTCTAAGAAAAAAATTGTTATACACTAAAGTCCGTTTCTCAACTTTAACATCACTTTTTGGCAATTTAAAAAAGGCTAACTTTAGTGTACCCAGACCTGTGCTAAATTCGATATCTCTGTCAATACTGATGATAGAGACCTAATCTTAGACTTAATTTTTTGTTAAGATAATGATCTTTAAAACTGCATTTAAATAAATAAAATTCTTTCAATATATCCTTTTTTATTGCGAAAACTTGTGACTTTTTTCCTATTTTCTATCTGTACTTTTTTTTTTGAAAAATCTGGAGGTGATGGAGAAAAACTAAGGACATATATTCGTAATCAGCGTACCAAAATACCCTAGAATCAGCTATCAAATTCCAGAGAGGAAGTTATGACCCTCATTTTGCAGGCCTGTGTTATAAGTGACAAAGGAACAAACTTTACCTCTGACCAGTTTCAAAACTTTTGTAAATGCACTGGAATTGAACATCACACGATTGCACCCGGAATAAGTAAAGCAAATGGCCAAGTTGAAAAATACGTCGACACAGTGGCAAACCTTTTAAGAACTAACCTAGAAGTTCGTATCGAATGGACAAGCTTTGTAAGCAGGGTTCAACTGGCGTTGAATACTACAGTTAATAAAACAACTGGACTTTCACCACTTAAAATACTAACTGGAATTACTGGACGAACGCCAGAGATGAGTGCGTTATTGGCAAATTTAAACATTGGTTTTGAGTATGATGACGTCAATGCTTTACGTGAGTTGGCCGATGATCGGATTCGTGAAAATGCTCTTAGAATGAAAACAAGATTTGACAAAGGTAAATGTACACACAAAAGATTAGAGATAGGAACCATTGTGGTATATAAATCCAATCAAATACGTAAGTCTAAGCTAGATGTACAATTTAAGGGGCCTTATGAAATTATAGGTTTATTACCAAATGACAGATACAAGTTAAAAAAAGTCAACTCTAAAATTGTTATAGTTGCTGCAAGAGAAATTATTAAACCAATTTCAGATCGAATTTAAAATTTCATGTTCTTAATATTGCTTTTGTTATTGCTTATGTTCATATTAAATAATATGGTGTGTTATTGCTTGGTTATAATTTGAAGCATTGTGTTTTTATTTCTAAATTGAATATTGATGGAACGTAAATCGTATAAGACATGTTAAAGTTTGAGAGCTTAACCTCTGAGCTTATAACGATGTGTTAAGAGTATTTCAGTTAATGGTAATGATATGAAACATGGTTTGAGCGTTCCACCTCTGAGTTTATAGTCGTCAGTTTGGAAACAAAATGTGAAACAAATTGAAGCCCGTGAGCTTAAGCTCTGAGTTCAATACTAAATAACTGATGTTGGTTTTTGTTTTAGTTAAAGAAAACAAAACAAATTGAAAAGTCTTAAAGCAAAATGTGAAACAAGTTTAGGCCTGTGAGCTAAACCTCTGAGTTCAGTATTAGATAGCTGGTGTTGGTTTTTGTTTTAGTTAAAGAAAACAAAATAAACTGAAAACGCATTTCTCCATCGAGAACGATGAAATCTGCAGGATGGCCGTGTTAGAGATAAAAAGTACTGTGTATTTTAAACTGTAGTTGTTCAATTAGCATTGATCGACAAACTATTGACGATTGTTTTACATAGTGTGTCAAACGAAACTGTATAAAAAGGAGAATCTGTGCTTCTGGAGTTCATTATCAATTGGACTATGAAAGAAGTTAGCCAGAATAAGTTTGGCACAGAATCTTAAATCTATCATATATGTAATTCCAATTAGCCATCCCCATCATCTACGATCAAAATTGCGGGAAATTCAAAGCAAGTTTTTTGCATCTCAGAGACTTAAGTGGTACTGAACTTAGAGCAAGCTCGTCTGTACACACTTATCTACGCTCTTCATCATTAATGCAAGTGTTAGTGGTTAGTAAATAACGCCAACACAAGCACAAAGAGAACGTATACGAGGAAAAATAAAAAAAACATTACAAAAATATAACAAAGTAAAACTTAAATTAAATTAACATTACGAGAACAAACTAAACTAGTGAAACATAACTAAACAAGGTTTTAAATAAAAAATGAAATTAAACTACAGTAATTAAAAATCTACTAAACATGAATCATGCAGATGGTACACTGGTTCTTAATATTAATTTTAAACTACTTTTACTAATGTTGAAATCAACAATAAAAGGATTAGAGTTGAATAACCTACTCATGCGTGCTAATGGCTCATGCATTCCATAGTTAGTTCGGTGGTGGGAGCGATGTATAAACTCTAGATTACGTAGTTGGTGAGTTCCTCCACGATAGTTGAATCCTATGTGGGAGAGCAAGTCGGGAGCATCAATTATACCGGTTATTAATTGATGAAAAAATACTAAATCATTGTTGATTCTTCTCTGTGAGAGGGTTTGAAGATTTAATAAGCGAATACGATTTTCATAAGGAGGGAGATTGAAAGGATCTTGCCAAGGAAGACCTTTGAGAGCGAAGCGTATGAATCTGTGCTGTATTGCTTCGATTCGTGATTTATGAATATCATAAAATGGTGACCACACCTGAGAAGCATACTCTAGATGGGGACGAACATAACAGTTGTATAAAGAGAGGGTGACATAAGGGTCATTAAACTCCTTTGCCCATCGCTTAATAAAGCCAAGCATTGAACTAGCTTTGTTAATAATTAGGTTGATGTGTTCATTAAATTCGAGGTTGGTACTAAAAAGAACACCGAGGTCACGAAATCTAGAAACTTGTGATAAAGATTGTTGCGATATTGAATATTCTCCAATGCTAGGAGATCTTTTGCGGGAAAAAGTCATACTTTGGCACTTGGAAGTGTTTAAAGTTAGTCCGTTCATTAAACACCATACAACAAAACTATCAATATCTTTTTGTAAGAAGTCGCGATCTGAAGCATTTTTGATGATTTTAAAAATCTTCATATCATCAGCAAAGATTAAAATGTCGCTATAGGAGATGCAAGAAGTTACATCATTTATAGCAATAATGAAAAGCAAGGGGCCAAGATGACTACCTTGTGGCACGCCAGACATAGCATTGAAAGGTTTTGACAAAATGTTACGAAATTTGACTTCATAAGTCCTATTTTTTAAGTAGGAGCTTATCCAAGCAATAAATACTGTGGGAAATCCAAAAGCTTTTAGTTTATAAAGTATGATGTTATGAGACAGTTGGTCAAACGCCTTAGAGAAGTCAGTGTAAATGCAATCAAGCTCGTTCCCACATTCAAGAGCATTGGAACACTTATGATGAAAGGATAGAAGGTTGGTAACCGTCGATCTTCTTTGCATAAATCCGTGCTGCTGGTGGCAGACAACATTCCTTGAAAAAAAGGATACGCTTTCGCAGACTACTTGTTCAAATACCTTAGGTATACATGAGAGCTTTGAAATAGGTCTATAGTTTTTTATATCGGATTTTTCACCCTTTTTGAAAACAGGTATGATAAAAGATTTTTTCCAAAGAGTGGGGAATATTCCAGATTTTAATGAAAGCTTGAAAAGATGTTCAAGTGGAAAGGATAATCGTGAGGAACACTTCTTTAAAACAATTGGTGGAATCCTGTCCGGGCCAGAAGAAACGTCATCTTTGAGAGAAGAGAGGTAGTAAGTAATTCTGTCACTTTGAATAGGGATATTATTAAAATTCACTTGCGAGCAGTGAGTTAAATATTCAAAGTAGTTTTCATCAATTTCTAGATTTGTATTACAAAAAGAGCCATTAAAATGGTCTGCAAAGGCATTACAAATGTCGGGAGTATTTTTTAATGAAATGGCATTATAAATAAAGTTGGCTGGATAGCCGTCTGATTTTTTTTTAGAATTTACAAAGGACCAAAAGCTTTTTGGATCGTTTTTCAGAGAACAGCCCATTTGGGTGACGTAGCTAGAGTACAGATTCTGAGAAAGCGTTTTGAAGTCTTCAAAAAAACTTATAAATATTTGGTGGTCGGTTGGAGAAAGAGTAATTAAATAGGTCTTCCAAGCCTTGTTTCTTTTATTTCTCAGAGCCTTTAGTTCCTTGGTAAACCACGGTTGACAAAAACTAGCATTTCTGAGCGTCTTTTGGGGAATGGTTTTTTCCATGCAATTTTCTAGAATGGAGTAAAAGCAAGCGACTGCTTCGTCAATATTTGCAATGGTTGATATATTTTCAATACCAGCCCTGCTTAATTCATTCGAGAGCAAATCGAAATTCGCCTTTCGAAAGTCAAAAGTATATAAACAGTCATTTGAATTATTAATAACGTGAGATACGTTGCTTAGTTCAATAAAAATATCTAAGGGGGGATGAAGATCATCAATTCTAGTTATGCCTGAATTAGATTGAATAACAACCGTGCTAATAGCTTCGGAAGAGAAAACAAGGTCTAACATACGGTTTTGGAAATTTCTAATACAGCTTACTTGCTGTAAGTCAGTAGATATAACATTATCTAAACAAGAAAGCTCACGCTGCGGTGAAGTTAGAGAGGGTTTTTGGAATGATCCATCGTCAGAGGGTAACCATTGGACATATGGCAAATTAAAGTCACCTAGTAACAGAATTTGGCTTTCTAGGTCCGACAATTCAAAAATATGATCCAAAATTAGCGACAGTTCAGCATAAGCAGAAGCTGGACTTTTTGGAACAATGTAAACGTTAACGATAAAAATATTTTTAGACAGTGTACAGACTTTCACACAAACAACATCAATAGTCAGTTCAAACGGAAAGAGTATACGAGACGACATATATGTGTTCCTGACCGAAATCAGAACACCACCACCGACCTCATCTGGCCTGTCTATGTGCCGATCCTTACGGTAGACCGAGAACTCAGGGCTCAAGATTTCGGAATTCAAGAAACTTGGACTTAGCCAAGTTTCAGTCAAAACAAACACGTCATGTTTGAAAACGTGGGAGTTAACATACAAATCAGCAGTTTTACTGCGAAGACCTCTTACATTTTGATAAAAGAGGGAAAATCTAATTAGTTTTTTGGAGCAGTATTTATAACCAATTTGTTTTTGGCTCTCCTGTTGATGGAAAATTCTTTAACAAGAGCACCACCAGGCCAAGAGTTACTGTCACAAATAGAGTCGAAAGACGAGGGCGGGACAAGCAATTTGAACGAAGACACAAAGCTATCAGTTTTGCTTATCTTACTACATTTAATAAAATTTTCATTGGGAATCAATTTCTTTGAAACTAGATAATGCAAAACATCGTTTGTATTAAGATCTGGCCTAAGTCGAGACACAAAAATTAATTTCGGTTTTGGAACCGTCTCTATTGGTGTGAAAGATGCACAAGACTCAGGTTCAGATTCAGAACTGGAATTAGTTGACAATGATCTATTTTCGAGATCCACTACTTCTGCTACTAGTTCCATCGGGACAGAAGGACCATTAACTTTGACAGAGTTGCTTCTCAATGTCTTGCGCTTTGAAGGAGGGCTCAAATTTTTGCTAGCCACTGTACCTTCACTGTTCTTCTTAGCGCCCGTATCTGGAAATGAAACAGAGCTCAATGACGTAGATTGAGCATTAAGATTCTTCAACCCAAGGGTTTTTTTGGGAATTGGAATTTCTAAGTCTTCTGTAGATGTAGACATGTCAACAGAGCTACAGGGAGAGGAAAATGTTGCTAAGTTCAAAACGGATTTATTAAAAACTTTGAAAAGTTGATCAAAACCTTTCGACAGCTTTTCAATATCTAGTTTGAACGTAGACATTTTAATTGCTAAGTGGGAGAGAGATATCTTTTTACACTCCTCACAATACCAACAAGCACTTTTAAAAGCACTTATTTTATCTAAAAGCGCATTGTTCGCCCCAATACATTTTGCATGAAATGCCTTGCCACATACACCATAGCATGCAAACACAGGTGAGTTGGAACTATCCAAACATTTAACTGCTGCACAATCCATAGTTAGCAAAATAAAAAAAGTATTTGAGAGCAGAACAAAAATATAAAAATATTGGGAAAAAAAAAAAAAAAATTTTTTTTTTGGGATGGACTGGGAGTTGAACCTAGAATGGATTACTAGTGTGTATTCCAAAAATAAATCTACGCTTTTACCAACTGCACCAAGCAGACGATAATTAAGAGTTATACAAAGTTATATATTTCAAATGTGGTTATGGAAGGAAATTATAGTTTGAGGAGAAAGGATAGATTAGGAAATCAAGTAAGTTAAAGGGAGAGACAAATATTAAAAGAAAACAACTCAATTTTCACTCAATTAATGGGAACGGGTAAAAAAAACTTTTTCTTACCAATCACTACACAATTAAGCTAAGGAAGAAAACTTGTAAATACACAGAATTTAGATTACTTTACAAAGAAAATTAACACTTTAAACAAAGATACGAACTCTAAACACTTATTTAACTTGCAGTTTATAATTAAAATTATTAGACTACACAAGATAAATGAAAATAAATAAGACGCGATTAGAACACAATCAAACACACAAGAACCAGTGTTGAAGTTATCCAATCCCTCGAACATTTCACGAAACAATTACACATTTTCACTTCACTTAATTGATTTATTATGAAGAACGCAATCCACATTTAACAAATAACATAATTAAGAAATTCGCGATTAAATTATGCACGAAGCATGTCGGCACCATGCTTTGCTCACCAAAACAAATTTACACATGAAGTTATGAAGAGAAGAACGAACAACAACACAGGTTAAATCACTTTATTACGCACAAGATAAAAGGCAACGAACGTATACCTACAACACTACGACTTAAAGTCAATGGGAGAAAATAGTAAAAACAATTTACGCATGCATACGATACAACCTATACCGTATAAGTAAAAATGAAAGGCAAAATTTCTGGGAGTCTGTTGTGATATCTGTTGTACTATTTCTTCGTATTGTCCATTTATGTTTATTGTAAATGTATTACCTAACATATCATCTCTCTACATGTAACAATGAGAAGGAAGAGGACAATCACTCATCAGTTGGTAATTGGTATTTATACCAATTAAATGCATCGTAAATGTCAGGAGGCCATCTGTTGGTGAACACAACGTCCGTCGTACAGATGTGCAAAAATAGAATAGGGTGCTTCATACATGCTGCAGATTTACATCTTTCGGAGGCGGGAAAATGTACAGAAGTGTACTGAATGCAACATGAATAAATATAAAATAAACAGATCAAACAAATACAGTCCACAAATAAAATAAAAAAAAAAATAAAAAAATAGGGTGGCGCAACAGAGCGGGGAGCCCCTGGGCCTAGCGCATTTCTCACAACCATGCCTTGTGGGGGAATGGAGGGGACCTACAATTTTTCGCCGGTTCCGAACGGCTAATTGAGAATGCGCTTTTCATGGCAATGAATTTACTAACGGAGGACTTGCCAATTCCTCGCGAAAGGCGATACCCGTGGAAAAACATTTTTGCATTTTGCCTCTGCTGGGACTCGAACCTCGAACCTCTGGGTTAGCAGGTGGACATGCTAATGAACGTTTTGCGGTGACTTGAGTGAGAAAAAGTTTTTGTATTCAGTTGTTGTTTTTCGGAGTTAAGTCGAATAATTTGAACGTTTTGCAGTGACTTGAGTGAGAACAAGGTTCTGTTTTCAGTCGGTGTTTTTCAGTATTAAGTTGAATTATTTGAACGTTTTGCAGTGACTTGAGTAAGAATAAGGCGTTGTTTTCAATAGTTAGTTTTCGATTTAGTTTGGTTAGGTAGAGTGTTTTACACAGCGTTGTTGTCGGCTGGAGTGAGAATAAGGTTTTATTTCCATCGTGGTGTTTTGAATTAAGTTGAACAGTTTGAAATGAATATTGGACGTTTACCAGCAGACGAACTTGCATATGAGATGCAGATTCGTGGTCTGAAGGTGGGTACAGTTGAAGTGATGAGGAAAGCCCTCAGATCTTCAAGAGTTTTAGAGTCTCGGGGTACATTGGAAAACCCAAAGAGCTATCCGTTTAGTTTTGAGGACGATAGAGATGCGGTGAAAGCAAAGACGGAAGAGATTAGGGTTCTTTTGGAAGATCCTCCGAAAGATCCGAAATCTTAGAAATGCGTGAAGATCATTACAAAGATTGTGTGGGCGTTAGGCCGTATTGGTAGGGCAGTTTGTGAAGATGAGAAGGATGAAGAGGAACAGAGCGAACTGAAGAATGAGTTGTTGATATTATTAGGTGTACTCATGGATGATAGTGGAGATAGCGATTTGGAGGATGAAATTCCAAAGAAGGTTGTAGCATCAGGAGTTACAGGCTCGGTGAGTATAAGTCCATCATGCTGTAATGCGATGAGTGGGAATGTAAGAAGATTTTGTGAGGAAGCAAGTGGTAGTGGAACAGGGCGTGTAAATGAAGGGATGAGTGGTGGCAGGAGGAATGATGTGACGAGTGTGAGGTTGTCGGGTGGTCGTATGACCGAGGAAACTCGACGTGAGAGCGAGAGTGAGGCTCGTGTTAGAGAACTCGAAAGAGAAATTGAACTAATACGATTGTTGAGAGAGAGTGATAGGGAGACTAGAGTGAATAGGGAACAATCAGGGAATTCAGTGGGGGATGAGATTGTTGAAAGGGTACCAGTAGAGAATGTGGATCGTAGGGTGATTTTTAGAGAGAAAGAACGTTTGGGGAAATGGGGAGTGAAGTTAACTGTTGAGTCGGACGGTTCATCAGTGATTTCATTCCTAGAACGGGTGGAAGAACTGCGTATAGCAAATGATGTGTCGGAGGCACATTTATTCAAGTCTGCGACTGAATTGTTGTGTGGAAAAGCCCTCTTATGGTATAGGACTGTAAGGAGTGAGCTAAAGAACTGGCAAGAGCTGGTTCAAGAAATCAAGGCGGAGTTCCTTCCTGCGAACTATGATGATCTTCTCTTGGAGGAGATTAATCATAGATCCCAAGGGAAGGACGAAACCTTCGGCGCATACCTCGCCGTTATGAGAACCCTTTTTAGGCGGTTAACAGAACCATTGACTGAGGGAACGTAGTGTTGGATACCTCACACAAGATGCACCTCAAATGCCACATACACTGCTCTGAAATGTATGAGCACTTCAAACCAAAAAAATGTATGGCCTCATACCTCACAAAAGTCATATAAAACAAATCTACCTCTCACATCCACCTTCCACCCGACTCAAATAAAGTCAACTACCTACATACTACAAGCTACTTCTATACTAAGGCGAACTTCTTTCCATGTTCTATGCAGTGCATGCCTTACTAGTGCAGTCAATGAAGCGAAAAATAGGGCCTTACCTCCGAATTTTTTTACTGTGAACCGATTTGCATTAAATTTTGGAATTAGGCTCATCTTACCCTTAACTTCAAAAGTGAAAATGATTTGAACACCGCCACCACTCTGGGGGTGGTTGCCACGCCTTCTCGGGGGTGAATTTTTTTTCTTCAAAATTACCTCGGATATCGATAGAAGGCTTAATTTTAAGCAAAAAATCAAATACAAAGTTTTTCATTAGGTCCAATACTTTTCGAGTTATTGGCAATTGAAAATTCGCAATTTTTTCACGTTTTTCATCTATTTATTGCAAATATCTCCAAAACTATACGTTTTATCCAAAATTTTATAAAGAACAAAATTGTAGCAGGTAAAACAATGAACAATTTGGTTTCTTATAAAGTATTCTTAGAACAATATTAAGCTAGATATAAAAGATCAAAGCCATTTTTTATTTTGTCTGAAATTTAATCGTTTTGGTCAATGCCATTTAGAGGCGAGCAGATGCATTTTATGCATTCTAATACAAGAGGATGTTTTGTAGTGCTTGAAATAACCTTTAAAATGAGCACTATTAAAAGTCTTTTGCACGTAAAATAAGTAAGCTGTAGCGCAAATAAGGGGAGCATTTAATGTTTTTTTCTTTTAAATAAATGGGTTTCATAAGTGCCATTTCCACCAAAATTAAATTTTATCGTATTCCGCCTAAAATTAAGTTTGTTATGAAGAGTTTGATAGATAGTATCAGTTTGGCTGCTTCAAGACACATATTTTTGAAAAAAGTCACGATTAAAAAAAAACAACAAATTTTCAAATTTAAAAAAAAACCCACTTTTTTCATAATATCTCAAAAATGACGACAGATACGTATAAAAGTGTAAAAAGGAAAAATTTAGGTATTTTTCTGACAAACAATTTGGTTTCTTAGTTTTTTTCTGTGAGACAAAAATTTACGAGATATGATTGTTTAAAGAGCGCGTGGCAGCGCAATCGCAGCCTCTCTTAAGTCCTTTAACCCTTCACCGTTTTAGCAAAAGGTTGTCTGCTATATATTGCAATTGAGGATGTTGTAGCTCTTTTAATTACCTTTACAATGGTTTCTTATAAGTTGTGATAGCATGACAATTAAAGGAGTCATGGTCCAAAAACTCATTGATTTAAAAGAAAAAAACATTAAATGCTCCCCTTATTTGCACTGCAGCTCACTTATTTTACGTGCAAAAGACTTTTAATAGTGCTGATTTTAAAGGTTATTTCAAGCACTAAAAAACATTCTCTCATATTAGAATGCATAAAATGCATCTGCTCGCCGCTAAATGGCATTGACCACAACGATTAAATTTCAGAAAAAATAAAAAATGGCTTTGATCTTTTATATCTAGCTTAATATTGTTCTTAGAATACTTTATAAGAAAAGTTTATAAAATTTTGGATAAAACGTACAGTTTTGGAGATATTTGCAATAAATAGATGAAAAACGTGAAAAAATTGCGAATTTTCAATTGGCAATAACTCGTGAACCTAATGAAAAACTTTGTATTTGATTTTTTGCTTAAAATTAGGCTTTCTATCGATACTTTACTTACTTAGGTGGGCATTACAGTTCGGGGTGAACCTGGGCCTCAACCAACATCCTTCGATAACGACTTCTATTTCGGGCGAGCTCTCTCCAGTTTCGCACTCCAAGTCGGTTGAGGTCATCCTCCACTTGATTGCGCCACCTAAGACGAGGTCTTCCCCTTCCGCGATTTCCCTGCAATGTGCTTTCGAACACCCGACGAGCCGGAGCGTTTGGGTCCATCCGCTCAACATGGCCCAACCATCGTAGCCTCGCGATGCGTACTCTTCTGGCTATGCCCATGTCGCGGTACAGCTCATACAGCTCGTTGTTGTATCTTCTTCTCCACACATTGCCTTCACATACGGGACCAAAGATCATTCGGAGAATTTTTCTTTCGAAACGACCAAGGGTTTCCTCATCCGCTTTCGATAAGGTCCATGCTTCCGCGCCGTAAAGCAGGACTGGGATGATTAAGGTCTTATATAAGGTTACCTTGGTTTTTCTGGAGAAGGTTTTGTTTCTCAATTGCCTTCTTAACCCAAAGAAGCAACGGTTGGCAAGAGTTATTCTCCGTTTGATCTCCGCACTGATGTTGTTGTCCGTGTCTACAGCGGATCCTAGGTAGACGAAGTCCTGTACTACCTCGAAGTTATGTCTGTCTATTGTGACGTTTTGTCCAATTCGTCGATGTTCTGTGTCCTTGTTTGATGACAGCATAAACTTTGTTTTGCCCTCATTAACCATCAAACCCATTTTTGCCGCTTCTGTTTCAATACTCGCAAAAGCACCTATGACATCACGCTTTTTTCTTCCCATTACGTCAATATCGTCTGCATATGCGAGCAATTGCACAGATTTTTGAAAGATTGTTCCTCTGGTGTTGACGTTTGAGTTTCTTACAATCTGTTCAAGTATGATGTTGAAGAAATCGCATGACAGTTTATCGCCTTGCCTAAAACCTTTTTCGACATTGAAGGTCTCGGTGAGTTCTTTACCGACCTTGACGGAGCAGCGTGAATTCTCCAAAGTCATCCTGCATAGTCGTACGAGCTTTGCAGGGATGCCGAAACTAGACATGGCTCTGTACAGCTCGTCTCTGTAGATACTGTCATAAGCGGCCTTGAAATCGATAAAGAGGTAGTGAATATCGATATTGTGTTCTCGGGTTTTTTCCAAGATCTGCCGTAATGTGAAAATTTGGTCTATTGTGGACTTCTCCGGTCTAAAACCACATTGATAAGGACCTATCAAGTTGTTGACGTGGGGTTTCAGACGTTCACATATTACAGCAGACAAGATCTTATAAGCGACGTTAAGGAGGCTTATCCCTCTATAATTGGCGCAGTTGTGAGGGTCTCCTTTCTTTAGGATCGGGCATACGATACTGAGGTTCCATTCATCGGGCATGCTTTCTTTCGACCATATCATGCAGATCAGCTGGTGCATGCTCCTTTCCAACTGATCTCCAGCTGCCTTGAAAAGTTCGGCATCAAGGCCATCTGCACCTGCAGTCTTATTTGATTTAAGTTTGCATATAGCAAGCTTAACTTCTTCTAGGTCGGGAGGACGGCATTCTTGATCATCGTCCAGGCTGAATGGGGCAGTCTGCCTGACAGCGGAATTTGTGTCCTCTTCGCCGTTAAGCAGTCTGCAGAAATGATCTTTCCAGATCCTCAGTAGCGACTGTGACTCTATAACTATGTTTCCCTGCTGGTCTTTACAGGCTTGAGTTCGGGGTTTGCCACCCTGGCAGGATCTTTTTACCTTTTGGTAAAACTTCCGAGTCTCGTTCCTGTCATGGCACCTCTCTATTTCCTCAAACGAGCGCTTCTCATGCTGCTTCTTTTTCTTTTTGAGAAGTCGGTGTTCTTCCCTTCTTCTCTCCTTGTAAATCTCGTTATACCGATCGTGAGCAGCCCTCGTTCGTGTTTGCAAAAGCATTTGTCGTGCTCTTTGCTTGGCTGCATTTGCCTGCCTACATTCTTCATCGAACCATGGGTTTCGTGTTGGTGGCCGAGTGAAACCCAGAATCTCAGAGGCAGCGGTTCTGATGGCTTCTTGGCATTGCTGCCACTGGTCTTCAATGTTTAATGCTGGCGGCATGGGATTCAAGGATAATTGAAGGGACACTCGATTGGAAAAGGCATTGGCAATCTCTTGCGATTGTAGCTTTCCGACGTCATATCTCTTCACAGCGTTAGTTCGTGCTGGTCGTGAACAAGATATCCTCATTCGTACCTTGGCTACAACAAGGTAGTGGTCCGAGTCAAAGTTGGCCCCTCGGAAAGTTCGGACATCTAGCACACTGGAAGAGTGCCTTGCGTCGATCGCAACATGGTCAATTTGGTTGACGGTTAATTGATCTGGGGATCGCCATGTGCCTTTATGAATTTTGAGATGCGGGAAGCGTGTACTACTTACAACAAGATTTAGCCCCGCAGCAAAATCGATTAGCCTCAATCCTTTTCGGAGGTTTTGTCGTGGAGGCTATGCTTACCGATTGTGTTTCCAAAGATGTCCTCCTTCCCTAGTTTTGCGTTGAAATCGCCGAGAACGATTTTCACGTCGTATCTAGGGCATTGCTCATATGTTTCTTCGAGGAGCTCGTAGAAACAGTCTTTGGAATCGTCGTCTTTCTCTTCTGTGGGGGCGTGGGCGCATATAAGGCTAATGTTGGCGAATTTAGCCCTGATGCGGATGGTCATTATACGCTCATTGACTGGATTTTGGCTAATCACCTTATCCCTGAGTCTTCCTCTAACGACAAATCCACACCCAAATAAACGCTGTTTCTGTTGTCTGTAGCAGTCGCCATAGTATATGTCACAGTTTTTCATCTTCTTTATGCCCGGTCCACTCCATCGCACTTCTTGGATGGCGGTTATGTCTGCTTTGCAGCAGTCCAGGGCGTCCGCTAATTCTCCAGCTGCACCTAGTCCGTAAAGAGATCTTACGTTCCAAGTGCAGATCCGGAGGTCGTTGTCCTTTTTTCGTTTGCATGGGTCGTCAACTTTGAAATCATTATCGTTATCCGAGGCTGTTCGTTGTTTCGGAACAAATTATTTTTTCCGTGGTAGGGTAGTTAACCCTACGCACAACCCCCAACCTGGAGGGCCAGGTCCTTTTGGATCCCTTCGGACACAAAGGGCTGGAATATCCAGTGTCAGTACCCTGCTGCAGGGGTGTGAGTGCTGCCGTTGGCTCACCAGGAGCTCATCCGCCACCATCTCTACTTCAATACCCTGTCCTAGTATTGAAAGACCCTGAAAGACCTTTAAACCAAATATGTTGGAGTAGCTCCTTCAGGGGTTTCTGCTTTTATGGCTGCTGAAGTCCACCGTTGATTCTGTCCTTCGAATTCATCCGCTGGGACATTTACACGAAAGCTCTCGTAGACCACTGAGATTCGAGCAGTCAGTCATTGTTCGCAGAGCAATTATAGTGTTGATCGATCACAATTCTTTGTTCCGGATTCCCTTATCTCAACACTCGCACTTACTAGTTTAGCAGGTCAGCTCTGGACGGAGCATCCCAGGTCCCAGTGGATACCGCTTGGAGGTATAGTAAGCACAGTTGACGTGTACTATAAGTTACAGCATCTGGGCGCCGCCAAGTTAGCACCAATCAGAGCCTACCCGAATAGTACAACGCCCATCCACCTTTCTATCGATATCCGAGGTAATTTTGAAGAAAAAAAAATTCACCCCCGAGAAGGCGTGGCAAACACCCCCAGGGTGGTGGCGGTGTTCAAATCATTTTCACTTTTGAAGTTAAGGGTAAGATGAGCCTAATTCCAAAATTTCATGCAAATCGGTTCACAGTAAAAAAATTCGGACCTAAAATGCTTCATTGACTGCACTATACACATTACACTACACACACTACATTCAACCATCTCTTAACTATGCAAGTATACACATTAACAGCGAGATCGAACCGGGGTCCGAAAGATGATGTAGCATTAGCATTAGCATTAATTTTTATTGAACTTAGTATATTATATGTAGGTACAATTTGATTAGATCTACTTAAGGTTAACAATGTGGGTATTATATATGTTGTTGGCACTGAGGGGGCCTAACGTTCTTACATTGACTAAGATAAAAAAAATAATTAAAATTAATTGTTGCTGTGGTTGGTTAACTTCCTCGTCTGTCGTTTTCTTCTCTCGGATTGTTCAAGTCCGGTTGTCACTGTGTTTTGATGGGGAGGGGTGAGGGTGGGAGGTTGGTGGCTCCTAGCCACGGTGGTATGCTGACCCTGGGTCAGCATAGAAGTTAATGTTCACTTCATCACTTGTAGGGATAAGATCCTCATCCAGAAGTTCCATTGCTAGAAGGTACCGCGGGCTGGGATGTCTTGGCTGGCTTATGATGCTCCTTATTAGGGGATTCGGGTGGTCGGTCATGTTTCGCAGACATCTACGGCTGGAGTCGAGGTACCTGTCTAGTTGTACTATTTTCGCTTCTTCGTAGATTCTCCTGTTGCTGACGTGCTTCCTTCGTGTCCTGTCATAATGTAGTCCTGTGCAGATCCGCAGAATGTTCCGCTCGAGAACTGCTAGTTTGTTCATGTGGGTTTTTGTTGCCGTGTACCAAGTAGGGAAACAGTACGTGATCACAGGCCGAATGAGCTGCTTGTAGAGAAGTAGTTTCGTCTTCTGGCTCAGCCCGTTGTTCTTTCGCATTAGTGGATGGATGCGGTGAAAGGCGAAGTTGGCTTTCCTTAGTACAGCAGCTGCATGCGGGTTGAACCTGTGTAATTCGTTGAACTGTACTCCCAGGTACTTCACATTGTTTTTGGCCGTTTGTTCAGTACCATCGAGTAAGGAGATCTTGGAACTTCTACACTTGTTGGCTGAGCGTCCTCTTGCGTACCCGGGTCTGGTGCATGGTCGTCTAAAGCATATTAGCTCAGATTTGGCTGAGTTTACTTTGAAGCCCCAATGCTGGTAGTACTCGCAAAGCTGTCTAACGTGGGCTTCAACTCTTCTGGCAGCAATCACCGGGGACATGGACTTGGCGTATGTGAGGGAGTCATCTGCAAACAGCAGAGTTTGTGCGTCTTCTGGCTGTGGTTGGTCTGATGTGTAGATGTTGAACAAGAACGGTCCTAGCTTGGATCCTTGTGCAACTCCGGCGTTGATTGTCCTTGTTGATGACTGGCAACTTCCTATTTGAACGAAGAATGACCTGCAATGAAGAAAATTGTATATTTTTTTAATTAGTGCCTGTGGAAAATTTAGTTGGAAGAGTTTATGCACTAGTCCTTGAATCCAAACACTGTCAAATGCTTTCTCGATATCGAGAAGGCATGCAACAGTGACTTGATGGCAATTCAAAGAAGAGGCAATGTCGTGCTGAAATTTAATAAGAGGATGTAAGGTAGAGTGTTTTTCACGGAAGCCGAACTGTGTGTCTGGTATGATGTTGTTGTTGCTGCAGAAGGATTTCAGCCGTGTCAGTAGAAGCTCCTCTAGTATTTTGCTCATGTTGCTCAAGAGAGAAATGGGTCGGTATCCAGAGACGTCTTTGTTGTTGGATTTCTTGGGGATTGCAACAATCTTCGCTGTTTTCCATTTGTTGGGAAAATAGCAGTTGTTGATGCAATTATTAAGGATAATTGCAAGGAATATCGTCACTGATTGGGGTAGCCTTTTGAGGATGAATGTGGATATCTTGTCCGGTCCTGTTGACTTTTTGGGGCGGCTTCTGTGTAGGAACTGTTGAATTTCTTCAGGAGTGGTGAACTCAAGGTTGTCTGTTGGATCGCTGGACGGATTATCATCGCTGAATTGAATGGTCTGTTGGGGAGCTTGTGCGAGTTGAACTGAGGAGTTGACTTCTTCCAAAAATGCAGGGTCCAAGGGTGGATTTGTTTTGAAGTGCTCTTCAAAGAAGTCCGCAAATCCTTTGGCCTTATCCGCGTCGGTTGAAGCTTCGCCATGGGCTGTTGTTATGGTTTCCGGCATGGGTTTTTTTTTCCTATAATCCTGTTGATTTTTTGGAAGGTGTCGGGTCCTGGCTTAATGGATTGAAGCCTGTTTTGAAGAAGAATGTCGTTGTGGTAGTTCACTGCGTTCCTGAACATGATGTTTACGCATCTGAGCTCGCTGGAGACGGCCTGGTAGTTGCTGTTGATGGTGTTCATTTCTCGTTGTTGAATACGTTGTAGCAACTTCCTTAAGTGTTGTCTATGGTGGTAAAGTTTCTGGATGTAGTCCGGCAGGTGCTCGTATCTATCCCGGGAGGTTCTTGGCTGCCTTTGCTTCTCAAGCGAAGATTCAATTACGTTTTCCAGATTGTCAATTGCTGAATTAATTTCCTTATTCCGGAGGTTTGTGTTGGTTGGCGGTAGTGTGATACACTCGTCGACGTCTCTTTGGAGTTTAGCAGTGTCTAGCTTTTTGTAGTTGACAAAACCCACCTCTGGTTGGTTCACAGAGATTATCTGGTGCCGGAGGTTGATTGAAAGAAGGACGGCCTCATGATCTGAATCGCTGGTTAATGTCGTGCAGACGAAGTTTCGGAGCTCCGGGAGGATAAATATCAGATTGGATGTTGCGAGGAAGAAGTCGAGCGTCGATGGTGTCCTTGGGAAGGTGGGTTTGGGTTGCGACACTACTACCAGAGAGTGATGGTCAATATGTTCATCCAGCCAATTGATAATTGCGTTCCCGTAACTGTTGTCATGTGTATCCATCCATCTTCGGTGTCTGGCGTTGAAGTCTCCTCCAATAAGTCCATAGGTGCTTCTGCATAATATCCTGTTCAAGGTATGGAGATCGTCTCTAATACCTGATGCTGTTGCCTTGCATTTGTTGTAGATGCTGATGACTGTAAGCGTCTCATCTGATCCCAGTTGGATTGTGATGGCGGTGGCTTCAAAACATCTTAAACCAGTGATGATTACTTCACTGGCACTGCTGGATATTTTGTTGCTTATGAAGACGGCAGTTCCTCTCCTTCCCTCTGTCTTATCTCTCCTGAATGTTTTGTAATTGGCGACTTCAATGTTGTTTCTCTTGGTGACGTTCGTTTCACTTCCGAGCGCTAAGTCCGGGCTGTTTTTCTTCATGAACAGGTTGAAGGCTGTTCTCTTTTCCCGGCTGTATAACGAGTTAACGTTATAAGCCACTAAACGCAGTTTGTTGATGCGCACTACGCGCTGCATAGTTGGAATATAAAAGCGGCAAGAGCCACGGACTTTTTTTCTTCGGTCAGTTGATTTTAGTTGGAGGAAACAGATTTCTTGGCCTTCTTCATGACTATCGAAAGATCGGATCCAAATATGCGTTTGACCTCATTTTCCAGGTTGGGTTGCTTTTGTTGCTGTTGGATGACTTTGGTGGGAGCTGGTACCTTCGTTGACGGGGCTGGAGTGTTTCTCGGTTTGGGAGCTGGGTGGTTTCTTGCTGCTGGTGCTGTATTTTTCCTGGCAATGTCTGCATAGCTGAACGTCGGTTTGGTGAAGGTGCAGGCTGACCTTGCAACAAATTGTTGCTGCACTTTTTTGCTTTCAAGTGCCTGTTTCCTCTCAGTTTGCTTGGCTTTGAGTACAGGGCATCCTCTGAAGCTGGCTGGGTGTCCTTCGGTCTTGCAGTTCGCGCACCAGACATCTGGACTGGAGACATCCTTGCGTTTGCATTCACCCGGTAGATGGCTGTCCCTGCACTTCACGCAGACGTACTTCATTCCGCAGTTAACAGCAACGTGTCCAAATCGTTGGCAGTTTCTGCATTGAACTACATCGTTCGATTTTAGCTTTTCCCAGTAGACCTTTTGGTTCATCAGCAGCGTTTTGGAGTAGATGTCGGCGATGTCGCAGGTTTTGGTTAGCTCAACCACGAAACAGTTGAACAGCTTGGTTGCAGTCTTCTTCGATTTGAAGATTGAAACTTTGATGAATGGCAGTCCTTCGGTTCTAAGTTCCTCTTCGACTTCAATGGCGGTGTAACTGTGATGGATTCCTTTCAACATCATCAAAGTTTTCCTGTCTTCCTTTGGTGTGAAGGAAAGGTTCTGGATCTTCTTTTCCTTGAGGAATGTCCGTATTTCATCGTAGTCCTTACGCGCTGTTGTGTTAATGATTGTTTTGGTGGTGTTCAGGTTTTTCAGTGTGAAGCCAAGTTGTTTTCCTTTGCCGAATCTCCGAATTTCGGCAATGTTTCCCGAGAACACTATTATGGGTACCGATCTTCTTGGTTGCTTCCTTGGCTGTTCCATTTGTGTTTGTTGATGGTGTGGGGTGATTGTCCGTTGTTGTCTTCTTGCCTGTTCCGTTTGTGCTTGTTGATGTGGTGGGATGATTGTCCGCTGTTGTCATCTTGGCAGAGGTTTTAGCAATTTCCGTGCTTGCCTCATTTTTGTCAGCTTTTTTCTTTTTCGGGACCTTACTCATGGGTGCCTTCTTAGCCCTTTTCTTTCCAGTGGTCTGCTCTGCTTCGGCTGAGTTGCTGTCAGTGTCTGACATTTCCTGCTCATCTCCTGTTAGGCAGACCATTTCGTCTTCCGCTGGCTGGGCTTCTTGGTAGTCGTCCATGATTTGAACTTGTACTACTGGCTGGGGATTTTGGTAATCGTCCATGAGTTGCACCTGTATTTCCTGAACGAGATTGCTGAGTTGTGACCTGCTTTCAGGTCCAAGGTCCGCTGCTACTCGCTTCAAAAGAGCTGCAATTGCCAGGTATGCTGTCTCGTGTGTGAATTTTTCCTCCATTGTGTTCATTATTCTGGAAATAAAGAAACAAAGAAAGGATTCCTGGAAATGGTGATTAGTAAAATATTATAATTAGCAATTTCCAAGAAATAGGCTGGTATCTTGTATTTATTGCCCCCACACAATATTTTGAGAAAAACCTTGTGCAGGCAAGTTGATGATGATAAGGTGATTAGTCCGTCGGGGGAAATCTAATTTTAATTACCATAGGGTAATAAAAATTAATCGCCGCCCATCAAGAGCATTAGTGATTGCTGAATTTTTAACATTATTAAATGCACCCTCTATGTCTAGGAATGCGACGAGAGAGTATTCTTTGTAGTGCAGGGATTTTTCAATGGTGCAAACCAGAGAGTGGAGTGCAGTTTCCACTGATTTACCTTTTGTATAGGCATGTTGCGCCATTGAGAACAGACTAGGTTTAATTTCTTGTCTTAAGTGTATGTCAATCATTATTTCCAGTATTTTAAGGAGGAAGGATGATAGACTAATAGGTCTTAAATATTTTGGATTTACATGGGAGCTCTGACTTGAGATCAGGCAAAAAATTTGTTTTATATCTGTGTATGTATGTATATTGCATACAGAGGGTAGGATATAGTTAATGAATTGCGACATATGTATGTATATTTGTATATTCGGTATTTGTTTTCATTATTTCAATTTTCATGGTTTGATCTTTGACGGTTAGTAGATTTGTGTGTGGTATATAAAATGTGTGTTCTTGTGCACTGCATCGATGTGTAGAAAATGAACATCAGTTACATATATATATAACATATATATATAAATATCAGTTCTGCTTTCTATGTTGAAGTGTTTTGTCTTTGTGTTTACACCATGGTTTACTAGTCTTTGCCTTAATATTTTTGTTTTTACTATTTTTGTATTTTGTTTTTCAGCTTTTGTTTTAAACTATGCTTTTTTTCGACACCAAAATTAATGGATCGGTAATTGATTAAACAGCATTGATATCACATTATTGGTTTTAATCTTATTTTTAATTCTTATTAAAAATCAAAATTTCTTCTGCGAAAGTATATAAATCACTGCTGGACAGCTTAGTAGCTAGACTATGCATGTTTTAATTTCAAAAAATTTTCTGCTTGACTATTGTTGCTAAGTAAAAATAAAATTGTTTTTCAATGTTGGAAAAGCAGTAAGAATAAGTTGTGTTTGTTGTGTGCCAAAAAATATTTTATTGATTGGTTTTTTTTAACATTCCTACTTATGATGTAAAAATTTAATGGTTCGCTATACATTTGTCTGTTATTGAAAACAGATAATAAAAAAGAAATAATCTTTGGTGCAAGAAACGATAAACATTGTACTTAAAATTTTTCGGCAATAATAAAATCAAACCAAATTATGGGTAATTTAAAGAAAAGTGCCTTTGGGACATTTGAGGTGGGACAATGTCCCACTACACTCTGGCAAAAGAGTACCTCATACAAACTCATTTAGATTTCATGTCCTACCCAACAATAGAGGGAAGGAAACTTACCATCCTAAAGAAAAACGTCGACCCCTTCTATCAGCAACAAATTGCATTCGCGAAACCAAGTTCAGTTAAGGAGCTAGCTGTTTTAGGTAGGGAACTAGATACGCTTAGGACTAATATGGAGAATTTCACCCCTCCTTCTAGATCAAAAAATCTTCTGGAACCAGAATGTGGATATCGGTCAAGCAGTTCGACTCAACATCGTGTTGCGGTGGTTGAACTTGCTCCCGATAAACCACCACCTAGGGTTGTTAGGTGCTTTAATTGTAATAGGGAAGGTCACTTTGCTTCCGTTTGCTCTGTCCCCAAGAAATGTTTTGGTTGTGGTACAGTTGGTGTGTCTCGTAAGGACTGATTTCGTTGTTCGGGAAATGGGCAGCGGACTCTCGCATCAGCAGGACGAGAGCTCCGACGGAAGTAGTTAGGTCGCCTGCTGGCAATCAGCTGGTAAAGCAAATTCAGTTAGGTTTTACATTAGCGGGAAACGATAGGGACTGTAGGCCATATTTAAGGGTAAACATTTACGGGATAAAATTTTTAGGGCTTTTAGATTCAGGGGCCTCACATCGTTGGTGGTGAGGGATGGAAGATTTTAAAAGAATTAGGACTTAGTTTAGGGAAAGTAACTTCGGGTCAGTAGCGTTAGCAGATTGGGCGGGTGTAGATGTGGAAGGCAGCTTCTGCCTACCAATGGAAGTTGAGAGTAAGGCTGTTTTGTTAGAATGTCTGGTGATTCCGAAACTTCCACAAATCCTAATCCTTGGTGCAGATTTCTGGGCACTGACGGGCATAGTTCCGGATTTAAGGTCAGGGATGTGGAGTTTCTCGAATCAAGAGAGCTGTGGATCTAAAGTAGCTATTAAGGAACAATCCGATCTAGAAGAGTGTGAGAAACTTAATTTGGAGAATGTTGTGAGTGAGCTTTTTGAGTCTATGTCTGAGGGTTGGGGATGTACGAATTTGGTGGAACACAAGATTAGGACCTCCGCGGAACCAATAAAGCAAAGATACTACCCTGTATCCCCTGCGATACAAGGGCATATCGATAAGGAGTTGAAAGAGATGCTTGAAGCTGGTGTGATTGAGAAATCGAAGAGTGCCTAGGAATCACCGATTTTAGTAGTGAAGAAGAAAGATGGGTCTTTTCGGTTCTGTGTGGATTATCGAAAATTGAATGAGGTCACAGATAGAGATGCGTATCCCCTTCCCTTTATATCCGCAATTCTTGACAAACTTCGAAACGCAAAGTATTTGTCATCCTTAGATATCAAGTCTGCCTATTGGCAAATACCAATGGAGGAGGAGTCTAAAAAGCTTACAGCGTTCACAGTTCCGGGCAGAGGACTCTACCAATTTTTGAGAATGCCTTTCGGCCTACACAACTCGCCGGCAACGTGGCAACGTTTCATTGACGGTCCCGACTTGGAACCATACGTCTTTGTATATCTCGACGATATTATTATAGTTACCGATTCCTTCGATAAACATCTGGAAATATTAGAAGAAGTCTTTAAGCGGATTAGAGAGGCAGGTCTAAAAGTTAGTAGAGAGAAGTGCAACTTCTGCAGGCCTTCCTTGAAGTTTTTGGGTTACGTTGTCGACAGAAATGGTCTCCATGGCGACCCGGAAAAAGTGGAAAGTAAGGTAAAGATTCCGGCACCCGAAAATTTAAGGGAAGTTAGGAGCTTCGTAGGAACAATTTCGTGGTACCGTAGATTTGTACCAAACTTTGCTATTCTGATTAGGCCCCTAACTGATCTATTAAAAAAAAAGTAAAAAGTTTGTATGGTCAGATGAATGTGAGGAATGTTTTAGAAAAGCAAAAGAATGTTTGGTGACGGCACCAATCCTGACGTGCCCTGATTTTTCCAGGCCGTTTGTTGTCCAAACGGATGCGTCAGACTACGGGATTGGAGCGGTGCTGTCCCAAAGTTTTGAAGAGGGTTTTGAGAAGGAATGCCTAGCCGTGCCTTGGGCGATTGAGAAGTTGCGACCATACCTTGAAGGAGTCAGGTTTACGGTCGTGACAAACCATTATTCTTTGGTATGGCTTAGTAACATTAAAGATCCACAGGGTAAATAAGCTTGTTGGGCCATTAGGCTTCAACAATTTGATTTTAAGATCATTCACCGCAAAGGAAAAGAGCATGTCGTTCCTGATATGCTATCGCGGGGAGTTCCAGTAGTGGCTGGGATTTCAGAAGTGGAACCTGATCCTTGGTAACCAAGATCCAAATGATCGAATGGGTAGAGAGAGACCCCTTAAAATATTCATCTTGGAGGGTTGAAGATGGGAAGCTGTTTAAGTATGTGAAGTCTGCGCATGTGGTAGTTCATAATGATCAGGATGGATGCAAACTGGTGATTGGGAAGAAGGAAAGATTAGGGATTTTAAATGAATGTCACGACAAACCGTTAGCAGGTCATATGGGGGTACGTAAAACATTCGCTAGGGTTTCAGAAAAGTTTTACTGGCCAAAAATGAGGGGGGATATAACTCGATACGTTCGTAATTGTAAAGTTTGCCAACAAGTAAAGCCGTTGAACGAAAAACCAGCTGGTCTTATGACGGAGAGAGTAGGGAATTTGAAGCCTTGGGAAATGATTTGTGTCGATTTGGTAGGTCCCTTACCCAAATCGTCGAAGGGTCTTATTTATATCTTAACAGTAGTCGACTATTCTACCAAGTTTCCCCTGTTGTTTTCATTACGATCTGCAACCGCAAAGCGGTGTGCAGAGAATTAGAGGATAATGTCTTTTAACTTTTTGGGGTACCAAAGTATATTGTCTGTGATAACGGCCCACAATTTCGGAGTAGGGAACTCAGATCTCTTTGCGAAACGTATGATTCACAACTCAGGTTCACCGCGCACTATCATCCGCAGGTAGATCCTGCGGAGCGCATCAATCAGATCATCAAGACAACGTTACGTGCGTATGTCTCAGAGAATCAGCGCAGTTGGGATACGCAACTAGCAAAAATGGCTTGTGCGATTCGAACTTCTCAACACGAAATATTAGGAGTGTCACCATATTTCGCCAATTTTGGCCGGAACATGGCCACATGTGGTCGAGAGATAGGCTTTCGAGATAGTGGGATTTGTCGCGGTAAAATTAACCGCTACAAAAAGTATCCTTCTGATCCTTTCTCATATCCTTACCTCTTTTTCGTTTTTGGGTGTGGCTGCATAATTCTGAGAGAGTTTAGGGCAACAAAGGTTCCATCAGCCTATGGTTTACTCACCCAGCATTCTGCAAAAACATCCCACGTAGGGTGAGGATGCAAAATTGGTCGAGGCTAGACCGACAAAGGGACAGGCGATCCCCAACGAGGATCAAGAAGCGTGCAGACGGGCGGTCTCACGCAAGACAATGAAAATGTCCGGTGTGAACACACACAAGATGACCCAACACCACCATCAATGGTAGATGATAAATGCCTACCCAAAGATTTACGTCACTTTGACAAAATTAGTATGGCCTTCTGCCCAACCTAAACTTACTCCCAACTTTTAATTAAAATCTAATTGATATTGACATAAAAGAAGAATCACTTAGAGACGTATTTCCGATTTTATTCTAACTTTCTTTTCTTACGATCTGGACGAAGGTCTACGGACATTACTTCGAGCTTTCGAACTTAGCTTCTTCTGTCCTGTGTTCTCCGAGAAAATATCTTCTTCGTATTTCAGTTTGGGCCGGTTTGGGCTGGGGACTTTGCGCGAGCTAAATAATTTTTCGGAGTAAGTCTTTCTTTAGGGGTTGAACTGGTCCACTAGGCTACTGGTGATCACATCACCTGAACGCAAAGGACCGCGGGTAGTTGATTCGTGACATCTCACTCGCACATTCTAGCTTAATGGCGGAATGCTGCAGTAAAAGTGAGACCGAACAACACCACGCTTAAAGGTCTGACAAGGATGGCTGGATGGCCGATGCCGCATGGATGAGAAAAACCCGCCATCTTGATGGCCTCTTGATTCTTGAAAGAAGAAAGACCTTAAAGAAAGCGTTCGAGAACTGATAGCGATTTTTTTTGAGATTCGAGATTTTTCTTTGACTTGGAGTTGGGAGATATTTTGTTAAGCCGATTGTGCGAAAAAAAATTCCAGTTGGGGATTTTTAGGAAAAGGAAAATTTGAGATTTCTAATCGGAGAGGATATTTACTCGAGGAGCCCAGGAGATTGTGCTCGAAGAGCTAAGTATTTTATTTCGTTTTAATATTGCTTGTGTTTCTCACCTCGGAAAGTCCTTCTTTTTCAAGGATTTTTCGAGTGCTCTTAGAGTCGCCTTATTTGGGTAAAGACTCAGACCCGCTAGACCTTCGTTGTCTTACCGTTTTCTTTCCCGATATAACGGGACTCGCGACCTTATTCTCCTTTTACTTTACTATTAATTTTTTATTTCGGAAACTTCCCTGAAGTAATTCTTCTTTGTGTCCAAACGACACACTAATCTGTTTTGCTATTTTTCTTTTAACTTTTAAGCTTTCTAACTTTTCTTCACTTCGAGAATTGGCCTCCTGCCATCCTCGAATAAAATTCTGTACCTTTCTTTTATATTGAAAAGATTCTGGGTTTTAATCCAGGTTTCGACCACGGTTTCCCAGACACCCTATTAATACAATAAAATTATTTCAACTTCCCTTTGGGAATTCTAACACATCTTCTTTTTTTTTCCTTTCTCTAAAGTCATCAAGGTTTGGAAATTTACCTCATGAAAAATTTTCTGGCGCCCACAATTTTGAGGACACCCTGTCCTTCAAATTGATCACCTTCAGCAATTTTATTATAATCTCTTGATTCACTTTGATTAATTAATCTACCTGACCTACCTTACACAATTATTAATTGAATCATCGAACACACCCAGCTGAGCTAACCGCGGTGGCAGCATACTTTTGTTGCTGGATGTACCACTTTTTTTTCTTGCCGGCATTTCTGCTCATCTGTCTGACATTTGACATTCTTTTCGCACGCCGACCGGCTGTGCAAATAATTAAGATTCATTTTCCTTTTTTTTTACGCGGTCTTCAAGTTTACGTTGTCATCCTAAGATTAGTTTACCTGATTAAAAATTAAAATCGAATAAATTGCAGCATACAAAATCAGTACGAGGAAGTGTGACGGCGAAGAAAATAGTGCAACACTACAGCACAGGTATAAATGGAGGGAGAGATGCCAGAATGTACAACCTTGAATGATGGTGATAATCAAAGAGGATAACATACCAAGTTTACGATGGCCGCTTGGACGGATCACTAACGTTGTGATTGGTGGCGATGGACTGGTTTGGGTAGCCGATGTTCGGACATCAACTGGGATATTCCATCGTGCCATACATCGATTGGCTCCACTTCCAGTTCCAACTCAAGATGATTCCTCAGGTGGTTCATCAAACTTGCCGCAATCATTCCGGAATTCTAACGACGATCCAGTACCAAAGAAGAAAATCAAACTGAGTCCAATGAATACACTATTGGTTTGCCTATTGCTAATAGACACGGCATTCGGGCAGAATACTTAAACAAACGCGATCGATATTTAAAATTTCGAGACCAACCCTGGATTATACTTCGAAGACATTGGGCAAGCGAAGCTTATAACAGACGAATGGAATTTGTTCATCTATTTCAATTTGACCAGTTATTGGCAAGAGTTCCAAGGAATCCAAAAGAGCATCAATCAGCTAAGAACTAGATGTGAGGCACAATTGATCTTAAATCCAAACAATCTTTGCAAACCCATCACTGACCATCTAGAATTGCGCCTTCAGGAATCAGAAAACTTAAATAAAATACTTAAGTACAGGAACGGAATGGCAATAAGAAAAAGAAGATCAACATTCGACTTTGTTGGCACGGTCGCAAATAAGTTATTCGGAGTTCTCGACAAAGAATACGCGCAGTACATAGAAGACAACATTCAAATGGCCCGAATAAACGAGAAGCATCTTCTTGAACTGAGCAAAAATCAAACCTCTATTATTGAATCTACCACTAATATCTTCAACAAATCATTGACTTCTATATACGAACAATTCACGACCATCAAACTACATTTGACAAACATTGACGATTCAATAGTGAATTTGAATAAAACCATGCAAAGAACCGAAATTCTGAGCTACATTACAATTTTTGTTACTCAAATAATGGACAGCTTTCAACGAACTCAAATAGCAATTCTGGAATCTGTGTCCGATACTCATCAAGGAATAATAAACGCTTTATTGCTGTCTCCCACTCAATTGTTGAATCAACTGGAGAGAATAAGGTTGACGATACCAAGTTCGACAACATTACCTGGATACGACGAGCACAATCTTCCCAACTGTATGAACTTCTAAGAGGAAAAGTGTTACATCCTCAGCAATTATTGTATTTCTTGTCAAATTACCTCTATTGAACATACAGGTGTTTCAGCTGTATAAACTTATTACATTACCAGTTCAGCATAACAAATCCTTCATCTACATACAACCATCAACAGCATTCTTAGCCGTAACTCCATTCAGGGATCAACACTTTTCACTATCACAAACTGAATATCTGGGTTGCATACAAATCAGCGAGAGAAATTATCTATGTAAGCAGCGACATCCAGTTTTCAACGCAAATGCCTTGGAAAACCAATGTGAAGTTCACATGTTGAATCATAAAAGGGAGCTCTCATCATATTGCAAACTAAGACCTACCGATGCTGACAGGATGTGAATCAGAACTAAGTGCCCCGTTTCTGCCAACACTCAACTTGAGTGTATTCGTGGATAAGTTTGAAATCGAGCCAATACAAGCTAAAAACCACAAGAAGGAGGAAATCATCATTCGAGGAGAAGACGACTTCACACTACTCAAAGAGAAAAAAGCGTACCAAAAAACACAGCAAACATTACCAAACAAAATCTCTCACCATGATGTTCACCAGTACTCGATTGGGTACCTTTCATTTTTTGGAGTTGTAATCCTGGCCACACTTTTGCTACTACTACGGAGGAAGATGGCAATTGCTCAATCCCCACATGCTATAGAGTTTAAGCTCAAAGATCTCAACGCCGGGGAGAATGTTGACATACAGTTTTTAAGATATACAGGGTGATTCGCATAAGGTGTGACAAAAAGATAGGATGTGTAGGTTGGACCTAGACAAGCAAAAAATCGTATGGGAGGGGGGGGGGTCCATTTTCCCCCGTTTAGGCGGGAGGGGCAATTTAAGAAAAAAATCACTAAAAATGGGGAAAAAATTATTTTAAGAAAACGGTAATACCTACAGAGTCGTGCTATAGCATTTTGAAAAGCCAAAAACCTATACTTTCATCTAAATTTTAAAATAAGTTGTTTAAATGAATAGTTTTTGAAATATTAATTTTCAAAGTCAAAATTTTGAAAAAAAAACATAATTTTTTTTTAAACCATTTTTTTTCAAAATTTTACATATTTAAGTAGTATTTTTCTGGCTTACTTTCAATGCTCTTATTTATTTTTGATCAAACACAAAAAACCGGATGTCAAAATAACCTGTAGTTTTTGAGAAAACCAAAAATTACAAAAACGACTTTTTTAAATTTTTTGTTTTTTTAAAGTTTTTTTTTCGTTATTGGATTTTTAAGTGAATTCTCAATAAAAAAAGTAAAGAAAAAACTCATCCTTTATTTCGTTAGTTCACTTAAGAATCCAATAACGAAAAAAAAACTTTAAAAATACAAAAAATTTAGAAAAGTCGTTTTTGTAATTTTTGGTTTTCTCAAAAACTACAGGTTATTTTGACATCCGGTTTCTTGTGTTTGATCAAAAATAAATAAGAGCATTGAAAGTAAGCCAGAAAAATACTACTTAATAATGTAAAATTTTGAAAAAAAATGGTTTAAAAAAAAAAAAATTATGTTTTTTTTTCAAAATTTTGACTTTGAAAATTAATATTTCAAAAACTATTCATTTAAACAACTTATTTTAAAATTTAAATGAAAGAATAGGTTTTTGGCTTTTCAAAATGCTATAGCACGACTCTGTAGGTATTACCGTTTTCTTAAAATAATTTTTTCCCCATTTTTAGTGATTTTTTTCTTAAATTGCCCCTCCCGCCTAAACGGGGGAAAATGGACCCCTCCCCCCTCCCATACGATTTTTTGCTTGTCTAGGTCCAACCTACACACCCTATCTTTTTGTCACACCTTATGCGAATCACCCTGTATAACTACCCTTTAATATAAAACCATAGTTTTGAACAACAGTTCAACGCGGGCAGTGTATAATTTCGCAATTACTAGGCAGCTTCACTGCATTACTTAATCAAATCATATTATACTTTTTCTTTCTTGACATACTGTAAATAATTGAATTAATACTAACTTGTTTGCCATATGCATTCTCATGCATTTACCAATGAATGAGCACTAATGCCGCATTCACTTTTGTAACATAATTCCTTTGAACTCAATCAATACAAATTTTGTGTACATTCAGCACAATCATACCTTTCGCATACCTTTGTAAATAAGTTATCGTAAGCATTTCTTTTGTATAAATAGTATTGTAAGCCAATAAAGATTAGCGAGTATTGAAACAGAAGCGGTAAAAATGGGTTTGATAATTAATGAGGGCAAAACGAAGTATATGTTGTCATCAAACAAGGACACATAACATCGACGAATTGGACAATACGTCACAATAGACAGACATAACTTCGACGTAGTACAGGACTTTGTCTACCTAGGATCCGCTGTAGACACGGACAACAACATCAGTGCGGAGATCAAACGGAGAATAACTCTTGCCAACCGTTGCTTCTTTGGGTTAAGAAGGCAATTGGGAAACAAAACCCTCTCCAGAAAAACCAAGGTAACCTTGTAACCTTAATTATCCCAGTCCTGCTTTACGGCGCGGAAGCATTTAGCATATCGAAAGCGGATGAGGAAACCCTTGGTCGTTCTAGTGCTCCAAAGGCGAGCTCAAAAGGTGAGCTCAAAAGGCGAGCTCAAAAGGCGAGCTCCAAGGGCGAGCTCCAAAGACGAATTCCAGAGGCGACTACAAAGTTCCAGAGTTCTCTTCTTCCTGAGTTCCTGCGTTCCTGCACCACAATTTTCTTCTGCTCCAAGCGACGAGACGAGTGCCAGAGACGACTCCAGAGATCCAGGGACGTGATTCCAGAAATTTGGGACTCTTCCAAATACTCGGTCTGCCGACCAAGGTCCAGAAATTCCAATCAACACCAATCCAACACCACCACCAACCTTATCACCTGAAAGTCTGATCCAAATCTAAACCATGGATGAATTGAAGATATTCAGTATCGTTGCCAGGCAGAAGGCGATAACAGATGAGCTGCAGCGATTGAAGACGAATATCGGGAAAGACGGTCCCGACAGAAAAACGGTTGAGTATAACGGTTGGTACCCGTGGCGTAATGGTTAGCATGTCCACCTGCTAACCCAGAGGTTCGAGGTTCGAATCCCAGCAGAGGCAAAATGCAAAAATGTTTTTCCACGGGTATCGCCTTTCGCGAGGAATTGGCAAGTCCTCCGTTAGTAAATTCATTGCCATGAAAAGCGCATTCTCAATTAGCCGTTCGGAACCGGCGAAAAATTGTAGGTCCCCTCCATTCCCTCACAAGGCATGGTTGTGAGAAATGCGCTAGTCCCAGGGGCTCCTCGCTCTGTTGCGCCACCCTATTTTTTTTTTTTTTTTTATTTATAAAGAAAAAAGGTTACGGTTATTTTTTTTTTTTTTTTTTGCATTTCAGAGACTAAGTAGTACTGAGCTTAGAACAAGCTCATATGTACATACTTATATACGCTCTTCATCATGAATGCAAGTGTTAGTATAACACCAACACCAGCACATAGAGAACGTAAGAAAAGTAAAAACAAAAAAAAGACATTATAACAAGAACTATCAAATAAATATTACAAAATTATCTTCAATAAAGTACACTATAAAATAAATAAGACATACAAAATGTGATATAATAAACAAAAACATACAAAATGTGATATATAAACTAAAATTAATTGAAACATGCAAACATGCAAACATGCAAACTAAACTTAAGAAAGTGGAGCACTGGTTTTTAACAAATTTTTTAAACTAGATTTACTTAAGTTGAAATCAATTAAACATGAGTTAAGATTAAAAAGTCTACCCATACGAGTCAATGGCTCATTCATGCCATAATTCGTTCTATGGTAAGGGCAGTATATTAAAACTAAGTTGCGCAGGTGGTAAGATCCGCCTCGAAAGTTGAATTGAACACAATTAATGGTACGCCTTTGAGATAGAAGTTGCATATGTAATAATTGGATTCTATGCTCATATGGTGGTAAATCGTAAGGGTTTTCCCACGGAAGCCCTTTAAGAGCGAATCTTATGAATTTATGTTGTACTGATTCAATTCTTGAGTTGTGTATTTCATAAAAAGGGGACCACACTTGAGAAGCATACTCTAGATGAGGTCGTACTAAACAATTGTATAGAGCAAGGGTAACATATGGGTCTTGAAACTCTTTTGACCATCTTTTCATAAAACCAAGCATACTATTGGCCTTACTAACGATGTAGCTGACATGTTGAGTAAAGTCCATATTGAAACTAAAATACACGCCAAGATCCTTAAAGCATTTCACTTGACTCAAAATATTATTGGAAATAGAATAACTTGGGTTGCTAGGTTCCTTCTTTTTAGAGAAAGTCATGCTTTGGCATTTATTGGGGTTTAGGTTGAGCCCGTTTTTAAAACACCAAACTGCAAAATGATTAACATCGGATTGGAGATGAGAGCGATCAAGCGAACCAGTTATCTTTTTTAAAATTTTCATATCATCAGCAAAAATTAATATTTCACTGAAGGAAATGCAAGACGCAACATCATTGATAGCTAAAATAAATAGAAGAGGTCCTAAATGACTTCCCTGAGGTACACCTGAGCCAGCATTAAAAGGGTGGGAAAGGATATTACGGAACTTTACTTGGTATGATCTCATAGATAGATAAGAAAGTACCCAATCAGTGAACACAGGTGGGAAGCCCATTGCCTTAAGTTTGAACAGAATAATATTGTGTGAAAGTTGATCGAAAGCTTTAGAAAAATCCGTGTAGATGCAATCGAGCTCATTACCATTTTCTAGTGCTAAGGAACATTTTTGAAGAAAACATAGCAGGTTTGTGACAGTCGATCTATTTTTAACAAAACCGTGTTGCTGTGTGCAAATAACGTTTTTTACACTGAAAGCCAGCTGGTCACATACTAGTTTTTCAAATAGTTTAGGAATGCTAGAAAGTTTGGCAATGGGTCTATAGTTTTTTATATCACATTTGTCCCCTTTCTTAAAAACTGGAGTAATAAATGATCTTTTCCAAAGTAGAGGGAATTTACTTGATTTCAAAGAAAGTAAGAACAAATATTGTAACGGGTATGCTAAGCATGACCTACATTTTTTTAGTACAATGGGAGGAATGCCATCCGGCCCGGAAGAAAAATCGTCATTTAAGGTTTCAAGACTCCAAAAAAGTTTATCAATTTCAATAACAATGTTATTAAAGCATACTTGATTACAGTTGCGAAGATAACTGAAGAAATCAGCATCAATGTCAACAGTAGTATCACAAAATGAGCTGCGAAACTGGTCAGCAAATGCATTACAAATATCAGAGATGTTCTCATAAGAACAGTTCTCATAAACAAAACTAGCTGGATAACCATCTGATTTTTTCTTTGAGTTAACAAACTGCCAGAACGTTTTTGGATTTTTTTTAAAAGAGTTTCCCATTCGGTCAATATAATTTGAATAAAGATTTTTAGAAAGTGTCTTAAATTCTTCAAAAAGAAAAACGTAAAACTCATAGTCGGAAACGGAATGAGTTTTAATATAAGTGTTCCAAGCTTTATTTCTTTTATTTCTAAAGATTTTCAACTCTTTAGTATACCATGGATGGTTGGAGTCAGAATTTTTAAAAATTTTTTTAGGAATTGATTTTTCTATACATCTATACAGAATCAAATAAAAGCTGCTAACAGCTTCGTCAATATTGGTAAAAACTGATATGTTTTCAATACCAGACATAATTAATTCACCACAGAGCAAATCGAAATCAGCTTTGCGGTAGTCAAACACATAGGAACAATCATGAGAGTTACTATTAGTGTGGATTTCACCACTCAAGTCAAGAAAAATATTCAGAGGTGGGTGGTAGTCATCTATGTTAGTTTCATCTAGGCTAGGATCAGTAATACCGAAACAAGATTCAATAACAACGGTACTAACAGAGTCTGAAGAGAAGACCAAATCGAGAATTCGATTTTTAGAGTTTTTGATACAGCTTACTTGCCGTAAGTCGGTTGATATTAAATTATCCAACAACATTAATTCCTGTTGAGGTGAAGTCAAAGATGGTTTAAAATAGGTTTCATCTGAAGATGGTAACCATTGAATATAAGGTAAATTAAAGTCACCTAAGAACAATACATAATTTTCAACGCACAGCAATTCATTAATATAATCTAAAACTAACGTTAATTCTTTATAAGATGAAGCAGAGCTCTTTGGTGGAATATATGTATTAATGATATAAACAATTTTTGATTTGATTGTGACTTTGACACATAATACATTTACAGTTAAATCAAATGGAAAGGTTATAAGAGAAGACATATATTTGCTACGAACAGCAGTAAGTACGCCACCTCCAACTTCCGAGGGTTTATTGTAGGTACGATCTTTTCTATACACTAAGTACTCACGGTCAAACAATTCAGTATCTAAAATGGCAGAGTTAAGCCAAGTTTCAGTCAGAGCAAAAATGTCATGAGAGAATGCTTGAGAGTTGTTATAAAGATTGGCAGTTTTACTGCGAAGCCCTCTTACATTTTGGTAGAAGAGGGAGATACTTTCAAGTTTTTTGATCCCTTATTTACGTTACTTTTGGTATGACGAGCTGAAAATTCTTTAATAAGAGTATCAGGCGGCCAAATCTGAGGGTTACAAATAGCGTCAAAAAGCGTTGGAGAAACAATAATCTTAAAAGAAGCCACATAGTTGTTTGGCTTACTTATTTTATTACACCTAACAAACGAATCGTTTGTGATGCATTTATTAGTTTTAAGGTGGAAAATTATGTCTTCTGGAGTAGTATCCGATTTGAGACGAGATATAAATATAGTCTTTGGCTTAGGCACTGATTCCACAAACCGTGGGGGTCTATCATGATCAGATATTATAATAGCCTCATTGTTCGAAACCATAGGGGCGACAGATTCGATTGGATTAGGTGAGTTTGGAGAGCTTAAAGTGACTATTTCAGTCGTGTTTGAATTATAAGGCTCAATTGGACTAGGCTGAACAGAAGAGCTTAAGTTGAGTATTTCAGTCACATTTGAGTTAAGAGGTGTAGCTATATTGCTTCGCAAACCACTTCGTTTCGTACCAACAATTACAGAGGACACGCTGTCCTGTTTTTTCTTCAAACCCTTACTAGATTTTAAAGATTGGTAGGAATTAGAAGGAATAGGAGGAAGTTGAGAGTTTAAGTCGTCAGTAGAGGTAGAAATATCTACCGAGTACTGGGCGCTAGAGAATGAGTTGACATTAGCAACTGCTATATTAAAACAGCTTGAAATTTCATTAAAACCCTTTGATATTTTTGCTATATCATTTTTAAATGATTCTAACTTGAAGGCTAATTGAGAAAGAGAAATTTTTCTACAGTTGCTGCAGTACCAAAAAGCAATTTTCGATGCAGTAACTTTTTCAATAAATGCACTAGTAGAACCAACGCATTTTGCATGGAAGGCCTTGCCACATGGGCCAAAGCAGGCAAAAAGTGGGTTGTTGTTGGAGCTATCAATGCACTTGTCTGCTGCGCAATTCATTTTCTAATTTAAAAATGTCTGAACAAATCAAAATGAAAATAGCAGAAATAATAAAAAAAAGAAAGAAAAAAAAACAAAAAAAAAATTTTTTTTTCAAGGGAAGTACCGGGATTGAACCTGAGTTATTGAGATTCAAAGTCGAAGCTCCTAGCACCTGCGCTGAAGAATATATTGAAATAGAACGTGTAAAATTATGATAAAAAAAATTTTATATTTATTTAATAAAGGAGGTAAACGTGTAAATTGTGAACAAAATATAAAATGAATAAAGAGAAAAACACTCAAGAGTAATTTTTTTTAGTTAGTGGATAACACTCAGATTAGTGGTAAACTACAATCTAAGAGAGATTGAAGTAGGAAAATATAGGTATGTAGGAAAGTTTATTACACATGCAATGGCTTACCAAGAATAATTTAACAAATAACTTCACGAAAGCATAAATGCTAAATTAGACACAACACTATACAATGAATTATTAGTAAGAATTAACAGGCTGTTATTAAAGAAAAAACTGATAAGGAACACAATTAAATAAAAGGTTAATTATCAAAAAAATGAAAAAATAATCGGAGCTAATTTACACGTAAACCAACACAGAAAAAACCAGTGATGACACTAGAAGCCCTCTGGCTTGAGTTTGCGACTAATCATGACCAAATAAAGACGTCTGTCAAACCAGACACCCCGTATGTACAATGCAATACATACGAGAAGTTACATCGAGCCTACTTGGATATAAAGAAAATCCTAGAATCGATCAATCCACACGAGGTAGAAAGTGAACTACCTAAAAAATCAGCAGTGGATCAAACCTTACCAAAAGACGACGCCTCTGGGAAACTGCAACCAATGATTCCAATATCAGATCAAACAGTGGTTCCAGTATCAGATCAAACAATGGTTCCAGTATCAGAGCTTTCAAAACTCCTCAGAAGACACAATGCAACGGCAGAGAGTCTTCAGCGCCTGCTCAAAGGCGTTAAAATTAAAACCACTGCAGAAGAATCCTGGACTCCAACCTTCTGCAGAATTAAGCTAAGCACGCTTCAAAAATATTGGGCGGAACTGGAAGAAGCCCATCGTTTTTTTTTAGATTTTTTTTTTAGATTCAGATTTATTCATTGATTGCATACACAGTAAGAAAAATATCTTATAAGATAGTGTTATGCTAAACAGAATACATTATAAAAAAAAAACAGTGAGAAGGCTACATCTTAGAAAAATTGTTTACAAACATTTCTTTCAATTTTTATCTAAATACTCATTAAATATAAACAAAACTGTACATTACTTTGAGCATTTCGGTTCTTTATTTTAAATAGATTTAATTCTTTTAAATACATCTCATCTAATGTTAAGTGCTTTAGTTTTTAAGAGCCAATGCATTTTGTATTAATTTATTTTAATCCCTTTGAAAATAGTTGCGAAGTTCAATGCTAAACTTAGCTTGGCCACGTTTCATTTTCAAGTTTCTTGGAAGAAGATTCCACAGACGGATAGTGTTGACGAAGAATTGTTGTTCTGAGGTCCGACAAGAATACCGAGGGTGTATTAGCATTAAGGATCTGTTTTAGGAGCTGAAACGTACCCTATTGAATAAACTGCAGGGTTGTTGTGTGAGAATGATATTGCAGAGTAGTAGTAAAGTTCTGTACCGAAAGAGATGGTCAAGGGACATTGTTCAGAAATGATTATTATTTTTCTTATTGAATTTGCATTTTAATCTAACTATTTAAATGATAAATATTTTGTCAATGCTTTATGTTAATTACTTGCCAAACATATCGTAAATTACCCTATGTATTTTCTTAACATCTTAATCCATGGTTGGTTGTTCAAGCTTATGTCTTTAAATCCTTATCTTAATCCACTTGTTATTCACATTTAGTGCATAGAGTTTGCATAGACCTATGCTTTCAATGCAATGTCAATTTTTTATGCATAATATGTTGATTGCCTAAATTCTTTTTGTAGCATCGGTGCATTTGCTTAGCACTCGATATAATCACTTTGCCAGCAACCACCAACCAGTCTACTTGCTCTTGTTTAATTGTCTTGATCCTTGAAATAAATTTATAACGTTTTGAAAATTTGTGTTTGACATTATTTCATTGCTGATCAAAGTTGGTCCTTCTATTAACCGGATTTTAATAATTTTGAAATAAATTAATCTGATCATTTGGAACAATTTTGGAGCTGTTGGTGGCTACTTGGACTTGGACATTGGAGTTGGACACGAGGCACAGGCAATCCACATTGGTACCAGGTAAACTGTATCGTACATACATATATATATTCGCTGGATTTTTGCTGTGTCTGCTGTTGAGATTAGTTTTTACTATTTTTGCTGATTGAAAATTGATTTTTTGCTGTTACTGCTGGGGTTTATTGGTTGCTGTGAGGTGTATTTGGATAAAACCCATCGTTTTGGATATCGGTCAGTGAAAATCAGATATTTGCCTGAAATACAAACACACGTGTGTCGAACTCATAACTTGTTTGAATCATGAATATTTTGAAGCAATCGCGTGGACACTTAAAAGGTGCTATTACTCGTGCTCATTCATTTATAATGGAGGTGAGAGTCGATGATGTTGAAATGTTAGAAACGCGTTTGGAACGTTTAGAGGAATCGTGGAAATCTTTCTGTTCGAATCAAAGTAGATTATTTGAATATTGCGAGGAAGAGGGTTACGTTGACCCTGAAATTGACTTTGAAATTACGGAAACTAAGTATTTAGAAGCGAAAAGTGCCTTTTTAAAAGGAATTAGAAGCCTTAAACCGTCGATTTCTCTCACGGGTAGTCTGGTCGACCAAAATTGTGCATTTAGCTCTTCTGCAAAGAAGATTTGTTCGGAAGTTGAACTACCAAAATTCAAAATACCACCCTTTGGTGGCGATTATCGACAATGGCCGGAATTTCGCGATATGTTTCTCGGGAGTGTCGGTTGCAAGAAACTATCTGGTGCTCAGAAAATGCGTTACCTGAAATCGTTCTTGGAAAATGATGCCGCGAAACTTTTGAATGGAATTGAGATTTCAGACGTGAACTATGAAGAAGCGTGGCACAAACTTGAAGACCGCTATGATAAACCGTTATATCTTGTTAACAGTTATATCGAAAGCTTTCTGAAAATTCCCAGTGTAGTGGTTGCGGATAGTGGACATTTGCGTCGGTTAGTCGATAAATCGGACGAGGTGATTCGTGGGTTAAAGGCGGTTAAAAAGGAAGGAAGAGATCCGTGGCTTATATTTCTTTTGCTCGAAAAAATAGACTATGATACGCGAAAGGCTTGGTCTCTTCATACTAACAATTCCGAATCTGAAACTATAGATCAGCTTTTAAAATTTTTGGGGAAACGGTGCGATGCCTTAGAGGCATGCGCCACTAAGACAAGTGACTCGAAATTTTCTGGAAATAGACATAAAACACGTTCCAATAGTGCGTCGAATAACATTAAGAGTCTTGCGGTTGCTAAACAAGTCTGTCCTATGTGTAATGAAAATCATTTTCTTCCACAGTGCCCAAAGTTTATCGATTTGCCCATTCCGTCTCGCCGTTCCTTTGCTCGAGATCAAAGGTTGTGCTACAGATGTTTAGGTAGTAATCATTCGGCATCTCGTTGTCGTTCGAAAAGCCGTTGTCCTCATTGTCATGTCCGCCATCATGCACTCGTCCACATAGATTCAGGATCGCCTGCTGTCGAAAATAATAATATAAATTTGAATGTAGGCCAAGCTTCAACAACTAATAATTTGGTTTCGATTGCCAGTCATCATTCGCATAATGAAATTCGCCCCTCTGGGATTTTGCCCACTGTAGTTGCGCTGGTCATGAACGTATCAGGCCAAGCTTATCCATGTGGCGTGCTACTAGACACCGGCTCTCAAGCATCTTTTGTAACGGAAGATTTAGTTAAGAAATTAGGTCTTCGTCGACGTCATGCTCGTCTCCCAATATCAGGGATCTCTTCGATAGAAGCTTGTGTAACTCAAGGTGTCGTTTCGGTCAATCTTAAGTCTTGTGTTGATTCCAATGAAGTGGCAGTGGAAGCTTTCATTTTGAATCGCATTACTACAAATACTCCTTTGAGATCGTTTAAACTTGATCCATCTTTTCCCGTGCATAATTTGAACTTGGCTGATCCAGGATTCAACAAGCCAGGTCCCATTGACATTTTACTTGGATCTGATAAGGCTTGGAGCATTTTGCGTGAAGGTAAACGCACAGACAAGACTGGTAACTTGGTTGCCCATAATACTACCTTTGGTTGGGTGATAACTGGTCGTACTCCCAGCGAGGGACTTGTTTCGCTACGAGTTGGAATTGATGAGGATGTTGATGTTCTTTTGAGGTCTTTTTGGGAAATTGAAGATAATGATCCCAAAATGCATTCGTTGGATTCAAATGATTTTGTAGACAACCATTTTGTAAACACATACTCGCGTGCGCCTGACAACAAATACATCGTCAATCTTCCCTTTCGCCACAAGGATATCATTTTTTCTAACACTCTATCTGGCGCTTTGTCAAGGCTGTTTTCAATGGAACGTCGTTTCGCACGTCAACCAAATCTTCGCGAGGAATATTGCTGTTTCAAGAGGGCTTATTTGGCATTAGGCCACATGGAGAAAATTCCCGAAAACGAGGTTGAACCATCGTCAGGGATGGTTTTTTATTTACCGCATCATGCCGTCGTAACAAACAAATTGCGTGTTGTTTTTGATGGGTCTCATCGAGATGGAAAGGGTGTTAGTCTCAATGAAGAGCTGCACGTAGGACCTCCTCTTCAGCGGAACCTTATCAACGTTTGCCTGAGGTTTAGGATACACAAATATGTTTTTGTCGCCGACATCGTAAAGATGTTCAAGCAAATTTGGATTGACCCAAAGCAGCGGGATTTTCAGCGCATTGTGTGGCGGGAGAATCCCACTGAACCGGTTGGACATTATCGATTGCGTACCGTCACATACGGTACTTCACCTGCTCCCTTTTTGGCAATGAGAGTTTTGAAACAGCTTGCCCTGGACTACAAGGATCAGTTTCCTCTTGCCTCACTCGCTGTTTTGGATGATTGTTATGTCGACGACATCATGACTGGGGCAGAATCGGTTAGCAAAATTTTGGAGCTTAAAAATGAACTCGTTAAACTGTTGGCTTGTGCAGGGTTAGAATTGAGTAAATGGAGTTCTAATTGTTGGCCAGTGTTAGAAGGAACCAGATCCGAATCCATAATTTCACTTGATCGTGAATCTTCAAATAATTGGACTAAGGTTCTTGGATTAATTTGGAATCCTCATCGTGATATTTTCACCTACAAAATCTCAATTAAAGATTCATCGTCGACGCCTACTAAGAGGATGTTGTTGTCGGAGATTTCGAAAATTTTTGACCCTTTAGGCTTTCTCGCTCCTTCCACCATTTTGTTGAAATTGTTATTTCAGGAGTTATGGGCACATTCAGCGAAACTTGGATGGGATGATCCCTTGCCTAAGGCGATAGCCGATAAATGGAATTCTTATCGAGAAAAATTGGTTTTATTTGAAAAGGTGGAGATTTTTCGAAGGTGTACTGGGAATGCAGACGGTCTTGAGCTGATCGGATTCTCTGACGCGTCCGAAAAAGCATACTCAGCCGTACTCTACGCAAGAAGTCTTACTGAAACTGGCGAAATCAAAATTCAACTTATTTCTGCGAAAACTCGAGTCGCTCCAATTAAGCAACTTACCATTCCCCGTCTGGAACTATGTGGAGCCTTGCTACTTAGTCGTTTGGTGCAACTCGTAAAAAATTCTTTGAACTGTAGAATTATTCAAACCTTTGCATTTTGCGATTCGCAAATTGTGTTAGCCTGGCTGTCCGCATCCCCCCGTCGTTGGAATACGTTCGTTGCAAATCGCACTTCGGAAATCCTCGGCACTCTACCCCGCTGTCATTGGAACTACATTCGGTCTGAGAAGAATCCTGCGGATTGCGCGTCAAGAGGCGTAATTCCTGATAAATTACTCGAGCTAGATATTTGGTGGAAAGGACCAGAATGGCTTTCAAGAAGTTATGAGTGTTGGCCAATATCTACGGAGAGCGATGAACTGAAGGGAGTTCCGGAGAGTAGGAAAGAAACGATAGTTGCCAATGTTTCGTCTACCCATGAAGACTTCCTTGAAAGACTTTGCAAACGTATTTCTTCGTGGGATAGTATCATTCGCGTTGTAGCGACATTTGTTCGGCGAGCCAAAAATGCTAAACTTCGTGCTGGGGAGCGATTCAAAGGGTATCTGCGTTCCTCTGAATTGCTTTATGCAAAACAAAAATGTTTGAAATGGGCTCAGAAAGAGTTTGAACAAGAAATATCTGCCTTAAAAGAAAAGAAATGTGTCTCCAATTCTTCAAAACGCATAAAACACCCGGTTATATTGTCAAAAACTCATTTATTATCAAAACTTCTTCTTAAAAGCTTTCATTTGAGATTTCTTCATGCTGGTGTTTCGGAGCTTTTCTCCATAGTTCGCCAGGAGTTTTGGATTTTGGGAAGCAGAAATCTTATAAGGAAGGTCGTCCATGACTGTATGGGTTGTTTCAGTCAACGGCAAGCCACATCACAGCAGCTGATGGGAGACCTGCCAGCTTCGCGGCTTTCACCATCCTTCGCCTTTGATCAAACTGGATGTGACTATGCAGGCCCCATTACTCTTCGTTTAGCCAGAGGAAGAAACCCTAAGTTTGTAAAAGGCTACTTCGCCATCTTTGTGTGCATGGCAACGAAGGCCTTGCATCTGGAAGTGGTTAATGACTTGTCAACCGAGGCGTTTTTAGCGGCCTTGCGGAGATTCATCGCTAGGAGGGGAAAGTGCAGTGTCATCTACACAGACAATGGTACCAACTTCCGTGGAGCTGCAAACACCTTGTCGGAGTGGTACAATTTGGTTCGGTCTGAAAACCATAACGCAAAAATATCGAGAACGTTGGCGACGGACAGCATTAGGTGGGAGTTTATTCCACCACACAGCCCTCACTTTGGAGGGCTTTGGGAAGCGGGCGTTAAAAGTGTAAAGCACCATCTTCGTAGGGTGATAGGGAACAATTCTTTGACCTTTGAAGAAATGACTACGCTGCTGTCTCAAATTGAAGCTTTGCTAAATTCAAGGCCACTTTGTTCTATTTCCGATTCAGATCTGAACCCTCTAACTCCTTCTCATTTCATTATAGGCCGACCGTACACAGCAATCCCGGAGCCAAGCAGCCTTGAAGATCCAATTAATCGGCTTGGTAGATGGCAATTAGTGCAGAACATGCTCCAAGGTTTCTGGCAGCGTTGGCACTGCGACTACCTCACGTCATTGCAACAACGTCCAAAATGGCAGAAGAAGACAAAAAACTTCGAAGTTGGCGATTTGGTTGTTATAAAGGAACAGAATTTGCCTCCATCAAAATGGGCCTTGGGGCGAATCGAAATTCTCCATCCAGGCGAGGACGGCCTTGTACGAGTGGTGTCTCTACGAACCAAAACCGGCATTTTTAAACGTCCAATAACCAAGCTGGCTATCTTACCATGTTCCTGAATTCCTTCAGGGGGGCCGGCGTGTTCAAAAATGATTATTATTTTTCTTATTGAATTTGCATTTTAATCTAACTATTTAAATGATAAATATTTTGTCAATGCTTTATGTTAATTACTTGCCAAACATATCGTAAATTACCCTATGTATTTTCTTAACATCTTAATCCATGGTTGGTTGTTCAAGCTTATCTCTTTAAATCCTTATCTTAATCCACTTGTTATTCACATTTAGTGCATAGAGTTTGCATAGACCTTTGCTTTCAATGCAATGTCAATTTTTTATGCATAATATGTTGATTGCCTAAATTCTTTTTGTAGCATCGGTGCATTTGCTTAGCACTCGATATAATCACTTTTCCAGCAACCACCAACCAGTCTACTTGCTCTTGTTTAATTGTCTTGATCCTTGAAATAAATTTATAACGTTTTGAAAATTTGTGTTTGACATTATTTCATTGCTGATCAGACATATTATAAATTTGATTCGAGAAACTAGATATCCGATCAAACCGACGTAGACCAAATATGTAACGAGCTGTGTTATTAAAAGCAACGTTCAGTTTTCTCCTACTACTAGCGTCACAATCACAAAAGACCTCACAACCATAAGTTAAAATAGGAATTACTACAGTTTTGGCTAGCATCATCCGAATATTCAAAGGTGTGAATTATTGCGAAGATAAAAGCATTCTAAGAACTCCATAGACCTTTCCCACCGCCGCATTTATATAACTGTCCCAGGTTAGCGTCCTATTAAATAACATACCTTAGTTTTTCGCACTAGATGTATATTTGATTGGTGTACCATTCAAGGAGATGTTTGGAAAGTAATCTAGGTCTAGCACTGTCCTACTGATTACAATACATTTGGTCTTGAGTGGATTTAGAAAGAGTCCATTCTCCTGGGACCAACTTAATATTTGCGCAAGATCATTGTTAATTGTGTGCGCACAATCTTCGATAAGTCCGAAGGTACAGCTTCCAAACAATTGCACATCATCAGCATACATTTGAATATGGCACCCAGAGATCTTTGTTGGAAGTTCGTTTATGTACAGGGAAAAAAGGAGGGGTCCCAGAATAGAACCCTGGGGAACTACTCTAACTGTGGGAAGAAAGCGAGAAGTTTTATTATCAACTGAGACCGCTTGAAGTCTATCTTACAAATATGTTGTTATCAGACGAACCGCCGGAGATGATAAACCAAACTTACCATAGAGTTTATCACATAAGTTATGATGGTCTACCGTATCGAAGGCTTTTGGAAAATCTAGTAATACTAAGAAAGTTACTAGATCATCATCTAATGCCAGTCTTATATCCTCGACTACATTTAATATAGCTGTCGTAGAGCTATGTTTTTCGCGGAAAGCAAATTGCTTGGATGACAATAAGTTTTGCGCCCCTAGATACACATAAAGTTGTTTTTGAAGGATTTTCTCAAGTACTTTGGACAAATACGGTAATATGGAAATAGGTCTGTATTCATTCTTGTTTCGATCCTTTAGAACTGGAAGAACTTTTGCTTGTTTCCAGACGCTTGGAAAAACGCCAGTCATAATTATTGTATTGAATGAATGTGTTAAGTGAGGTAGAATACATGGCAAAATTGCCTTCACGAAAACTGGGTGGATACCATCAATGCCAACCGCAATTGATTTTATACTTAGTAGGCTTTCTACAACTTCTGTACTTTCAACACAAATAAAGTAAAATGCCGTGTCCGAATGGGAAACATTAGATGGTTCATGAACATCAGATGAAGAATGCGAAAGATGTGGAAAAGGAAGCGAAACAAAGTTATGGCCTAGTACATCCACATCGATATTCTCCTTAAATTCCATGCTTTTCTTACCTATCCCTATTTCCCTCAGATTATTCCATAATTGACGTTTGTTAGCTGTTCCTAGCTTTGCTCGACACATTTAAATTTTTGCGGATCTAATTTTACTGGTTTCTTGGTTGCGAAGAGTACGGTATATCTGATGGTGAATCTCCAGTCTATATCTTTTCCACTGTTTGTATGCCTGATCCCGCTGAGATATGACCTTTCGAATTTCATTGGAGAACCAAGGACGTTGATAATGATGTGTGTTTATTCTTCTAATTGGAACGTGGGTATTAAACAGATTCGAGATATTTGCATTTAGAAATTCTACCTGGTCACTGGGTGATGGCAAACAGAAAACTCTATTCCACTCAATACTTTTGTTCTAAGCGAGAATAATCTACTCATTTGAAATCTCGAAACTCGTATGCGGTTTCAATTCTATTAATCCTAAAATTAAGCTTCAAGTAAATAACATCGTGTTTTGAGAACGCTGGTGCTAATAATTGATCATAATGCAAGACATCACTTAGGTCATATATAAAAAATACATCTAATAGGGTTTGCGATCTACCTACAAAATGGGTGGGAATGGTTGTGTTCACTGGGAATAAATCAAATGTTCTCATTTCATTGACTAGAACGCTATCAACAAGGAGGTTGCTGTTAAAGTCCCCACAAATGAGTATTTTTGACGTGTTTAAAGAAAGAGTTTGTAAGAGCGTGACATCATTATTAGGTCTATATACAGTACCAAATGTTAGGGAACTGTCTTCAGTGAAAATATCAATAAAAATATACTCTATAGAGCACCCAATTTCAGACTTACAGTTGAGTTTACATTTAATATTTTTGCGTACATATATAGCTACTCCGCCACCTCTTCTCCCACATCTATCGCTGCGGTATAGCTTATAACCGTTCAAGTCGTACATTTCGTCACCATTAGTATCCAGAAACCAGGTTTCGGAGACACAAATGATGTCGGTATCAGAGCTCTCAAACACATCCCTAAATTCATCTATTTTACAGTATAAACTCTGTGCATTTAAATGACACACGCGAAGACCTGTTGTTTGATTACTGCTATTTAAAATTATGTCACTGCTACCGTCTCGTCTGTATAAACTCCATGAGTATCTAGCTGTTGCATTGATGAAAAAGAAATATTAAAATGGGTAAAAGGTCGGTAATGTAGTTTAAAATATAAGATGAGATAAATGTAGCACAGGATTTATTTATTCAAAAAGAGTATACAAGTTAAAGCAAGAAGGAGAACTGAAATGTATTGAAAAAAAGAATAGTTGAGAAAAGGAAGAAAAAGAAAATAAAAGAAATTAAATATGATAGTGACGAATAATAAATATAAATAAATGTTTTAGTGGGGTGTTTGACTGGCAATTCCATCTAGGTCTTTTACGTTATCGACGCATACTCCTTTGACATCTGACAGCAGTCGCTTGACATAAACTTTGCCTCGAATGGTAAACACAGCCGCAATTTCGTTTACTTTTTTCAATTGATTCGCGTGACGAACTAAGTCGTTGTTCTTTTTTGATAAAGATTCGCGAATAAAAATTTCAGCTGTCGATACAAGTCCAATGTCGTTGAGGCACAATTGTTTTTTATTGTTTTTAATGAATTTACCTATTGAGGTAAGGAGGAAGTTGTTATCATATGGTGATTTGAATTTAATTATGATTGAAGTGTTATTCTGTGATCTATCTTTTGGGCGCGTGCGAAATAAGTCTAACACAACTGGTGGTTTTATATCAAGTGTGAGACAGAGATTATTAAAAAGTGATTTTAGGTTTTCATTAGGGAGTTGGGGGACACCGAATATCACAGCATCACTTGCCACTATTTTAGTATCCAAACCGTCAATTGATTTTGTTGCATCAGCGAGTTCGGTTTTAATGGAAGAGAGCTCATTATTATTACGCACTAGTTCTTTTTTGGTGTTATTGAGTTCGATATTAATTTTGTTTACGTCGCATTTAAGGGAGTCTAGTTCGGTAGTGATTTTAACATTTGCACTTTCAAGTTGTTGAACTTTAGTGTTAATAACATTTATATTCTTGTTGACAAAATCAAATTGATCTTGAATCTTTTTTGAAAGATTTTCATTGTCATTTTTCATTTGTTGGGATAAGAGTGTTATTATTAGTTGACTTTGCTCACTTAGTTTGGCATCCAATTTGGACAATAAAGCACTATCGTCGTAAGCCATTTTTTTTGATTTTTGCTGTGGTGACGTTCGAGGTGAGTTTTTGGGGTCTGTAACTAACTTAGTCGAGTGGTCTGATGGGCGACTTCGTTTGTTGTATGATTCAGACATAAATAATTGAATAAATGTGGTTCAATTAAGGTTCGAAGAAAGACAAAGGAATTTATATTTGCGGTTTCACAATTGGCAAAAAGAAAAAAGAAAATTTATTAATTCGGCAGCTCTTATGCATTTATAAGTGTCTTTTTTCACTGAACTTTTTTAGATTGACTTTTATGGTAATGATGTCAAAAGACTTTTAAGTTTGGGAACTCAAATAGGGAAGAAAACGCAAGATAAAACTGCCCGATTACAAAACACGTCTAGTCTGTAGCACTCACCATTGTATGCATTTGATTTATTTTATTTTATTAAATATCAATCTTATGATATATTTTAAGCCTGTAACCAACCACCTGTTTTCGATGCGGGATCGGGAAAGTTTTATCCACGAACTTTCCGGTGATCCAACCCAAGCTGGCTATAACGTTGAAGAATACTACGACCTAGAAGACGAGGTCCAACAGTTTCAAATCTCTTTGGCCACCAGACTGGAAAAATCTAAGGAACTGAATTTGTCCGTTAAGCTTCCCACGCCAGCACCTCAGCAATCGCTTAAGCTACCAAAGATAAGTGGAAGGAATACAGCGACTTATTTGTTGAACTGGTGGACAAACAAGAGATTGCAAACTGCCAGAAGCTGTTTTATTTAAAAACAACGCTAGCCGGTGAAGCTGAAAGCTTGATAAGGCACTTTACAACATCCGACAGCAACTATAAAGCAGCATGGCAAGTATTCAGGGATCGTTATGATAACCCTCGTCTCCTTGTCCCCGCGCAAGTGCAGGGGCTGCTTATGCAACCCGTTATAACATTTGAGAGCTCAGGGGCTATCAAAACTTTGCATGACACAACACAAGAGTGCATGTTAAGCTTAAAAGGTCTTAACATCGACACAATAAACTGGGATCCTCTTCTTATGTATATTCTGATTAAGAAGTTGGATCAAAACACGTTGACACTCTGGGAGCAGTCTCTTCAACGGCCGAAGGCCTTACCGACGTTGAATGAATTTTTATCATTCCTAGAGATGCGGTTTCAATCATTAGAAGCCATGGGACCAAACGGAATGAAAATGGTTTTAGAAGACAATAGCAAACAGAACAGAATAACTCTCGCTGCCACAGACCACAAATAATTTCACCCAAGCCGAGAAACGTTGTGAAAACCATTTCACTCAAACTACAACTCGAGACTCCCGTGGGCGCTTCGTAGTTCGACTACCCTTCAAAGAAGCACCAACTTGCTTGGAGAATCAAAAGAATTTGCGTTCCGAAGATTCATGGCAATGGAGCGGAGACTTGCAAATTCCCCAGATCTGAAGAAGCTATATAGAGAATTCATGGAAGAATACCAGCAATTGGGTCACATGCAAGAAGTGAACCTCCATCATATTGCAAAGCCGTATTACTTTCTCCCTCATCACTGTATTCAAAAACCTGATAGTAGCACTACCAAGCTGAAAGTGATGTTTGATGCTTCAGCTAAAACCTGCACTAATTTATCACTTAATGACATTCTCTCCACGGGTCCAACCATTCAAGACGATGTTTTTTCAATGTTATTATATTCCGCATGCTAAGATATGTGTTTACCGCTGATATTGAGAAGATGTACTGTCAGTTACTCATGAATGAAGAAGATCAGGAGTTACAGCTGATTTGGTGGAGAAGCAGTCCAAATGATACGTTGAAGTGTTTCAAGCTTCAGACAGTTACCTATGGCACCACCTCTGCATCATACCTAACAACAAAGTGCCTTCAAACATTGGCCCGAGAAAACAAAGACCGATTTCCATTGGGATCGACTGCTCTACTGCGAGATTTTAACGTAGATGAGAGATTTTTACGTAGATGACTCAGAAATTATTCTTGCTTGGATAAATTCGACATCATCCGCCTCGCTTCCAATTTTTGTTCCTAATCGAGTATCGCGTATTCAACAGAATACAATACTTCAGCAATGGTATCATGTCCCATCAAAAGAAAATCCAGCGGATGTGGGATAGCTCCTGAGCGACTGAAAGTTTTTACATGGGTCCACTTCAATTTGGCCACCTAAATATAAACCAATTCAAGAAAAGCTATCTGTTGTAACAGCTGTTCGTGACCCACCCCCGCACCAAGAAGGAATTTTAGCTACACTCACGCATAAGAATTCCTTCAGAGTTACAAAACGCGTAGTCGCCTTTATATTAAGATACGTCCATAACCTGAAACAGAAAGTGATTCTTACAAAAATCAAGAAAAATGAAGAAGAATTGCCCGCTGAAGAAATTGTACTGAAGCTGGAAAACATCAAACTTACAATTGGTCCACTATCAGTCATGGAGCTAAGTCGAGCGCAAAAGCTAATCTTCAAATATATGCAACAAGAGCATTTCACCGAGGAAATGGGACACCTGCAGAATGGAGGTGAAGTACCAAATAAAAACCCAACAAGAGTCTGACACCGTTTTTGGATGAAGAAGGGTGGGCGCGTGGGCGGGCGTTTAGAGGCATCAGCATTGCCATACGACGCTAAGCATCCCATACTGATACCATACAGTCATCCATTCACCAAATTGATATTTGTCGAAATTCACGAGGGCAACAAACATGTTGGGCCACAAACCATGCTTTGACTTGCTAGGCAATTCATTTGGGCCGTAAGGGGGAATACGATTGCTCGTTCAGTACTACACAATTGTGTCAAATGTGCTCGAGCCGCACCAAGGCTTTTGGTTCAGCAACTGGGAAATTTGCCTGCACACAGGATTCAACCAGCAAGACCATTCATCAACACAGGCGTTGACTTTTGTGGTCCAATATCTACCCACTACAAGATTACAGGCAAACACCCTCAAAAATCGTATATTGCGATCTTCTGCTGCTTCTCCAAAAAGGCTTGTCATTTGGAACTAGTCACTAGTCACTAGATCTAACGGCACAAGGGTTCATAGGATCTCTCAACCAATTTATGGCCAGAAGAGGTCATTGCAGAAACATATACTGCGACAATGCAATAAACTTTGTTGGCGCCAAAAACCAGTTGTCAAATTTAATGGCTTTTATGGAATCGGAAACAGAAAGAGAGAAAATAACATCCGCATGCGTTACAAAAGGATGCGACTTTCAATTCATTCCACCACGTTCGACGCACTTTGGTGGACTTTGGGAAGCTGCGGTCAAATCATCAAAGCATTTGCTGCAACACACACTGGCAGAAGCATCATTGACGTACTAGGAGCTTGAAACAGCTGTCACTCAAGTGGAAGCCATTTTAAACTCAAGGCCAATAACTCCAATGTCTGAATCACCAAATGACCTTACTGCTCTTACGCCAGGCCATTTCCTCATCGGAGAGCCTCTTGTCAACAATGCTGATTCCACAGCCGCAGCAAATGATTCCGGGATACTTACTCGCTGGAAGCTTGTAAGTTATCTAAAAAATTAATTCTGGCGACGATGGTCGCGTGATTACCTGAATAAGCTACAACACAGGTATAAATGGAGGGAGAGATGTCAGAATGTACAACCTGGAATGATGGTGATAGCCAAAGGGGATAACATACCAAGTTTACGATGGCCGCTTGGACGGATCACTAACGTTGTGATTGGTGACGATGGACTGGTTCGGGTAGCCGATGTTCGGACATCAACTAGGATATTCCGTCATGCCATACATCGATTGGCTCCACTTCCAGTTCCAACTCAAGATGATTCCTCAGGTGGTTCATCAAACTTGCCGCAATCATTCCGGAATTCTAACGACGATCCAGTACCAAAGAAGGAAATCAAACTGAGTCCAATGAATACACTATTGGTTTGCCTATTGCTAATAGACACGGCATTCGGGCAGAATACTTAAACAAACGCGATCGATATTCAAAATTTCGAGACGAACCCTGGATTATACTTCGAAGACATTGGGCAAGCAAAGCTTATAACAGACGAATGGAATCTGTTCATCTATTTCAATATGACCAGTTATTGGCAAGAGTTCCAAGGAATCCAAAAGAGCATCAATCAGCAAAGAGCTAGATGTGAGGCACAATTGATCTTAAATCCAAACAATCTTTGCAAACCCATCACTGACCATCTAGAATTGCGCCTTCAGGAATCAGAAATCTTTAATAAAATACTTAAGTACAGGAACGGAATGTCAATAAGAAAAAGAAGATCACCATTCGACTTTGTTGGCACGGTCGCAAATAAGTTATTCGGAGTTCTCGACCAAGAATACGCGCAGTACATAGAAGACAACATTCAAATGGCCCGAATAAACGAGAAGCATCTTCTTGAACTGAGCAAAAATCAAACCTCTATTATTTAATCTACCACTAATATCTTCAACAAATCATTGACTTCTATAAACGAACAATTCACGACCATCAAACTACATTTGACAAACATTGACGATTCAATAGTGAATTTGAATAAAACCATGCAAAGAACCGAAATTCGGAACTACATTACAATTTTTGTTATTCAAATAATGGACAGCCTTCAACGAACTCAAATAGCAATTCTGGAATCTGTGTCCGATACTCATCAAGGAATAATAAACGCTTAACTGCTGTCTCCCACTCAATTGTTGAATCAACTGGAGAGAATAAGGTTGACGATAACAAATTCACTAACATATAATGGAACCCGGTGTTAATGGTTGGAACACGGAACTAATTTGTTTCATCTCCTTGACGGGAGATAGCATAGTTTCAAATCATTAGAAAAAAAAGTCTCGTTTCGAAATTTGTTTGCGTATCCTAGGTACCCTTTCCCCCTTATACCACCATAACAACCCTCTGCTTATAGGAACAGGGGCTGATCCTGGCAGCGGAAGGAAAGGGCCGTTCAAACTATTTTTCGCTTGGCATGCTAGCTCTAGCGCGTCCTAGCTCGTCGGATGGGGGGAGTTCTTGCCTGAGTTGTTGAACAGTCGTTACGTATGTTTACATGCCATCTGGAAATTTAATAATGGGTTCATAGAAATTAATGAAGCCCTCGTCCTGATCCTGAAGCTTCTCCAAAATGTTCGACCCGTGAGTGTTGAGAGGGCTGGGTGTTGTGCCTCTCCAAAGGGATACCCGCCCCAGTATCAAAAGATACTACCATGGTTGCTACGTCCCTGTTGATTATTATAGCAACCCCTAAAGTCTGACATGAACGCATTATCTTCACATTATCGTTCTTCTAAACCAACAAACGTCACTGAAGTCAAAATTCAAAAGGTAAACTCATCATTGATATCCAAAAGAGGATCCGATTAGCCTTACGCTTACCTCTCCAACATTCGTCGTCCGTATTCTCATTTTTGTCACATCCACCTTTGAAGGTAATTAATTAACCTTCATGTTACAACGGCATATCACTACTAAACCAAGAATCCAAAATGACTTCCCATAAAAACCTCATCAACAGGAATCCGTTTATAATTGAAACATTCGAATTGGGTTCAGAAAATAATCACTCACAATGTTTTATTTATCATAAACTTATAAATAGTCCTGATTATTATAAACAAAAAAAATGTAGGTATATATGAGCATATCTCAAAATCTCACTCATACATATATAAAAGTCTAAATGAACTAAGCTACTAAATGAACTCAATCAAAAAACAAATCTACGTATATCGATAACAAAAATCTCGATGCTCAAAAGTCGGTACTCAGGAAAATGCCAGGATTCATGCTCTTCCAGAACAAAAACAAATTCCTTTTAATTGCATATTATGTAAACTAAGAATCAAAACAAAATGTTATTATTATATTAAGATTAATAATTCAACCACAAAAACTTAACAGAACGTTGATTTAATCAAGAACTTCTATAAATTTGATAACATTAAACCCTATCCAAATCGTTATGTACGCACTTAGTAGCCCTTGAAGCTGGCTGTCAATGTTGCGTACTTTTAGGATGAAAATTTCACCGATTCAAAAAAATCAAAAGGAAAAAAATCGAATCTTAGATACCAACAATATTAATCAAAAGTAGACTTACCACACAAATATCCTGTGAAGGGTGCACCACTTTCCAGGCTGAGTAGGTATGAGCTAAATATCAAAAGAAATGCAAATTTTCAAGGCACAATCGAAAGTATCCGATAAAGATTTGGACAGATTTAATTCACTTACTAAAGAAAATACATACATGTGTGTGTATATATGCAGAAAAAAAAAATTACTTAAGGATACTAAAGGTTATATAAACTTAAATTTTGAAGAGATTAGGTTGCACCACGAAAAGGAACTTAAGGAAAGATGGTGTATTGTTTCTAGGCGGCTGCTGTGATGGGTTGGACGGTGCTACTTTTTCTTAATTTCATAATTTTATTGGGTTTTTCTTGTTTTTTTTTCTTCTTTTCTGTTTTTAGTTTTTCGGCGTGATTTCTACGTTACGATTTCTACGATCACCAGATTTCGAGGCGGTTACGGTATCGGGGTGGTTTCTCTTTTTTCTCGTATTTCAGGAGGGTGTCTTACTTTTTGACACATATATATGAGGGGTTTTTTTCGTCACTTTTTGGGGGGTTTTCTTTAATTTTTGTTTTGACACGTAATTTAGGGTTTTTTTTCTCTTTTTTTTCTTTGTTTTTACGTATTTCAGGGATTATTCTTTACTTTTTGCACATATTTAAGAGGTTTTTTGTTTCTTTTTGACACGTTTTTCAGGTTTTTTTTTCTTTTTCTTTTGCCACGTTTTTCTTTTCTTTTTTTTTTTTGGTATTTCAGGGGTTTTACTTTAGTTTTTGGCACATATATAAAGGGTTTTTTTTCTTCTTTGTTTTTTTTTTCGTATTTCAGGGGTTTTTCTTACTTTTTCTTTTCTTTTCTCGTATTTCAGGGGTTTTTCGTCACTTTTTGGGAGTTTTTCTTTGCCTTTTTCGACACGTACTTCAGGGATGTTCATCACGCATTTGCGAGTTTGTCTTTGATACGCATTTCAGCATTTATTTTTTTTTTTACGCATTTCAGGATTTTTTTTTTCTCGGATACTCAATAACTATACGGGATTATCAAAATTTAACATAAAACATTTTCTTTATTTGGGTATCGTTATAAAATGATACATATATATATATTTCCCCGAGTAAACGCGCACCAAGACACATTCCGTCTTTCCCGACTTACCACCGAATCCGCCGAACCGAACAAATCAAAAATCTGAATTCAAAAGAGAACGAACTAAGCGACGGCACCCTATTTATAGTCTGACTGACCGGATTTTCGAAGACGCCATTTGCAATGACATTGTTTGTGAGAGTGCCATGAAATGAGTTGTTTTCTTACGTAATTTTAACCAGAGAATTATGCTTTTATACTTAAAAATCATTTTTGATTTTTTGAAAAATTGGTGTGATAAAATCATAATTCTCTAGCTAAAATTTTAAAAGATACAAAAGACGCGGAAATTCATCCATAATGGTTTCTGGTATGTATTAGTGTGAGACTTAATTTTCGACCACAGCAACCATTGCCATTGAACTATCAGCTGTATTCGAAAATCTCTGGCCGCAAAAACAAAAACCACCTTCAACGCCACCTAGATACTCACACCTTAACCATGTTGAATTTGGTTTGTTTACTCGCTACACATCCTGCTACCTTACCGACTTTTGACCATAATAATAATTATAACAGCTTGAATTTAAGTTATTATTTAATTGACATATACAGTGAGATCGTTTAGTTTCATATTAGTTCCCGAATAAGGATGAGTGCCTGAATAAATTCGAATGATTCCATGTATCGCCTTGTGTAAGAAAAACTGTTTTCTACAAAACTTCTTCGTTTCAAGTTTACGCCGGAAATGGAGAAGAAATAAAAACGGTTTGATCTTCGAATCGACCCATCCCTGAGAATTTGTGATGTGTCAACTCGGTTTCATAAACCGAGTCAAACCGAGTTGAGCCCAAACCGAGTTGACTCGGTTTACATTTTTTCGAACCGAGTTGGCAAACCGAAGAAAAAACCGAACCGTCAACCAAATAATTAAAATGAAATTAATGCAAGCAGACCGAGTTCACTTGAACATAATCAAAACTACCCTCCTTTAGTTGCGGTCTGTGCCAAACACAATGCACTTATACATATAAAGTCGATAGTCGACTGGTAGTAGTATGTAAAGCATCAAAGCAAGTGATTTATTTGCGCAGGCATACAGAAACACACACATCTGTTAAAATTGACTCGGGATATTTTACAGAAAATTACTTCCTAACTCGAGTTTCAGTATTTATCCAAAACATTCAAACCGTCTACCTATCAACAGACGACAATGAAAAAACCGAACCACAGTGCAACTCGGTTTGACTTGACTCGGGATAAATTAATTTCCCGTATAGCTAAAATGGATACATACTGAAACTCGAGTTAGGAATTATTTTATCCCGAGTCAAGTCAAACCGAGTTGTACTGCGGATCGGTTTTTTCAACGACAATGAAAAAACCGAACCGCAGTCCAACTCGGTTTCACATTACTCGGGATAAATTAATTTCCCGTATAGCTACAATGGATACATACTGCAACTCGAGTTAGGAATTAATTTATCCCGAGTTCGACTGCGGTTCGGTTTTTTCATTGTCGTCTGTTAATAGGTAAACGGTTTGAATGTTTTGGATACATACTGCAACTCGAGTTAGGAGTTAATTTATCCCGAGTCAAGTCAAACCGAGTTGGACTGCGGTTCGGTTTTTCCATTGTCGTCTGTTGATAGGTAGACGGTTTGAATGTTTTGGGTACATATTGCCACTCGAGTTAGGAATTAAATTTCTGTAAAATATCCCGAGTCAGGTCGGTTCGGTTCTTTCCTGTGTGATTAATTAGTAGGTACGCTTATTGCTTTTGGTTTTTTTTTTTATAAATGCATTTTGACTAAATCCGTTTATTTTGATTGAAAAATTTGTTTGTTTCTATTTTTCAAAACATAGTATTGAAGGAAAAAGCGTAAATATTATTTTTCTAAACCGAGTTAGCCAACTCGGGTTAATCAAAATCCAACTCGGGTTAACCCGGTTTGTAAATTTTACGGTTTGGCACATAACTACTGAGAATGTCTCATGTTCAGGCTGTGACTAGTCGGGAACACAATAAAAATATAGTTATAGCTTTATTCACCGTTTGATGTCTTTTGAATGAAATACTCCTAACGATTTTCCCTTTTCACATTCCAATTCATACAAATTGTTGCCAACCTTTTTTTTTATCTTGGCTTTTAGGAACTTTGGACAAAGCTTCGCATTTCTTTTCTTTAATGCATCACTCAATATAAAATTCCTTTTGTACACCGTATCGCCAATTTTGTAAGTTACTTTTTTGCTTCGTGTGTTATAACTATGCTCATAATTTTGATGAGCCCGTTCAAGTGATTTCTTAATAGCAGTGTGTCATATATTCATTTTTGATGATTTTGGAATGATATTTATCTCAGACTTATTAACGCTGTCTAATTTCCGAAGAAGTTCATAGTCAGAACCATGTTCGACCATTCGTTGGCCAAAAAACGCTTCATATGGCGACATCCCTATGGCTGAATGAGAAACCGTTCTGAGAGCGCAGCAATGTCAGGAAGATTTGCGTCCCAATTTCTTTGGTCTTCACTTATGTATGACCGAATGGCCGCAAGAATAGAACGATTAACGCGCTCACTGGCATTTGCCTGAGGGCTGTAATAAGCAGTTGTAATGTGTCGTATTCCAAATTATTTCAACAAATTTGTGAAAATTACGCTTGTGAATTGTTTACCGTTATCTGTTAAAACAGATTCGGGAACACCAAAGACACACAGCAACTCATTATTCAAAAATTTTGCAGCGGACTCAGCCGCTGCGTTACGTAGAGCTTTAATTATTACAAATTTTGTTAGCTGATCGAGAGCAATAATAATGTAAACATTTCCGTTCTTAGACCGAAGATACGGACCCAAAAAATCCATGTAGATGTGCTGGAAGGGACGTTCTACAAGAAATGGTTTGCCCATTGGTTGACGTAAGACCTGATTCGTCGCCTTGGACGTTTTACAAACCTCACAATCAGCTACAAAGGATTTGACCTGAGAAGCCATATTCGGCCAGAAGAATTGGTTTCGCAGTCTTTGAAGAGTTTTACCTACGCCTCCATGAGATGCTCTGGGAGGCTGATGAGCCAAGGAAATCAAGCGGCTGGTTAACTGAGAAGGAATCCATAGCTTCCACCCTAAGTCATCCTCAAGAGGATTTCCTGTGCTGTGTTGGACCTTCTTATACACAAAATTGTCTGAGACTTAAAGGTCCGGCAGCTGATTTTGTTGCTTTATGATGTTGTCAATGATTTGAACATATTCCTCAGATTTAAAACTGGGGTCATTCAAATCTATATGCAGCACATCAAAAGGAGACTTCTCCGCTTCAAGATTCAAACTGTCGGCCGCGAATACTCTTGACAAAGCATCGGGTACAACGTATTGAGATCCTTTACGATGCTCCATCTCGAAGTCGTATCCTTGAAGCTTAAGACTCCATCTGGCCAACCTTCCGCTGAGATCCTTTTGACTCATGAGCCATTTCAAAGAAGCATGGCCGGTGACCACCTTGAAATGGTATCCTTCAATGTAAGAACGAAACTTTTCTATGCTTAATACGGCAGCCAAACATTCGCGTTCAGTGACGCTATAATTACATTGAGCTGAAATAAGCTTGTGCGAGTAAAAGAAGATTGGACATTCGTTACCCTCGTCATCTCTTTGACACAGTACCCCTCCTATTCCGGTCGACGAAGCATCACACTATATTATGAAAGTTTTTGAATAGTCTGGGTGAATTAAAACGGGTTCAGATGTCAATGAATCCTTGATTTTCTGAAAGGCTTCTATTGCTTCCGAGCCAAAGGCAAATTTCTTATTTTTCTTCAAAGTTTCCATGATAGGAGCTGCTAAGGTACTATAATCACGAACAAATCTCCTGTACCAACCCGACATACCCAAAAACCTACGAACCTGTCTAACATTTTGAGGAACTGGAAAATCTCTAATACTAGAAACCTTAGCTGGATCTGTCTTTAGCCTACCGTCACCGATGATGTAACCTAAATATCTAAGCTCCTTAAAGCAGAACTTCGACTTTTCGAGATTAATGGTTAAACCAGCTGCTCTTAGTTTTTCTGCTACAATATTAAGATATCGAATATGTTCTTCAAATGTACGTGTGACAATCAGGAGATCATCCAGATAGACAATAACATTTTCTTTTAATTCGTGGGGAACCACTTTGTCCATTAATTTGCAAAGACGCTGTGGTGCATTGCAAAGGCCAAAGGGCATGACCTTGAATTGGTATAACGGGCGACCGGGCACCGTAAAAGCTGTCTTTTCCCGTGAGGACTTCTCCAACGGTATTTGTAGGAATGCGTCTTTCAGATCCACGCTAGAAATATAACGAGTATCCGAAATACGACTCAACAAAGCTTGAATATGAGGCAAGAGATAAGCACTTTTCTTCGTCTTTTGGTTAACCTTCCTGTAGTCCAGGCACATACGGTGTTTGCCAGGTTTTCGTACCAGTACCACAGGAGAGCTCCATGGGCTATTACTTTCTTCGATTATTCCCATGTCCAATAACCTATCTAATTCCTCATATAAAAGTTTTTGAACCGCCGGAGAAACAGGATAGTGACGCTGCTTAATCGGTTCCGCATCGCCAGTGTCTATCTCATGTTCCTCCAGTGTTGTTTTTCCTAAGCCAAGAGTGGCGTAGGATGGGAACAAACTGATGGCTGTCTTTAATCTACTGAACTCACTTCCGGTTAACTCACGCATATCTGAAGACATCGATGGGGTATTAAGATGTTGGGGTGAAATTTCTGATATAAGGTGTGGAGCTATACCAAATAATCTCCAAAAATCGATGCCCAGATAAATAGGTTGTGAAGAGAAGGGACAATATACAACTCTATCTTTTTGGTTTCATTTTTATAAGTTATATCCGTAATGAGTTTTCCGATGATTGGTTGGGCTTTTCCGTCTGCCGTTTTTACGTTGGATGAGAAACGAGTATGTGGTATTTGGTGGGTTTTCAAAAAGTGTTCGCTACCTAAGCCTACCAACTAATGCTAGCACCACTGTCTAGCAAGCCAAGCAAACACTCGCCGTGTACTATGACATTGGCATAAAGACATGTCGTCAGCGCAGCATAATACAGTGGAAGAAATTGACTTTAAAACATTTCTCTTATTTTTAACTCGTTCTCGAATCCTTAATGTTCTAGGAGATATATCCCTTGGTTGAATACCAAAAATTCGATTTCTAGCTACAACATATTCTTGTTTTCTTTGATGAAGACTTTTTGCAGGTAATAATTTTCGATCTGGTGGAGGTGACAAATTGGTTTTCAAACCCAACGGGCGTTTCAAAATTAAAATTTTTGTATCTTGAACTAACGAATTTTCTAACGGCGGTACAGTGACTAAAATTTTTTGGAGGTGTAGGCGATTCTATTGAGATTCCGGACATAAATTCTTTGAGCAACCCATCCCGGTTGAAGGATTGCTCCGTTTGGAGTTTAACGAACATTTTGGACTTGTACATTTAGGGGAGGTAGTACCTTCCTTACCAAAACGGTATCAAAACAGAGTCCTTGGGTGCACAGGACATTCGGTATAACCATGCCCTATTTTCCTACAGTTCCAGCAAGTTTAGTTTTTACTATCCCTCTGAACATGTAATGCTTCAACGGCAACTGAAGGCGATGAGAATTCTTCGGCTAGATCGAGCTCGTTAATGTTTCTACGAAATGGCAGAGCAACAGGGTTTCGCAATCGGTTTTGGTTCTTCTCATTTATGAATTTTTCCATGTTTCTGCAAACATAAGCCAATTCATTTAAATTTTGAGCTCTGTACGTCAACAACAACTCTCCCATACGACTGTTGACATTTTGCTTGATCAAACATACCAGCTCAGAATTCGACTTAGGATTGAGCAAGCGGGAATTTAATTGTTGAATGTCTAAAAAGAACTCATCAAATGTTTCATTCTGTTTTTGTCTTCGATCATATAGTTGCTTGGATCGATCAGCATCGGTTTCTAATGAACAGAAACGTTCCATTAAAGAGAAACGCAAATTTGTCTAATTAACACTTGAATTGGCTTTAACGAGAACCCAATACCAGGTTTCAACGGCACCACTCACAAACTGGTGAAAATTCATAACTATCTCCTGCCAAGTAACACCATAACAGATTTTTAATCGTTCCAGGCGAAATATAAACTCATCAGCAGCCATATTACGATTGTCGAATTTAAGGCCCCATTTATGGAAATTATGGGCCTTAGAAAAAGATGATGAATTTCCACTCGCTGGTGGTGATGGTCCAACAAAAGTTTCATCTAAGTTCATATTCCTAATCCTGGACAAGAATTCGTCTGCATAAGGGTTCAAATTGTAGGTTTGAGAGTTTGAAGATGGTTGAGTATTTCGACCCCTAGAATTCTGATTACCATGATCTGGTGGTTGACGACCTGTTACGACCGGAGGAGTATTTTGTAACTGTGTTTCTCGAACGGCTTCCTGTACCTGTCTTTTTATCTCGTTCCTACTCATGTCTATTTCCCTGCGAATACTTTGTAGATCCTCAGCCCTACTGACACCTATCGCTGCTGTCACCAATCCTTGTATATATGTTGCTAAATCTGCCGGATTTGTAGTATTTGAACTTCGAGGAGCTACATGTTCATCAGGAATAATGCTTGAAGTTTTTCCACCTAGAGCCTCCGATGGAACACTGGGAGCTTCCCCTGATTCTAAATCGGAAATGTTTGGATTTGTATTATCCATGTTTGCCCTTGTTAATTCTCGGTTGTTATGAATTCGTGTTATAGGAATTCCTCGACTTCGGTTACCTCGAGTGGAACCTCGGATAACTCCACGAAAATTACTACTGCTACCGTAAATGTGACCAGAGCGTAAAGAACGAGCTTCTCCAGAAGTTGGCATCAAAAAGAAAAATCGAATAATATACTTTTAATCAAAAAAGGATGGTAGGTCAACCAAAAAAAGTTAAAAAAAAAAACGATGTTAATTACAAACATGCAACGCATTTAGCATATATATAAAGGTTTGTATACTGAATATATAGAGAGCAACCTATACCAATTCAGGATCAAAAGGTATAAAAAGACTTATAGGATTTATAAGTTAGCACAATATAAAGATGATTATAGCAACAGGAATGTCTAATATTAGAAAAGTGAAGATATATGAAATTTTTGGATATAAATTGCTAAATAATAATTTTTTGGTTGTACTACTTCATAAAAATGTCAGGTGGATGTGACCCATAAGAACAAAAAGAAATTTTGAAGACGAGATGCTGAAGACTTAACAAACACAATCACTCACAAACATTTTGTGAAGCTGGAAAAAGATCACAAAAACTGATGGCAAACTCAATTTGAAAACACTATTATCCTGATTATATTTTCTTTGTCTGGGGTATAACATCAACTCGCAGCTGACATAAAACATAGCTTTAAAAGCTTATTTTATCGGTCGACATTGATGAAAAATCCTCTTAAGAAAATTTTAAAAATCTTCTTCGAACAACTAAAAAAATGTGCAACGGCAATATTTTACGGATTCGGAGTGAAAAGAAGTATAAACCTAACTTTTATAGTTAAATGTGTGATCGTCCCAACAGACTTAACGAGGACTAAAGTTCGACTCATCTACTGGACGTACCGATCGTAACACTCAGCTTCGCAAAAGCTTTAAGATAAAAGTTATTGTTTTGTCTTCAAAAAAGTAGGCATCATATTTTATTTTTTTTTTTCCATGGATCAAGGACGATTTCGGGCCCCACGTTGGGCGCCACCTATAACGGAACCCGGTGTTAATGGTTGGAACACGGAACGAATTTGTTTCATCTCCTTGACGGGAGATAGCATGGTTTCAAATCATTAGAAAAAAAAGTCTCGTTTCGAAATTCGTTTGCGTATCCTACCCTTTCCCCCTTATACCACCATTACAACCCTCTGCTTATAGGAACAGGGGCTGATCCTGGCAGCGGAAGGAAAGGGGCGTTCAAACTATTTTTCGCTTGGCATGCTAGCTCTAGCGCGTCCTAGCTCGTCGGATGGGGGGAGTTCTTGCCTGAGTTGTTGAACAGTCGTTACGTATGTTTACATGCCATCTGGAAATTTCATAATGGGTTCATAGAAATTAATGAAGCCCTCGTCCTGATCCTGATACTGAAGCGTCTCCAAAATGTTCGACCCGTGAGTGTTGAGAGGGCTGGGTGTTGTGCCTCTCCAAAGGGATACCCGCCCCAGTATCAAAAGATACTACCATGGTTGCTATGTCCCTGTTGATTATTATAGCAACCCCTAAAGTCTGACATGAACGCATTATCTTCACATTATCGTTCTTCTAAACCAACAAACGTCACTGAAGTCAAAACTCAAAAGGTAAACTCATAATTGATATCCAAAAGAGGATCCGATTAGCCTTACGCTTACCTCTCCAACATTCGTCGTCCGTATTCTCATTTTTGTCACATCCACCTTTGAAGGTATTTAATTAATATTAACGGCATATCACTACTAAACCAAGAATCCAAAATGACTTCCCATAAAAACCTCATCAACAGGAATCCGTTAATTGAAACATTCGAATTGGGTTCAGAAAATAATCACTCACAATGTTTTATTTATCATAAACTTATAAATAGTCCTGATTATTATAAACAAAAAAAATGTAGGTATATATGAGCATATCTCAAAATCTCACTCATACATACATAAAAGTCTAAATGAATTAAGCTACTAAATGAACTCAATCAAAAAACAAATCTACGTATATCGATAACAAAAATCTCGATGCTCAAAAGTCGGTACTCAGGAAAATGTCAGGATTCATGCTCTTCCAGAACAAAAACAAATTCCTTTTAATTGCATATTATGCATACTAGGTTAGGTTAGGTTACAATGGCTGTCAGGAATACACCCGACACACTTAGACCAATACTAGGTCCATTGTGATACCATAGAATTATGCGAGGGAGTACCTCGCTTAACAAAACCATTTGGAGCTTTCAATAAAGCGAAGGAGATGCAGGGGATCTGTGTGCGCCAGATCGCTTGGATCATCGAGAAAATATTTCCCCAGATGCCTCTTTCTTTTAGAAGAGAGTGCAGGACATGAGCAGAGGAGGTGTGGGATTGTCTCCTCCTCCTCCTCATCTAAGCAACTTCTGCAGAAGTCATTAGAGGGAACGCCAAGTCTTATGGCGTGTCTTCCTATCAGACAATGTCCGGTAATGACACTGATTACGGAGCTAACTTGCAATCTGGTAATGGATAACAAATGTCTAGTGCGTTTTGGATCTATTCCTGGCCATATACGTTTTGTTGCCACGCACGTGGTGATATTGTTCCACCTGTGATTTGTTCTGTCCATCGCCTCTTGCTTTAGCATGAGTTTACATGTAGCGATTGGTATACCAATATTCAACCTGCTGGTAGAGATCGGTAGAACGGTTCCTTCTCTGGCGAGTTCGTCGGCTTTGCAGTTACCCGCGATATCTCTGTGCCCCGGCACCCAAAAAAGGTGAATATTGAACTGTTCAGCCATCTCCTTAAGAGATAAGCGACAGTTGAGGGCGGTTACTGAGTTCGTAGAAACAGCGCCGAGTGATTTGAGGGCTGCTTGACTATCTGAGAAAATCCGGATATTCACTCAGGATATCACGTTTTCTCTTAGCCATGATAGGACCTCTTTGATCGCCAGAATTTCCGCTTGGAACACGCTACAATGGTTTGGGAGGCGGAATGAGAGACTTACGTTAAGTCGTTTTGAGTACACCCCACAGCCAACCCCTTCCTCGGTTTTTGACCCATCTGTATAGAAATGAATTGAATCATCTCTCAAAAATTCCTCGTCTTCCCAGATTGTTCTCGATGGGATTGAGACTTGGAACTTATTATCAAAAACCAATTGGGGGACGGTGTAGTCGGAGTGGCATGGTATTGATCCGAATAAATTCAGGATTGTAGCATGACCGATGTTGTTGTCGGTCCATTGGGAGATAGCTCTCATACGAATGGCTGCACTGGAAGCCGTTTGTTTGCTGAAGATATCTAGTGGTGTGAGGTTAAGAAGTGTATTTAGGGCCGCTGAAGGTGTTGATCTCAGAGCTCCGCTTATACACAAACAGGCTGTTCGTTGGACCTTGCTTAAATTATCGCAGTAGGTCCTTTTATCAAGAGCGGTCCACCATACCACTACTCCGTATGTGAGTATTGGTCTGATGACCGCGGTGTAGAGCCAGTGTGTGATTTGGGGGGAGAAACCCCATTTATTACCAATGGCTTTTTTACAGGAAAATAATGCTACCGTGGATTTCCTGATTCTTTCCTGTATATTAGCTTTCCAATTCAGCTTTCTGTCTAAGATTATACCTAGATATTTAGCTTCGTTTGAAAGTGCAAGTGAGATTCCATTTATTGATGGAGTTATTAGTTGAGGAATTTTATATTTCCTGGTGAAGAGAACGAGTTCAGTTTTCTGAGGGTTGACCCCTAGATCACATTTTCCCGCCCATTTTATAAGTTTATTTAGAGCGGTCTGCATGAGGTCCGTGAGAACGTGAGCATGTTTTCCAGACACCGCAATGGAGACGTCATCTGCATATGCAATCACTTTGAATCCCTCAGCTTCTAAGTCAACTAGAAGTTCATTGACGACTAGATTCCATAGAAGAGGGGATAAGACTCCGCCTTGCGGTGTTCCTCTACTGACAGATCTCTTTGTAGAGAAGTTTCCTAGAGTACAGTTTATTCTTCTGCTTTTTAGCATTAGATTTATCAATTCCACTATAGAACCATCTACTTTGAGTTTCGTCAGTGCCTTTGTAATTGCAGAGTTGCTGACGTTATTGAAGGCGCCCTCTATGTCGAGGAAGGCGGCCAGAGTGAATTCTTTGTGATGGAGGGAATATTCTATAGTGCGTACCACGGTGTGTAGGGCCGTTTCTACAGATTTTCCCTTACAGTAGGCGTGTTGTGCTGTAGATAACAATTTTGGATCTATAGCTGTACGCAGGTGGATGTCTATCAGTCGTTCTAAGGTTTTAAGAAGAAAGGATGATAGACTTATTGGTCGGAGATCTTTTGGCTTTACGTGGGATGATTTCCCAGCCTTAGGTATAAACACAACCTTGACATCTCTCCACTGAGTGGGGATATAGTTCAAGGTGGTACAGCCTATGAGGATAACTTCAAGGACAGGAATAATAATATCCGCGGCCTTTTGAAGTTCGGCTGGAATTATACCATCAGGTCCAGGGGATTTGAATGGGTCAAAGCTGTTAATGGCCCAAACTAATTTTTCCCTTGTAATCAGATCGGGGTTGTTTGTTATTATGCTACCTGGTTCTGTAGAATCATAGTTGCATAAGTTCTTAGAGCTTCCTGGAAAGTGAGTGTCAAGAAGCAAATTGAGCGTTTCTTCGCAGGATTCTGTCCAGCCGTCAGCTGTTTTCAAACTGCTAGGCATGGTCGGACTCTTTGAGAGGATTTTCCTTAGTCTAGAAGCTTCTGAAGTAACCTCTATTTCACCACAGAAGTTTCTCCAGGAAGTTCTTTTACTTTTCCTCAGTTGATATTTATATGTTTTGAGAGATTCCTTGTAGGAGTCCCAGTCTATTGAGATTTTGGATTGTTTAGCTCGGTTGAAAAGTTTTCTGCATTCTTTCCTGAGCGGTTCTAGCCCCGAGTTCCACCACAGTGGCTTCCGTTTTCCTCTTATTTTTATAAGAGGACAGGATTTGTGAAGTGAGTGGTTAAGAGCAGTGGTGAGATCATTGACTTTTTTGTCTAGATCCTGTTTGTTTGTAGGGTTTTGGAAAAATTCAGGTTTAATGAATTTTTCCAGTGTTACCCGATATTTTTGCCAATCAGTTTTCCGATAGTTTCGGAAGACTGGTTGCTTGAGAGGTTCCTCATTTAGATCAAATTGAATGTATCTATGATCAGCAAAGGAGTGTTCAGTAGATACTTTCCAGTTTGTAATCCTATGATGAACCGAGTCGGAGACAAGAGTGATATCTAGGACTTCTTGTCTGCTTTTGGTAATGAATGTAGGTTCATTGCCAATATTACTTACTATAAGGTTAGTACTTAAAATAAAATCAAAAAGTGACTCACCCCTTTCATTTATGTCAGTACTACCCCATACTGTATGATGCGCATTAGCATCGCATCCAATGATGAGGCAGATCTTCTGCCGTTCTGCTGCAGCGACAATCCTTTTAAATAAGTCGCATGGAGGAGGGCCAGGATGGTCATGGCCGAGGTAAGCTGATACCAGCCAGTAGATGTTGTCACTGGTCTGGTATCTTATTGTGGTTACATCACGATTGCTGTAATGAGGGAGTAAAAATACATTAGTGCTACTTCTTACCAATATGCAGGATCTGGGTTCACCTTTGTCCTTCATATACAGTAGAGTATATCCAGGAGTCCTTAGTCCTCGAACGATGGACTTGATGATCCAAGGCTCTTGGATAAGGACAATATCTTCCCCCCTTTTGTTTAGACGGAGAAGAAGGGAGGCCGAAGCCTGCTTAGAGTGTTGGAGGTTAATCTGAGTTAGCTGCACCATCTTGGGAACAACTAAGTAGACTAACCCCCACCACGGTCTGGTTGAGGTCGTCATCTGTTTCGCTCTCAGAGTTTGACCTAAGAAGGTCATCCTCGCTGAGCGAAACCTCGTTTGCGGAGTCATCAGTCTCCAAGTCGGAGAATTTGACGACGTTTTGGGCATCCAAGTGGGATGCGGAGTCATCAGTCTCCAAGTCGGAGATTTTGACGACATTTTGGGCATCCAAGTGGGATGTGGAGTGTTTATTATCGTACGCTTCAGCAGAGGATGTGCTGAGCTCGTCTATCTCCATGGATGGAGGGTCGACTTGCCCTGCGGATTCTTCCACTGAAGACGCACTTTGTGTTGCCGGAGATGGAGCGATGTTATGCTCCTCATCTTTTTTATATATTTTCAGGGCAATATTTGACCAGCCGAACCGAATCACACCTTTAGTAGCAGCCAGGGGAGCCAGGGAGTCTTTATTGATGACTATTATAGCCGATCTATAGTGACCCTCTGGTTCCTCCAGCTTCGCGACTTTCCAGTCGTGAGTAGGCAGGGTTGGATTGCCAAATTGTATCATTTTCATGATAGTTTCCTTGCAGGAGAGTTCCGCTGGTAGTCTAGCGCGAGCCCTAGGCCTGCAAGGGATATCCTCCCTCGACACGACTTCAAGCTTAGCACCAGGCCAGAGTCCCTCTAACCTGCTTATCGCGAGTTTATACAGATCGCGCGATCTCTCTCCATCAAACGCGATTAATCTGACGCGCCCCTGATACCATCCTGCGTCCTCAAAGATGGCAGGTTCCCCTGGGTTCTCCATCATAAGAGTCCAGTAGGAGGCCTGGAGCTTATTCATGATGATCGCCCATTGATCGAAAGAGATCGCACCATCCGCGTTACTCCTGTCAATGACGGCGAAAATTGGTTTGTCCTTCAGTACGTCACTGTACGACAAGTCTTTTTTGGAGCTGAGGGTGCTTGATTTTTGCACCTTAGGCCTTTTGGCGTTCGGGGTTGACTCCACGAACGAGCGTTGGCGCTTAGACGTTGAGTCTGAGCCGTTTTTCTTATTTATGGCAATAATTTTCATTGCCCATTCGAGCTTGGCAGATTGCGTTGAATCAAGCTTAGGTTTAGGTACCGCACCTAACACCTTCGCAATTTTCTCCGCGTTCCGCCTCTCTTTGTGGTTTGGGAGGGTAGGGAGATTGGGATCTCCTTTGTTTTCCGTTCCACTGTTAGACACAGTTTCCCTTTCAACTAGGGGGGTAGGGGGATTGGGAGCCCTTTCGTTTTCAGTTCCACTGTAAGTCACAGTTTTACATTCAACTTGGGGGTTAGGGGGATCGGAGACCCTTACGTTTTCAGTTCCACTGTAAGTCACAGTTTCGCCTCCAACTTTGGGGTTAGGGGGATTGGACACCCTTACGTTGTTTGTTCCACTGTAAGTCACAGTTTCACCTACAACTTCGGGGAGGGAAGGAGTGTTTTTGGAGCTCGAAGGAGGTCCTCCCCTTTCAGCCACGGAGCCGATAGTCTCGGCACCCGTACCGTCCGGGTTGGTCGACCTTGAGTCCTTCGACAATGGACGGGATGAGGTGGGAGGTTGGAGCAGTGTTTTGGATGAGGGTGGCCCTTTCGTCAACATATCACAGTTCGCGTTGGAACCGAAAGTCTCGGCCCCACTACTTGCTGTAATAGTCTCCTCCGGGGTCCCTATAATACGGGCAGTATTGGTGGAAGTGCTACAAAGAGTCACTGCAACTCTTCCACTGTTTTGGGCATCCTCCTTAGGAGGGGCGTTAGAACCAGAGGGCTCTCCACATTTCTTAGTTGGCTTGTGAGGCCTTCCTCGAACTGCAGTCGGCTCCCCAGTCCTTCCGCCAATCGCTTTTTCTGTCGTTACAGTTAATAAATTTGTCACTGGCGGCTTATCCTCTTTCGAGGCCAAGCCATCGCCGGCAGTCGCGACACCTGCCGACTTGTGAACGTATATCCCCGTTCGTTTTTTACTTCTTTTATTAACTTTTTCCATGTTTTTCAGGTTTTGTTTGAGTTATGTTGGTTGGTCAGGTTCTGCAGCTGGATTGCTGGAGAAGATGTCCTTAAGCACCCCCACCACGACAAGGTCAACTCATAGGGGGTGATTATGCATACTAAGAATCAAAAAAAAAATTTATTATTATATTAAGATTAATAATGCAACCACAAAAACTTAACAGAACGTTAATTTAATCAAGAACTTCTATAAATTTGATAACATTAAACCCTATCCAAATCGTTATGTACGCACTTAGTAACCCTTGAAGCTGGCTGTCAATGTTGCGTACTTTTAGGATGAAAATTTCACCGATTCAAAAAAATTAAAAGGAAAAAAATCGAATCTTAGATACCAACAATATTAATCAAAAGAAGACTTACCACACAAATATCCTGTGAAGGGTGCACCACTTTCCAGGCTGAGTAGGTATGAGCTAAATATCAAAAGAAATGCAAATTTTCTAGGCACAATCGAAAGTATCCGATAAAGATTTGGACAGATTTAATTCACTTACTAAAGAAAATACATACATGTGTGTGTATATATGTAGAAAAAAAAATTACTTAAGGATACTAAAGGTTATATAAACTTAAATTTTGAAGAGATTAGGTTGCACCACGAAATGGAACTTAAGGAAAGATGGTGTATTGTTTCTAGGCGGCTGCTGTGATGGGTTGGACGGTGCTGCGCTGCTGCGTCGGTTTTGGTTGAACCATTGGGGTCAGCTCAAGCGACTTTCGATGAAACTAATTTTTCTTCTCGTTTCAGATTCACTATACTTTTTCTTAATTTCATAATTTTATTGGGTTTTTCTTGTTTTTTTTCTTCTTTTCGGTTTTTAGTTTTTCGGCGTGATTTCTACGTTACGATTTCTACGATCACCAGATTTCGAGGCGGTTATGGTATCGGGGTGGTTTCTCTTTTTTCTCGTATTTCAGGGGGGTGTCTTACTTTTTGACACATATATATGAGGAGTTTTTTTCGTCACTTTTTTCTTAAATTTTTTGAAGTGAAACTTCTTATGCGACTTGCAATTATGAAAGCGTTACACTTCCGTGTTAAACGTATTATCGATTGCATACTTTTTGGCACTGCTAATAAGTTGCTGTCATCAATTCCGCGCCATTCATCCCAACGATTTCATTGTAGTAAAATGTGTTTTTCGGTGGGATTATTTTGAAGAAAATCATGTCTGTGCGTGCGAAAATTATTTCAATTGCTCAGTGAATAATCGATCAGTGTTGTGTTTTCTTTTCTTCTCCAATGAAACGATAGAAAATATTTAATGCAGTTTCTTTTAATTTGTTTAATATATGTATGTATGATGTACGTAGATAAGTGCTTACTCAATGTGTAAATCGATTAAGTTAAATTATTCTAACAAAAAATAATTTGTGAAGCTTCTCCTCGAATGTGTTGACTGCGGAATTTTATTTGGAAGACAATATACAAATCAGAGCTTTTGGTGATAAGATGTAAGATGTTATTAGAGTTTTAAGATAGTAGTAAGTATATACATAGTAGTTAGTGGAGGCATAATCATGTATATATAAGCAATTTCCATTTAAGCCCGGCTCAAAAATGTTTATCATGTCTAAACATGTTATCATGTCTAAACATGTTTGGTCATGTCTAAACATGTTTGGTCATGTCTAAACGTGTTTGATCATGTCTAAACGTGTTTGATCATGTCTAAGCATGTTCTCCGTCTTCGGCTTAGGTGTTAAGACTGCGGTCTTCAATAGTCTGTCAGTCAGCTTCCACTTTCACTAGCCAATCAACGGTTTCAGTAAGGTTCCTGGTATTGTATTCCATACATAAGTATGGATACAATACCATATATCCTACCATACATGATACATACATACATCTTCAAAGTCCTTCTAATCTCCACCAAAAAATAAAAAAATTGTTCTATGAAATGGTGTTAAGTACCTATCCCGTGAAAGTTAACTCCGATCCATTTCTTTTCTTTTTCTTTTAAAGAAACAATATGAGTTCACTAAAAATCAATTTCTACCTCTTCCTATTTTCATTTCCACATTGGGAAGTTTCACTTCTACCGCGCGGAGGGACTCCACGCACTATTTTTTTTTTTTTTTTACACTTAATTTAGGGTTTTTTTCCTCTTTTTTTGTACGTATTTCAGGGATTATTCCTTACTTTTTGCACATATTTAAGAGGTTTTTTGTTTCTTTTCGACACGTTTTTCAGTTTTTTTTTTTCTTTTTCTTTTGCCACGTATTTCAGGGATTTTCGTCACTTTTTGGGGGTTTTCCTTTATTTTTTTTTTTTTTGACACGTAATTCAGGGTTTTTCTTTTCTTTTTTTTTTTTTTTGGTATTTCAGGGGTTTTACTTTAGTTTTTAGCACATTTATAAAGGGTTTTTTTCTTCTTTGTTTTTTTTTGTATTTCAGGGGTTTTTCTTACTTTTTCTTTTCTTTTCTCGTATTTCAGGGGTTTTTCGTCACTTTTTGGGAGTTTTTCTTTGCCTTTTTCGACACGTACTTCAGGGTTGTTCATCACGCATTTGCGAGTTTGTCTTTGATACGCATTTCAGCATTTTTTTTTTCACGCATTTCAGGATTTTTTTTTTCTCGGATACTCAATAACTATACGGGATTATCAAAATTTAAGATAAAACATTTTCTTTATTTGGGTATCGTTATAAAATGATACATATATATATATTTCCCCGAGTAAACGCGCACCAAGACACATTCCGTCTTTCCCGACTTACCACCGAATCCGCCGAACCGAACAAATCAAAAATCTGAATTCAAAAGAGAACGAACTAAGCGACGGCACCCTATTTATAGTCTGACTGACCGGATTTTCGAAGACGCCATTTGCAATGACATTGTTTGTGAGAGTGCCATGAAATGAGTTGTTTTCTTACGTAATTTTAACCAGAGAATTATGCTTTTATACTTAAAAGTCATTTTTGATTTTTTGAAAAATAGGTGTGATAAAATCATAATTCTCTAGCTAAAATTTGAAAAGATACATTCATCCATAATGGTTTCTGGTACGTATTAGTGTGAGACTTAATTTTCGACCACAGCAACCATTGCCGTTGAACTATCAGCTGTATTCGAAAATCTCTGCCCGCGAAAACAAAAATCACCTTCAACGCCACCTAGATACTCACACCTAAACCATGTTGAATTTGGTTTGTTTACTCGCTACACATCCTGCTACCTTACCGACTTTTGACCATAATAATAATTATAACAGCTTGAATTTAAGTTATTATTTAATTGACATATACAGTGAGATCGTTTAGTTTCATATTAGTTCACGAATAAGGATGAGTGCCTGAATAAATTCGAATAATTCCATGTATCGCCTTGTCTAAGAAAAACTGTTTTCTACAAAACTTCTTCGTTTCAAGTTTACGCCGGAAATGGAGAATCGACCCATCCCTGAGAATATCTCATGTTGGACCTTCTTATACACAAAATTGTGGCAGCTGATTTTGTTGCTTTATGATGTTGTCAATGATTTGAACATATTCCTCAGATTTAAAACTGGGGTCATTCAAATCTATATGCAGCACATCAAAAGGAGACTTCTCCGCTTCAAGATTCAAACTGTCGGCCGCGAATACTCTTGACAAAGCATCGGGTACAACGTGTTGAGATCCTTTACGATGCTCAATCTCGAAGTCGTATCCTTGAAGCTTAAGACTCCATCTGGCCAGCCTTCCGCTGAGATCCTTTTGACTCATGAGCCATTTCAAAGAAGCATGGTCGGTGACCACCTTGAAATGGTATCCTTCAATGTAAGGACGAAACTGTTCTATGCTTAATACGGCAGCCAAACATTCGCGTTCAGTGACGCTATAATTACATTGAGCTGAATTAAGCTTGTGCGAGTAAAAGAGGATTGGACATTCGTTACCCTCGTCATCTCTTTGACACAGTACCCCTCCTATTCCGGTCGACGAAGCATCACACAATATTATGAAAGTTTTTGAATAGTCTGGGTGAATTAAAACGGGTTCAGATGTCAATGAATCCTTGATTTTCTGAAAGGCTTCTATTGCTTCCGAGCCAAAGGCAAATTTCTTATTTTTATTCAAAGTTTCCGTGATAGGAGCTGCTAAGGTACTATAATCACGAACAAATCTCCTGTACCAACCCGACATACCCAAAAACCTACGAACCTGTCTAACATTTTGAGGAACTGGAAAATCTCTAATACTAGAAACCTTAGCCGGATCTGTCTTTAGCCTACCGTCACCGATGATGTAACCTAAATATCTAAGCTCCTTAAAGCAGAACTTCGACTTTTCGAGATTAATGGTTAAACCAGCTGGGGGTCAATTCCCGATCTGTGAAGCTGTGAAGTGAAAACATTTATCACAGCTTCACCGAAAATTCGATTCTCGATTAGTGAAAATCCAACCTCAAATGTCATTTTTTTATCATATGATAAATTTCTTTTCATTGCCGTATGAGTCGGTGAAAAATTCAATTATGAAAAAATGGCCGCAAAACTCAAACGATGAAAAATCCAATTGGAATCCAATTGAAATGAGAGAGAAAATGAGAGAAAACTGTCAGAATTTATCATTTAAAACGTTTTAGTACTTTTTAGATCCGGAATCGCTTAGAGTGGGTTCGTGAAGTGATAAAATGAAAAAACTGTATGAAAACTGAAATGATATTTTTTTTTCACTTCACAGCTTCACAGATCGAGAATTGACCCCCTGCTCTTAGTTTTTCTGCTACAATATTAAGATATCGAATATGTTCTTCAAATGTACGTGTGACAATCAGGAAATCATCCAGATAGACAAAAACTTTTTCTTTTAATTCGTGGGGAACCACTTTGTCCATTAATTTGCAAAGACGCTGTGGTGCATTGCAAAGGCCAAAGGGCATGACCTTGAATTGGTATAACGGGTGACCGGGCACCGTAAAAGCTGTCTTTTCCCGTGAGGACTTCTCCAACGGTATTTGTAGGAATGCGTCTTTCAGATCCACGCTAGAAATATAACGAGTATCCGCAATGCGACTCAACAAAGCTTGAATATGAGGCAAGGGATAAGCACTTTTCTTCGTCTTTTGGTTAACCTTCCTGTAGTCTAGGCACATACGGTTTTTGCCAGGTTTTCGTACCAGTACCACAGGAGAGCTCCATGGGCTATTACTTTCTTCGATTATTCCCATGTCCAATAAACTATCTAATTCCTCATATAAAAGTTTTTGATCCGCCGCGCCGGAGAAGCAGGATAGTGACGCTGCTTAATCGGTTCCGCATCGCCAGTGTCTATCTCATGTTCCTCCAGTGTTGTTTTTCCTAAGCCAAGAGTGGCGTAGGATGGGAACAAACTGATGGCTGTCTTTAATCTACTGAACTCACTTCCGGTTAACTCACGCATGTCTGAAGACATTGATGGGGTATTAAGATGTTGGGGTGAAATTTCTGATATAAGGTGTGGAAAGTTAGTACAAACTGCTGACTGCTTTTTTGCAGTTAAAAGACTGGTCACAGTAGATTAACTGCATTCAAAAGATAAGTTAATTAACTGCGACTGCACAAGTACTAGTACCAAAAATACTGCAGTCTTTACAACTCTGGTGGTTGGGACGGATGCTGCCTCCACACTATGAGCTGATAAATCGAGTGCTCTTCAGCAATGCATACTTGCCGGTACATTTTCGTAATATCAGCCGTAATGGCGTATTTGTGTATTCGAAAACGGAGCAACGTCGAAAATAGCTCCTCTTGAATGGTTGGCCCAACCATTAAGATGTCATTATGTTTCAGATATACAAAGAACGTTTTCCATTGAGAATGGGATACAAAAAACATTTCAGAAACATTTCAGGAATGCTTTACCAACATTTCAAAAAACTCGGCTACTTTTTCCATCTGTTGCGAAATAAAAATGTTTTGCCGGATTGATACACGTGATCGTGCCACATAGAGTTGCCACGGGGTTGTTCCTTAACGAACACCTGTAACTTTAAGCGTCTGAGCCTTAGGTTTCAGAGGAAACTGCACATTTTTGCCTCTGCTTGGATTCGAACCTTGAACCTCTGGCTTAGCAGGTGGACACATAAATACATATGTATGTATGCATATTTTTATGTACATTCATACTTTAAGTTTAAAGGTGAATGATAAACAAATTCGCGCGAATTTTTTTATTTTCACACCCAAAATTGATTATCTGATGGAAAAAACAAAAAAAAAAAAGATTGCGCTTGCTGCGTTTCGTGCAGATGATGACGATCATTTTTGTTTATCATTCACCTTTAAACTTAAAGTATGAATGTACACATAAATATGCATACATACATAAATGTATTTATGTTGCTACCTTACAAACTTTTGACCATAATAATAATTATAACAGCTTGAATTTAAGTTATTATTTAATTGACATATACAGTGAGATCGTTTAGTTTCATATTAGTTCACGAATAAGGATGAGTGTCTGAATAAATTCGAATGATTCCATGTATCGCCTTGTCTAAGAAAAACTGTTTTCTACAAACATTACCTGGATACGACGAGCACAATCTTCCCAAACTGTATGAACTTCTAAGAGGAAAAGCACTTGTTACATCCTCAGCAATTGTATTTCTAGTCAAATTACCTCCATTGAAAACACAGGTGTTTCAGCTGTATAAACTTATACCATTGCCAGTTCAGCATAACAAATCCTTCATCTACATACAACCATCAACAGCATTCTTAGCCGTAACTCCATTCAGCGATCAACACTTTTCACTATCACAAACTGAATATCTGGGTTGCATACAAATCAGCGAGAGAAATTATCTATGTAAGCAGCGACATCCAGTTTTCAACGCAAATGCCTTGGAAAACCAATGTGAAGTTCACATGTTGAATCATAAAAGGGAGCTCTCATCATATTGCAAACTAAGATCTACCGATGCTGACAGGATGAGGATCCAGCTTCATAGTCCTAATCACTGGATGTTTGCCTTTCATCACGAAGAAATAGTCTCGGCAGTATGCGGATCCGATGTCGTAACAGCAAAACTTCAAGGCGTAGGACTTATGAAACTAACAGCTAACTGTTTCATCAAACAACCCACCATGACTATTAATGCCCATACTAAATATATATCAGAACTAAGTGCCCCGTTTCTGCCAACACTCAACTTGAGTGTATTCGTGGATAAGTTTGAAATCGAGACAGTACAAGCTTAAAACCAGAAGAAGGAGGAAATCATCATTCGAGGAGAAGACGACTTGACACTACTCAAAGAGAAAATAGCGTACCAAAAAACACAGCAAACATTACCAAACAAAATCTCTCATCATGATGTTCACCAGTACTCGATTGGGTACCTTTCATTTTTTGGAGTTGTAATCCTGGCCACACTTTTGCTACTACTACGGAGGAAGATGGCAATTGCTCAATCCCCACATGCTATAGAGTTTGAGCTCAAAGATCTCAACGCCGGGGAGAATGTTGACATATAGTTTTTAAGATATATAACTACCCTTTAATAGTCAATGCAAAATGGGATGAAAACTACTTAATATAAGGACAATTCAAAAAATTAAGAACGAAGAAATAAGAAGAAGAACTAACATAACAGACGGAGCTCAAAAAATAAAACAACTTAAATGGAGCTGGGCCGGTCACATTTCGAGAATCAAAGACCACAGATGGACACAAATTTTAACAAGATGGACCCCACCAGACGAAATAAGACCTAGGGGTAGACCAAAGAACAGATGGGAAGACGATCTCAAACAATTTCACAACAAGTGGTATAATGACGGAAAGAACAGAAATCTATGGGCAGCAATGGGGATCGACATAAATCTATCTAGCTATTATCAACTTGAAAAGCTTTACCTAGTTTAACTTTGAATATATGCAAAGATTTTTAAAAATATATATTTATTTAAATAATGTGAACAAAACCATTAACTATGTAAGTAAAAACAACTTTTTACAATCGGAAAATAAGGATTTTAATAATAATAATAATAATAATAATAATAATAATAATAATAATTTTCGTACGCTAAACACAATATTACGATCACACACGCGCGTCTGTTTTTGTTTCGCTATAATCTCCGCTGTTATCTCAGTAGCGCACAAAAAGCAATGATTTTTGAATGAGAATGTTAGGCGCGTAGATCGCAGTCGTTGTTGAGGAGTCGTGACGCCGCTCCCTTTACGCACAGGCGCAACGATTAACTTGTCATTATATATAGATAACGTTTTCGACATGCACCAAAATTTTATTGTCCTTTTTATTTTACTTCTATCACTTCCCTTTCTTGCAATGGATTATCACAACAGTTTACTTCAAAAGCCATGGCTTTACAAATGTAAATGGCTCCGTGAAACGATAAACGTGTACTGATGACTCAGACTAAATATTTCTATTGAGCTCTACCGACAGATACTTCGTAGTTTTAAGATTTAAGTTTATTTTTTAATTTACAGATAGAAACACTTAAAATAAATGCCACGGGTTGGATATATAATGAGTAATGACCAATACGCGTGTTGGAGTACACTTTGTGGCGCTCGTGCGCCAAAACTATTAACTTTATGAAAAAAAAAAATATAAAAACATAGATTCTAGTCTTACTTTGTATATAAATGTTTTTATCTTAAAATGAGTCAGGGGAGGGAGGGGGATATTCCCTAAAATCCAATTTTGCGCGCCATTTTCCAATATGGCGGCGCGAGCGGCAAAAGTACGAGGTGGCAAAGTTGAAATTATGAAAGAGCAAATGAAAATCTATAAAATTGCCAATTTTTAAAACTCCCGCAAAACTTTCCAGGTAACCGCTATTTTTCCTACCGAACGACTGTACTAATTTGATGAAATAAGTTTTGAACAAATATATACATAGAAAGTACGCCGCCGCCACTAATAAGAAGTAAAAGAGATCAAAGTTCTGATACTGAACGGCCAAACAAAGTAACTATGGAAAACCAATGCATAGCCATCGAATCGCCACATGCCGCCGCAACAGGAACACCCGTTACCTAGCAAGCTGCCTCTGCCCCTGTAGCCACAACTGAGGACACCTTAAAAGCAATGCAGAACCAAATTTTAAAACAAGGAAAGCAATTTAATGGCATGCATTCCAAGGTAGAAAACATTCTATAACATCTAGCATCCAACGTCAACTATAAGCCAAATACCATCTACTGACTCATAGCTCGCTTCTACGACTCCTGAGTTCAACACAATCACGCCATTCATTACTGATCCGAAATCTGCTTCGACAACAACTTTTCGTAACGCCAACAAACTCAGTCACAAAGTAGTTCTGTCAGTGGTTTATATGCACGTCCAACGTCAGCCTTATCTTATAGTCTGCCGCAAAAAAGTTATGGTCATTTTGAAAACGCAACCCCAAATAACACAGGCTTTACTCAGGCGCCCATCAGAGGCAAAAATGTTTTTCCACGGGTATCGCCTTTCGCGAGGAGATGGCAAGTCCTCCATTAGTAATTTCATTACCACGAAAAGCGCTTTCTCAATTAGCCGTTCGGAAGCGGCGGAAAATAGTAAGTCCCTCATTCCCTCACAAGGCATGGTTGCGAGAAATGCGCTAGACCCAGGGGCTCCTCGCTCTGTTGCGCCACCCTATTTTTTTCTTTTTTCTTTTGTTTATTTACTCAGGCGCCGGATAGTGCAAGTACACAAAAATTAAGCTTTTACGTGCCACAGCTAACTATGCTTAGGAAAGTTCAAGATTTGTCTTCACTTAGTGGACAACCAGAAGAGAGGCCAATATTTTATACAGCCTTTTTGCAATCGACGCCGCCGTCCGCTTATAACTACACGAACTTAGAAAACAATCAAAGATTACAAAAATCATTGACGGGTGAAGCAAAAGAAATTGTGAGTTCTTGCTTTATTCATCCATAAAATGTCCTGAACAACTCAATCGTAGTCAATGAAATCAGGTACGTGAGATTGCACCAATAAGTGAAAAAGTGAAAATGCTATAGCTCGATTTGTCCCATTCACAGCGAAAGTGAAAAATCTTGCTGTGTTCCTACAAACACTTACTGGGCAACAACATATTTTTAACCGAACATTATTAAAAGAGCTCGTCTTGAAGCTTCCAATGACCAAAAGTTTGATTAGGCCAAAAATGTTACACAAATACAGCCAAAAACGATAACAGTCTATTTAAGTTATTGGTTAACTGATACGGCAAATTTGTTTTGTACAGTTCAAGATATCGACACTATAGATCAGAAAAGGCGTATGCCAATACGCAGCTACAAATAATAGAAAATACCGCCCAATAATTCTTAGGTGCACTATATGTCAAAACCAACACAAGGATCAGTGATCGCAATGAAATTAAAAAACTATCAGTTTCAGAGAGGTGGTCGAAGTCAAAAACAGTCTTCTATGCTTCGCGTGTTGGAGACCAGGTCAGTCAACGAAAGACTGTCACAGTAAATGATTTTGTTCTATAAACAAGAGTGTCAAAAACGATATCATGATCTTTTCCACCAAGAAACAGATAATCTTCAAACACTAGTGCCACAGAGACAAGAACACGACTCAGTTGAAAAACCAGTTGCAATTGCAAGTTCTTCGGGAAGGACAATGTTTTTTTTGAGAAAAGATAATCTTTAATTACGTTTACTGCCAGTACCGATTCATGGACCAAGTCAGAGTATAGAAACATTATGCCTTACTCTGAAATAAGGATCATTCATAACTTTATAACTGGCAAGGAGCAAAGACTTTTATTATGAGATGCTTATGGAGTAGCAAACGAAATCAAAGTCTAAGTTCAGACGATTTGTCGAGTCTTGCGAAACTGAAGTTGCAGCCATACTTCAATGCACAGCCCAAGCTCTTAATATGACTAGATCACTGCCTCAAAGGTTTCTGATAATAATTAACCAGAATTTACCGTATGCTACGAAAAACGAATTAGTTTGGATTGTATTATGGGTGGGTGGGTCCGGAGCCTGCCGCCTCAATGAAACCATTGCCATGCCCTTTAGCATTTAGAGTTAGTGATGAATCACTGCGAATATTTTTCAATCGAAAGTTTCGGAGTGAGATTATCATCTGTCATCGAAAGCAAAGCAGATATTCGAGGTAAGGAAGTTATTCTGTCTACAACAAAGAAAATTGATGGGAGATATCAGACCGAAGTGTTATGGAAGACCGATGATGTAGTACTTCCTGACAGCTACAAACTTGCTTTCATTTCCGGGAAGGGGACGTCGCTGTATTTGGATACATCAAGGAGATGCAAACCAAATAAGATGAGATACCAAATGAACGTTATGAGTTTTTACGTTCGGAGCTGCATGCTCACCATGTGCAGCCCAACACATAAGAACGTAAACGCTGCGGATCATCAGGACCATCACACTCGTGCCTTAAAATCGATGTCGGACTATCATTATATGGACGATTTCGTCGATAGTTTTCAGACAGTTTGATCAAGCCACACAGGTAGCGATGGAAGTAAAACAAACCCACAATAATACCTGATTCAAACTAAGAAATTTTACTTCTAATTCACTTTGCAATTCAAAAATGAAGACGTGGGCTGTCAGCAACTAATTTAGTCTGGAAGCCGTTAAAATTTTAAGCAACGAACTGACAACCTTAGATACAAGCTGCATTTTCATTGCGCCGTCAATGATGTTATCAAAGGTGAAAGGAATCACTCTTAAAGAGAACTATTAAGCGTCGTTATGTCGGTAATCGACCCACTCCGATTCTTAAACCATCAAGCTACACGTCTTTGTAAATGCAAGCGAGGATGCTTTTGTCGCAGTGGCCTACTCGAAGCTCAAAGGCAGCCAATATGAATATTGAAGTAAGAACGTCGTCTGTGTGTTCGAAAACAAAATGCGCTCCTCTGAAAGCACTTACCATCCCTCGCCTTGAAGGTGCCATGACATTTGGCCATGTGACATTTGGCCATATTTCAAAATATGGCCATTTGACACTTTTCAATTGTGTCACATGGCCATATGGCCATTTTTCCCTTTGGCAATGTGTCATTTTACCATTTTTTTTTTTTGTGTCATTTAGCCAAATGGCCAAATGACGCTTTTCAAAGTGACAAATGGCCATATATTAGAATATGGTCATTTGACACATTTTCAAAGTGTTGTTTGACCATATTTTTTGCAGGTGTTTCGAGCAAAAACAAAATGTTATGCGTATATTTTGGATGGGCTTTTTAGTTCAAGGCTATTTAGCTGAACCATTTTTATCGTCTTTTTTTTTTTTTTTTTTTGTAAGTAACTAATTTTACAGTTGCACGAAATTTGAACAAGTATATTAATGGTTGCCGAAAAAGAGAGAGTGAGTACAACCAGGTTGGAAGTCAAAACTAAAGACTCCGGAAAAAACACTTGAAAACGCGGTAAATCATCCGTAAAAATTTTTTTAATATAAATCTAAATCAAATCTCAGCATTAATCTTGAAAGGTGAGTCAAAAAAATCACAAAACAATAATATTAGTAAAAGAAATCTGCCGAAAAAGAAGAAAACATATATATAAAAATGAATAGAACCCCGCCAAACAAAGGAACTGCAATTTTCACAAACACAAAACACAAATATGAAAACAACTGCACCGAAGAGAGGATTGGAGAACGTTTCTCCCGAATACCCTCCACAAAAGCATACGTCTGAAGAAATGTCGGTAGGAAACATGCCCGTAAAAGATCTACAGCAGCTTATTCACGGCTCGATGTCAATGCTTTTAGATGAAAAATTAAAGGACATGCCAACGAAGGCTGATTTTGAAGTTATCGGGGTTCAATTGAACGCACTCCATGAAAAAAATTCCATCCTTCAAAACCAGTTGCAAAAAATGGAGACCCGCTGCATAGCGCTTGAACGGCAGGTTGAATGGCTGTCAAATAAGGCCAATGAAAAAAATCTGATTTTCCAAAATACTTTGTGCACCACGAACTACTTTGGATTCCAGCAGTAAGGACGTTTACACGAGGGAGAGCCAGTGGGGGATCGTTGTATGGTATAAGGAAAGAGCTGAAAAATATATTGAACTGCAACTTTGTAAAAGAACTCAACCGTGATTTTATCGAAATGGCAATAGGAAATGAAAAACTGTACGTGATTCCAGTATACATTAACTGCAACAAGTGGATGGAAGACTTCACAAGCCTACATTACTTTTTAACAGAGTTTGGAAAAGATGATGTAATACTCATGGGTGATTTTAATGGAAGAGTGGGTGAAGCCCAGATAATAAATGAAATCGAAGAAAAACTCCCGGAAACATTATATAAAACGCGAGTTTCTCTCGACAAAAAAACTGACAGCAACGGAAAAAAAATTATCGAGCTGTGCGAAACAATGGGGTTCACACTCTTAAATGGGAGATCAGCAGATGATGAAAAACGCCACTTAACCTTTGTGAGGGGCACTGCAACGTCAACAATTGACTATTGTTTTACTAAAGGAAAACCAATCAGCTGGATTATTGGTTTCGAGGTATTGGGAAAAAATCACTCAGATCATATGCCAATCTCTCTCGGAATGTATGTGACTGGCCAGGAATACACCTCCGCACCCCATAAGAATCTGTTGCCGAAACTCAAATGGAAAGAGGAAAAAGCCGAATCATATAAGATGAATCTCAATTATCAGCTTTCGCAAGTAGATACAAACGAACTTGAATCCATGAGAGGGACTGATATACTCACGAATTGTATACTCGAAGCAGCAAAACCTTTCCAAAGAGAAACAAGTCAAAAAGGAAGACAACCATGGTTTGACTGGGACTGTGAAAAAGCCAGGAAATTATCATATGCTTTTTTGAGGCTCCTGAGGAAAAAAAAACACCGACTATTCGAAGCAATTGTACCAAAATGCTAACAAATGCTATAAAAACATTTGCATACAAAAACGGAAAGCTTATACAATGAGAATAGCGGAAAAACTTGCGAACACAAAGGACAGTAAGACGTTTTGGAAAGTTGCCAAGGCAATTAATGGCGCTGCTCTTGGACATAACATCAAAGTTGAAGCTACAGTTTTAGCTACTTACTTTGAATCCCTCTTAAATGAAACACTAAGCGGAAACACGTTTCATTATACACTGCCCCTGCAAGAGGTCGCTCTCTTGGACCGAAATATCACCCTGGAAGACGTCTGCGAAATCATTGGCCGATGTGGCCAAAACAAAGCTCCAGGAGATGATCGGATTCCCTACGAGTTTTTCAAAGGAGCAACGGAGGACTTCCTGAACAATATGGCCAAAAGTTTCAATTTTATATTTTCTACGGGTGACATCCCGAACGGACTTAAAAATAGCATCTTATTCCCCATATTTAAAAAAGGAAACCCAAGAGAACCTTGCAATTATAGAGGAATATCCTTTCTAAACGCAATAGCGAAAATATTCACTGGGATCATTCTGGATAGGCTAACAGAATGGGTAGAGGAAAACAATATATTGAGCGAATTCCAAGCTGGTTTTCGGAAAGGGTACTCCACTGTGGACAATATATTTTGCCTCACAAGTATTGCCAAGTACTATCTTGAAAAAGGAAAGAAACTTAATGCTTTTTTTGTTGATTTTAAGGCAGCGTTTGATTCGGTAGACAGAAAGGCATTAATATACAAATTAAGTAGCATTGGAGTGTCTACAAAAGTACTGAAAGTCCTACAAAACCTCTATCAAGGAAACCGAACAGCAGTATGGGATGGAAACAGACTGTCAGATTGGTTCGAACCAAAAACAGGAGTCAAGCAAGGATGCCTCTTAAGTCCGTTACTTTTTTCTATCTTCCTAGACGATATAGTTCGATTTTTACCGGGAGCAATACTTTTTGGTGGGCTCAGAATAAAGCTTTTAATGTATGCAGACGACATTGTCATTCTTGCAGAAACATCAAACATGATGCAAATGATGATAAACAAGTTAGAACAATATTGTTCTCATTGGAATCTGGAGGTTAATACCAGGAAATCCAAAATAATGGTCTTTAGAAACGGAAATGGGCGATATGCAAGGAACGAGAGATGGACGTGGTTAGGCGAAGAACTTGAAAACGTCAACGAATACAAATACCTTGGCTTTATTATAACACCACAAGTCTCATTTAAAAAACATTTGCAAGGAAAATTAACAGAATCCAAACGTGCAATTAACACCAGTTGGCGAGGAGTTATAGGGTCAACCAATGTAGCATCAAGTGCTAAATACAAAATTTTTGAAGCGGTGGCAAGATCCATAATGTGCTACGCTTCTCAAATTTGGGGAATCTATGAATATAAAGAAGTCGAAAAACTCTTAAGGTTCTTTATTAAAAAAAATTTTCAGACTTCCATACAATACACCGAGTTACATGCTTCACCTGGAAACGGGGCCACCACCACTACACATTTACACTCTAAGTCTTCACTTTGCCTACATCTCTAAGGTCATGTCACTTCCCAGCAATCGCCTCCCAAACGTAGTTGCAAAACATCTGCGAGACAGAAATCTTCAGTGTTTTGGCGAATGGACGAGACTCGAAAACCAATATAATATTACACTGTGGGCAGGAGACACAGTTATAAATAAAGGAACCCACGATATAATAACAAAAATAGAACAACACTCCATGAGAACCTTTAAGTTGAAATGTGAACAGAGCGAAACAAGAAGCAGTTACAAGCAGCTAAACCACGAACTCAGAGAGGTGAACTACTTCAATGACAGATATAGCCTGGATATGATTTCAACCCTTTTTAAAGCAAGAGGCGAACTTTTACCGTTGAATTTCCTGCCGTACGTAAACGTCGACAACGTGAACTGCTCTCTGTGCAACCTAAGGACAAGAGAAGATATTCGTCATTTTATCGGCATCTGCCCAATACTTAACGAAATACGGTTATCGCACTGGGGAAGATCACCCTGTCAGTGGAAGAAACTTTCCGAATACTTGATGGAGAAAATTGGAATACTCTGTACTCATACCTGAAAACTGCGCTCAAATATCGTGCACAAATAATTAACGAAGCTTTTTAAGATTTAGTTTTTTTTTCTTTAATCTTATTTTTTCCTTAATTTTGTGATAAAATATATACAAATAATGAATTAAATATTCTTTTGAAAAATTTTATTACTCTCATTTTTCGGCTGACGGCACTTCAAGCCAATGCTTATATTGTGAAAATTGTAAAAAAAAATATGAAAGCTTAATAAACAAATCACTATTAACTAACTAACTAACTAACTATTAATGGTTGCCAATTTGGTACTTTTAGTGTTGTACCTTCTTGTGGTTACAAGCAAATGTTAATTCTCTACTTCGCGCATGATAACCACGTGAGTAAAAACATTTTAATTTACATTTAGTTAAAATAAAGATTGAGATTTCTTAAAAAAGAATTATAAATAATATTTATAATTTGGAAACATATGCAAAGATGTTAAAATAAAATGGCGTTGAGATTTTCCAAAACATTATCATTATCAGTTTTCGAAGAAAAGATTTTCAATTGGATATCTATTGAGACTACTAGACCCATCTCTGGAAGTTGTTTAGATCACGTTTATGGTCGTTTCAGTAATCTAGAAATAATTGAATGTGAGAAATGTGTTTTCGACTTTAAAATCACTGATCATTGCATGATAGGACTTGTTTTTACCATCAATAACAAAAGACGTTGTAAACAGTCTGATTCTGATCAGAGAAAAGTGAAGATTGATTTTGCTAAACTTAAAAATAAATTGTGTTACGAGTTTTGGGAAGATGTCTTTGCTTCAAGTAATTCATCGTCTGCTTTCTCAATTTTCATTGACTCTCTAAAAAAACATAAAGCATCCTGTTCCTATTTTCTAAATACAAAAAAATCACCAAAACACCTTAAGCCCTGGATATCTACATCAATTGTAAATAAAGTTACGAAGAAAAATATAATACGATTAAGATGCAAAAAGAATCCCGCAAACCAACGTTTAAAAAAGAAATATAAAAACCTGTGTATTGAATTAAAAAAGGAAATTCCTATTTGTCGTGATACCTATTACCGAGATAAGCTCAACTCCGCACAGGGAAATCTAAAAAACGAATGGCGTGTAGTTAATAGTTTACTGAATAAATCTTCTGCTACTAAGAAACCTGTTTTTTTTGCATGTGAATAGTGCAATAGTGCGTAATAAGATCGATATTGCTAATGTATTTAATAATTATTTCGCAAATGTTGGTTGTGATCTTTTGCCGAGTAACTTTCACGCCTCATGTTCTTGTTCTTCTTCTATCTGTCGAAGTACTGAGCATATTCAAAGTAGCAGTTTTGTTTTTCAGCCTATTACTTCTTTTGAAATACTGAAAGTTATTAGGAATCTACGTAATTCGTCTTCGTGTGGAACTGATGGTATTTCAAGTGATGTAGTAAAAAAAAACTGCCTTTTACTTAGTTGATGTCTTAGCGTATGTTTTCAATAGTTGCGTATATAATGGTGTGTTTCCTGAAGAACTCAAATGTGCAGATGTCTTGCCATTATTTAAAAAAGGATCTGCTACTGAAGTTAGCAACTGCAGGCCTATTTCTCTTCTTTCTGTTTTTAGCAAAATTTTTGAAAAACTCTTGAAAAATAGGATTATGTGTTTTTTAGATAAAACTAAGTTTTTTAATCCAGCTCAATTTGGTTTCTTAAAAGGCAAATCAACGGAAGATGCACTGCTAAAATTTTGTTCCTTAACAATGTCTCAATTAGATGAGAAAAAATACGTAGCTGGCCTTTTTGTTGATATAACCAAAGCCTTTGATATGGTCAACCACAATATTTTGTTAAGAAAGTTGGAGAAAGCTGGTTTTAGAGGATTTATTCTTAACTGGTTTATTTATTTATTTATTTATTCGCTTAATTCAAGCTATGTAATACTTAAACAAACAATAATAACTTAAATCTATCTTAAAAACTAAATGTGTTTGTGGGATTATGGAGGATTGGAATATAAATCTCTTTTAAGGGAAGATATACTTTTGTTAAAGTCGAGGATGTGTTGTGAATTATTGGCTAAGCGTAACATACGGGTAATAGGGTTGAAATGCCCATAATTAGTGCGGTGAGTAGGAAGGTTATAGAAAGGGACGGATCTTAGGTTGCGTGAATTGGTATTGAGGACCATGTTTTCAAGAAGTGCGGGGGAGTCGATTACGCCAGTTATTAATTGGTGCACAAAGAGTATGTCAGCAACATCGCGACGTCTAGCTAGGGTGTGTAAGTCGATTAATTGTAATCTATCTTCATAGGGAGGTAAGATAAGGGAATTCGACCAAGGAAGATTGCGTAAAGCAAAACGAAGAAACCTTCGCTGTACAGTTTCAATTCTAAGAGAGTGGGTTGTTTGATAAGGAGACCACACTTGAGAAGCATATTCAAGGATGGGTCTGACGAAAGTTATGTACAGTGACTTTGTGACGTAAGGGTTTGAAAATTCCTTAGACCAGCGTTTTATAAAGCCAAGGGAAGAGTTAGCTCTTGATATAATTTGGTCAATGTGGGAACGGAAATTGAGTTCTTTATCACAATAGATACCGAGATCGCGAATGGAAGACACTGCTGGAACGGCTACGTTGCAAAAGTCGTACATTCGAGGGGGGAGAGGAAGACGTTTTCGTGAGAAAGTCATGAATTGACACTTGCTAACATTAAGTTCAAGGAAATTTTTTTGACACCAAGTTAGAAAGGAATTTAAATCTTGTTGAAGCAGGGGAGGGTCGAAAGGTGTCAAAATGACCCTCGTTATTTTTATGTCATCTGCGTATATAAAAAGGTTGGAGTAGGAAATAATCTTGTCCACATCATTTATGGCGAGGACAAATAAAAGAGGGCCAAGATGGCTGCCCTGAGGAACACCAGAAGTGGCGGAAATGTGGGTCGAAATAGAGCCTCGGAAAACTACCCTATAAAAACGGTCTTCCAAATAGGATTTGACCCATTGGATGAATAGTGGTGGAAAACCAAAAGCTCTTAACTTAAGATAGATAATGCCGTGAGAGATTTTATCAAATGCTTTAGAAAAGTCAGTAGTAACTACATCAACCTCGCTGCCTTTTTCTAAAGCACAGATTGTCATAGAAACGAATTGTGTAAGGTTCGTTGTGGTAGATCTGCCCTTTAAGAAACCATGCTGTAGTGAGGAAACTATTGACTTGCAATGAAAATTAAGCGTATCATAAACTATACTTTCAAAGAGTTTAGGAGTTGCTGAGAGTTTAGCTATGGGACGGTAGTTGGAAATTTCATTTTTGCAACCTTTTTTGTGAATAGGGAAAATAAAAGAATTTTTCCATACTGTTGGAAAAACAGCTTGTGTGAGCGAGAGTTGAAACAGATTTGAAAGCGGTTCACTGATTGTGTTGATGCATTTTTTAAGAAATATGGCAGGGATACCGTCCGGACCAGGAGAGAAGTCATCTTTAAGTGAGTTGATTTTTTCGTAGACAGTGTCCCGACTAACCCTTAGAGAAACAAAACTGGTATTTGAACTGTTTGTCAGATAACTGAAATAATTAAGGTCGGGTTCAATCATATCTTCACTATACGATAGACTAAAAAAATTTGCAAAAAGATTAGCGATAACTTGGGAATCAGAAGAAGAGGTGTCAAGAAAATTAAAAGAAAGTGGAAGTCCGTCAGATTTTCTCTTAATATTTATAAATTGGTAGAAACGTTTGGGTTCGGAAAGAAGACTGGTTTGCATTTTATCGAGGTAGTCATGATAAAGAGAATCACATAAATTTGAAAAATTGAGGAAAGCTTGTTGGTAAATTATGTAATCAATAGTTGTTCTTGATTTAATGAACCTTTTCCATAATTTATTTCTAAGATTACGAAGTGATCGCAATTCTTTCGTATACCAAGGGGGAGATAACGAGCAATTCTTTTGGGGCAAATGGGGAACACATTGGATGATGCATTCGAAGATAGCCGTGTAAAAGAAGGTAAGCGCAATGTTGATGGGAGTGAAAGAGTTTATGAAATTGTTAAATTCAATCTGGCTTATTAAACTACTAAGTCCATTGAAGTCAGCTTTACGAAAATTAAACAGGTAAGATGCTTCAGAATCAGCAGCGGAAATACTTTGATTGAGTGTGAAGACAAGGGAAAGAGGAGGGTGGAAGTGGTCAAGGGTCGAGAGAAGATGGAAACTTTTGGTGACTACTGAGTTGTGAGGGTCAGAAGAGAAAATGAGATCTAGCTGTCTGCCTAGGTTGTTAGTAATATTACTAATTTGAAAAAGGCCAGACCCAAAAACGCGATCGCAGAAAAGACTTTCTTTTTCAGAAGTAGTATTGCAAGGAACATAGTTTGATTCATCCTCTGACTGTATCCAGCGTAAATCAGGCAAATTAAAGTCTCCAACTATGATAATGTCATCACTAGAGTCAGCGGTTTCGAAAAGGGAGTCAAATGAATCAACTAACATTTGATAAGCGAGAATAGGTTGCGAAGGATGTATATAGCAGCAAGCTATGTAAAAACACCGATTAAAAACAGATAGTTTTACGCATACTAGTTCAGTGAGTGGTGATTTAGATATATTAACTAGAGTTGCACTGAAACGGTTGTGTACGGCTAAAAGAACACCACGGCCAGATGTCCCGTTTTCATTAATTTGCCCATCTGCACGAAAAACTACGAAATCGGAAATGAATAATTCATTGTCAAGGAAACTGGAATCAAGGTTAGTTTCAGTAAGGGCAAAGATATCAAAAGGAAGTTTTTGGGAATTAAGGTAAACTGAGGATGTTTTTGTGCGGAGTCCTCTAACATTCTGATAGTACAGAGATATGGTGGTAAGGGTTACTTCGTTGGATACCGAGAAAGCGAAAGTATCAGTGTTAAAGACGTGGTTTTTTGGAAAAATTGGAGTGCATGGAACGATTCGAGGCTACGTGTGAAGAAAACGTAGCAAGATCATTAATGACTGCAGAAGCTGTTATGTTGAAACCTTCATGAAACCTGACATAAATGTCTTTTAGGCTTGTAGGATCGGTTGGGAGACCTTCTTTTAAAATTGATAAAACTACATTGGTTTTGGTCTTACCGTTTATACAAACAGAATCGGGTTTATCATGAAGAAATGCAAGAAAAAGACGAACATTGTCGTACAGTTTATTGTCACGTAGTCTTGCCATCAAGTACCGACCGTCATAATCTTTTGTTGCTGACATTGATTCGACAAATTTGGAGGTTATCTTGACGATGGGTGGAAACATTGGGTCTAAAATAGGGGGATTAGAGTTTATGGGACTGATTGATGTCCTAGGCGATTTGGGTAGAGGAGGAGGTGTGTTGCGGGACTGTGAGGCTGGATTTAAGGTATGGGAACGGATGAAATTGCTATAAGGGATATTGGAAGGACTTTTTGCCCGAGGAGTACTAGGAAAAGGAGGGGCAGTGTAATTTGGTTTAAAAGAGACATGCTTTGATTGGGCAGAATTAGGAGGATTTACGTGACGAATAGTCTTAGTTCGGGTTAGGTAGGACTTAAAACTAGAGTTAGGTTCTTGAAGAGATACATTTTTTTGATTGGAAGCTTTCTTCGGTAGTTTTGAAACCCATAATGAAATTTGAAATTTGTATATATAACAAACAGGTTGATCAGTGGGGAAAAAAAGCCAAAGATATCGAGTAGGAATGAAAGCTTTAAAACTAGAAGAGTTCAACTTAATACATTTTACAAGATTAATTTTATAAGAATCAGAAAAAAAATTGCGTATCCTAGTTTCGTTAGAAATAAAACTACTTTTTATAAAGAGAGGCGTACATTCAACCTGATTATTTAGCTTACTTATTCTATGGTCCCCCTCAGCTTGGTTTTTAATTCTCAGAATTCTGTTGTTCCATTCAGTAGGGGTCCAGGATGTGCCAAACCGGTTGATGAGAACAGGTTCAGAAAGTGTAGGAGGATTGTCTTCGTTAAAGGATGATGTTCGTTCATTTTCATTTGGTATACTTGTAGACGGATTTGGTTGAACCGTGTCGTCACTTTGGATTGGTATGATAGAGGTATCCAGGTCTAAGAGTTCCAAACGTAGTGATTTATTGTTTTTACTATTGCTTAATGCAGGTGACGTGAAAGAGCTAACATGGGCTTTTGATGAGTTTGTTGACTTCATTTCATTAGATAATTCAGTTATCATATAACGAAGAGAGTTTGATTCTTTTGTAATTATATCTTCAAGAGTAGACGAGTTTGTATTTATACTGAGGGAAGTAGCTGTGGACTCCCTCACAAGAGATTTAATGATCGAAGATTGTTCTTTTGATGAATCAGCAAACCTTAACAAGTGTTTTTCTGTAGAATGTATTATTGCCGTAGATTGTTCAACAGAGGATTTCAGGTCATCAACCAATTTAAACATTTTAATAATGTCAGGACTAATAAGCTTAGGGAAGGCATGAATAGTTTCAAGACAATCATTAATTTTATGTGATATTTTCTTTAGGTTTGAATCTATGTTAGAGAGCTTAGTGTTAAATCCATTATTTTGGGACTCCATATTTTTCATTATGGATTCATTATTGTCAGCAATCACCTCATTAATTTTAAGAAAGTTGTGGCGGGTATTAGTTCTAAGCTCAGTGAAATCCTGAGACAGTTGAACTAAACGTTCATTATTATATTTGATAGCAAGCATTACGTGTGATGTTGTTATTGTTTTGCATTCGTTGCAGTAATAATGAAAATTAGCAGAGAATTCGGTTAGGTGGGCTTTAGCGTGTCTACTCAGGCCTATGCAAATTGGATGAAATCTTTTACCACAAATACCTTTGCAGGCGACCCATTCTAGAGTTTTTTCACTTATGGTGCAGCCGATAAATCCACAAATGTTGAGGCGGTCCATATTTATAAGGGTATTTAAAAATATATTTTAAATAACGACGTCGGAAAAGTTTCGTCAGTTACTGTGTTGGGTTCTTGTAGTTACTAAAGTTGGAGAGTTAAAGAACTCTGTTACGGTTGTTGTATGTGACGGGAGCCAAAAAAGGATGGAGAAGACAAGTTCAAGTTGGCTAAAGGAAGCAAGATAGATTGTGTACGATGGACGATGGCCCTCTTCGTTCTCAGCAAAAGTTCCAGTTCGTTGATAATAAAGTTGAGACACTTAGCACAGGTTGAGAAAAAAAAAATTTTTTTTCTTTTAATTATGAGAAGTGTAGAGGTGTTGGCAGAACTTATACTATATTGAACTCACCAAAAAGAGATGAAGCAAAAAGCTTGAACGCGGCTTCACAGTCACTCCATAAAGGAAGTGTACTGAAATCTAGTTGCTCTTCCCACTTTGATCTTGTCATCGAATCAACCTTTGACATTACTAAATGAATTTTGATCGCGTTTGTGATATTCTTTTCATCACCAAGCGAAAGAAGCGAATCATAAATTGCGGAAACAGTGTCTATCATGCTGCGCAATGCAGAAGCTGATGGCTTTTGAATTTCTTTTAGTTCGAAAAGAGTAGACACATTGTCGAAAAATATGAGGCAATTATTGTCATAAATCTTTTTTAAACTTGCTAAAGCTTTTGGATAATTTTGTTCCGTTATTTGGAAAGCTTTAACTGTTCCTAAAGCTTCACCCGATAAACAAGATATTAAATGATTGAATTTTTCAATATCTGGAAGCATTGGATCATTGTCTACTAAACTCTCAAAAAGGCTAATAAAATTTTTGTATTCTGAATACTTTCCACTAAATTTCGGGAGAGACATTTTTGGAAGGCGCGAGTGATGTGGATTACTAAAAGAATATTCAATTCCACTTGGCTTACGACCCTTATTTACTTTAGATACAAGTAAAGCTTTTGCACTGACGCAAATGTCTTCTAACTCTCCACGGAATACGTCGCTATGATCAGCTGATTCAATCTCAGTTTGACAAGCCATAATCTGATCGACGTATGAATTCAAAATATCTAACCGACATTCCAATTCTATTGGATTAAGTGACATCGTTTTTTCCTCTAAAGCCGTTCTAATTCGCACAATATTATTTTTAAGAACTTGTCGCTGATGTCTTAATTGTTCTAAGTCTGCGTTTTGTTAAGGTGAAGCCTGCCGTTTCTTGCTCGTCATTTTGATGAACTTTTAGTTACAATTCGCTTAAAAACTTTCGAAATAACTTTCTTTCCGAGAATTAGTTTATCTGGAAATTGTTCACTGTACCACAGTTTATGAATTAGAAATATTTGGAAGTCGTTGAAAAATTAATTTATTTTCATACGAAAATTCCACGAAAACGAAAATAAATTTCAATAAACTGCTTCAGAAATTGTTGAAAGTTTCTAATTATTCGAAAAGCGAAATAAGTTTAACGTAAACCAAAAAAAAATTTATTATTCAAAATTAATAGCACACTCTTCGCACGAAAAATTTCAAAGTAATTTTTGATCACTGGACACGATCACTTTTGACAGCTGGAAACTCAGCGAAAATTCAGCGAGTGAGCGAACTGTCAAAGTTATTTAAAGTCAATTTCTTTTTTTTTTGAAATTCCACCATACATTTCTTGTTGTGACTAGAGCATCTCTATACAAAAACAATTGATCAAGCTTTTTGCTTCATCTCTTTTTGGTGAGTTCAATATAGTATAAGTTCTGCCAACACCTCTACACTTCTCATAATTAAAAGAAAAAAAATTTTTTTTTCTTTTAATTATGAGAAGTGTAGAGGTGTTGGCAGAACTTATACTATATTGAACTCACCAAAAAGAGATGAAGCAAAAAGCTTGATCAATTGTTTTTGTATAGAGATGCTCTAGTCACAACAAGAAATGTATGGTGGAATTTCAAAAAAAAAAGAAATTGACTTTAAATAACTTTTTTGTAGAGTAAAAGTGTAGTACACTAGTGGCAAAAATTATTAGAGCACTTATAAAAAATGATTCAAATGAAAAACTGGTTAAATTGATTAAGATAGACTTGGAAAATCAAAAAGATCACGGAGAAAAGTCAGATTAAGAACTGTCGTACTGTGAGGATAAATAAATAGATGTAGATGAGATGGTAACATAGAACGACGGATAGACAAAGCTCCTTTCACATTTATTATATTAGTAAGGACTCCCGTTCCCGTAGGAATATGTGGAAGAATTAGAGTTAATGTTACACAGGGATAGTGTAGCATTCTAACGGTGGAAGAATTTTTGAAATCGGTGTTGTAGTGTCAAAGTTCCTGTATACGTTCCTGCTCCCGTGGGAATATAGGGAACCGTAGTAATATGGAAATGAATTAATTTTTATGTTACTCGGGGATAATGTAGCATTCTAACGGTGAGAGAATTTTTGAAATCGGTGCTGTAGTGTCAAAGTTCCCGTATACGCTCCTGCTCCCGTGGGAATATAGGGAACCATACGAATATGGGGATGAATTAGTTCTTATGTTACTCGGGAATAATGGAGCATTCTTACAGTGGAATAAATTTGAAATCGGTGTTGTAGTTTCAAAGTTTCCGTATACGTTCCCGTTCCCGTGGGAATTTAGGGATAAATTGTAGCCTATATGTTATTTTGATGTATAAGCTATTTTATTGGAAACATTAACTGAAATCCATTCAGTAGTTTGTACGTGAAAGAGTAACAAACATACATCCACACAAACAAACTTTCACGTTTATAATATTAGTAGGACTAGCTTAAGGATTACTTTTTTCCATTATCTCCGATTCATTAAGTGATAAAATCACCGGTGTATGATCTGATGATAAGTCATATTTACCTTCGATTCTTAAATGGTTTCGTTTGACACTTTAACTATGAAAAAGTCAACAAGGGCTGGTATTTTACTTGAATCCGATGGCCAGTATGTTGGTGATCTGGATGAATAAAACTCACAATTGTATTTGAGGCATGCTTTGTAAAGCCTTCTGCCTTTTGTTGTTATATGTCTGGATCCCCAATGGGTGTGCTTAGCATTAAAGTCACCGCCAACAAGGAAGTTATGTCAAATGTATAGGTCAAATTTCAATTCAGGCATTTATCATAGAAATTTTACATTAAAACTGTTGAGCAAATAAAACGTGGCTGAATTCTCACGAACATACTTGATCAATAATAAAGAATAATTTATTATCCCTTAAGATAAAATGGTCACGAAACTTATCATATTGAATTGAAGTTCCGTTATGCGACTTCACATTTTCTTTGGGCTTAAGTATGAAAAATTTTGGTATTCAAAATGTTACTGATACTTTAACTATTCTTTATTGATTAAAGAAGTATAAACATTGTTGATCAAACATATTGGTGATAGTTCAACAGTGTATTTGGTTTTTTCAATCACAAACGTGATGGTTTTTATAATTTCAGCCTTGTTTGTTGTAGATCAAGTATGAAATCAACAATCACGTTGTTGGTTAAAAATTAGAACATATTCAAATCAACTACGAACATACTTAATTTAGCATTTTTATGATACTTACCTGAAAAAAAATTGATCACGGCAGCATACTTGATTTGAAAATGCGTTCTTATTTGAATTCATCACGAAACTTGGTTAATTTCACAACTTTAGATGAATTGTTGATTAACAATGAAACATGTTTAAATCAACCAAGCTTTTTTCTTTCGGTGTATACGGGATTATCAAAATTTAACATAAAACATTTTCTTTATTTGGGTATCGTTATAAGATGATACATATATATATATTTCTCCGAGTAAACGCGCACCAAGACACATTCCGTCTTTCCCGACTTACCACCGAATCCGCCGAACCGAACAAATCAAAAATCTGAATTCAAAAGAGAGCCGATCAATACTCAAATTGAAATTTGTTTACATTTATTTGTCGTTTCAAAATAAATTTTTTTTGACAGTTCGCTCACTCGCTGAATTTTCGCTGAGTTTCCAGCTGTCAAAAGTGATCGTGTCCAGTGATCAAAAATTACTTTGAAATTTTTCGTGCGAAGAGTGTGCTATTAATTTTGAATAATAAATTTTTTTTTGGTTTACGTTAAACTTATTTCGCTTTTCGAATAATTAGAAACTTTCAACAATTTCTGAAGCAGTTTATTGAAATTTATTTTCGTTTTCGTGGAATTTTCGTATGAAAATAAATTAATTTTTCAACGACTTCCAAATATTTCTAATTCATAAACTGTGGTACAGTGAACAATTTCCAGATAAACTAATTCTCGGAAAGAAAGTTATTTCGAAAGTTTTTAAGCGAATTGTAACTAAAAGTTCATCAAAATGACGAGCAAGAAACGGCAGGCTTCACCTTAACAAAACGCAGACTTAGAACAATTAAGACATCAGCGACAAGTTCTTAAAAATAATATTGTGCGAATTAGAACGGCTTTAGAGGAAAAAACGATGTCACTTAATCCAATAGAATTGGAATGTCGGTTAGATATTTTGAATTCATACGTCGATCAGATTATGGCTTGTCAAACTGAGATTGAATCAGCTGATCATAGCGACGTATTCCGTGGAGAGTTAGAAGACATTTGCGTCAGTGCAAAAGCTTTACTTGTATCTAAAGTAAATAAGGGTCGTAAGCCAAGTGGAATTGAATATTCTTTTAGTAATCCACATCACTCGCGCCTTCCAAAAATGTCTCTCCCGAAATTTAGTGGAAAGTATTCAGAATACAAAAATTTTATTAGCCTTTTTGAGAGTTTAGTAGACAATGATCCAATGCTTCCAGATATTGAAAAATTCAATCATTTAATATCTTGTTTATCGGGTGAAGCTTTAGGAACAGTTAAAGCTTTCCAAATAACGGAACAAAATTATCCAAAAGCTTTAGCAAGTTTAAAAAAGATTTATGACAATAATTGCCTCATATTTTTCGACAATGTGTCTACTCTTTTCGAACTAAAAGAAATTCAAAAGCCATCAGCTTCTGCATTGCGCAGCATGATAGACACTGTTTCCGCAATTTATGATTCGCTTCTTTCGCTTGGTGATGAAAAGAATATCACAAACGCGATCAAAATTCATTTAGTAATGTCAAAGGTTGATTCGATGACAAGATCAAAGTGGGAAGAGCAACTAGATTTCAGTACACTTCCTTTATGGAGTGACTGTGAAGCCGCGTTGAATAAGCGATATCAGCATCTTTCTGCTGAAGAAGCATCGTCTTCAAAGAATAAAATTTCTGATAGGTCATCAAAACCAAAACATGAGATGAACCATAACAGAAACCAAAGGGCTTCGTTTGCTTGTATAAACCAACAAGCAAATAAATCGAAATGCTTGTACTGTAATTCAAGTGATCATTTTATAACGACATGCCAAACCTTTGCTTCAATACCTGTGATGCAACGATTTGAGTTCGCGAAAAGTGTGCCTGTTTGCATAAACTGCCTTCGAAATGGACACACAGTTTCAAAGTGCAAATTAACTCGGTGCAGTGTTTGCAATAAATCGCATCACACATTATTGCACCAATATCAAACTACGTTCAATAGCACACCGTCACAAGGACCTTCGAGCTTTCAAGCTATGCATGCCTCAGTTTCAAAAGATCAAGTTATTCTCGCTACTGCTATTGTTCAAATTAGAGGCAGTAGTGGTGAATATACGCTAGCTCGAGCGTTACTTGATTTAGGCTCGCAAATCAATTTTGTAACTGAAGAGCTTGCACAAAAATTGAAGTTGCGAAAGGAACAAAAAACTTTAAATCTTCTCGGCATCGGTAAAGCAAATACTATAGTTAACAAAAAGGTTCATGCAGAAGTTAAATCAAGATTTAACGATCATTCGTTTTCTGCTGACTATTGGGTAATGAACTCAATATCGTCATATCAGCCGGATCAAGCAATAAATATTACGATTTGGAATATACCTTCCAACATTCAATTAGCTGATCCTTACTTCAATAAGCCTCAAAAAATTTACTTACTAATAGGAGCGGAAACATTTTTCGAATTATTGTCGGTCGGTCAAATTAAACAAGGCCCTGAATATCCCACTATTCAAAAAACACTTTTGGATTTTTTTTTTTTTTTTTTTTTTTTTTTTTTTTTTTTTTTTTTTTTTTTTTTTTTTTTTTTAAATGTTTATTTCTTATAATTTCATAACAATTTTCATATAAAGTAAAATAAATTAGGTTGACATTCATTATTTTCAAAACAATTAAGAAAATAGATTTGAATGCCACTTCAAATAATTAAAAGATTACAAAGTTTATGGAAATTCAAGATAGTAAAATCAGTTAAACATTTAAGCAAGAATTTTAAATTTTTTTAGTTTTTATACCAAAACATTAGAAATACAAGATTCCAGAGCAAAATAGTTTAATGTAAAGAGCCAAGTTTTAACATTTTTAAGGAACGCTCCAGGTATAGTGATTGTCCTTATTGATTGAGGAAGAATATTAAATAACCGATAAGACATGATAGAAAAAAAGTTTCGGTAGGCAGTGGTGCGAAAAAAAGGTACATCTAAAACGTTCGAAAGGTTTCCTCGAAGATTGTATCTCGAAATTAAGTGAAAATTTAGGTTACCAGATTTCATAAAAAATAATTTTAATGTCTTAAAACAATATAAATGACGAACTGGGAGAATTTTGAGAGCACAAAACAAAGGAAAGCTAGAATGTCTACAAGGCTTACGACAAATTTTTCTAACGACGTATTTTTGTAAAATCAATATTGGTTGAATTTTATTTTGATAAATACCACCCCAGCAAGCAATTCCATATTGTAACTTGGAATGGAAAATACCATAGTAAATTACTTCAATAGCTTAGTTGAGCACACGTTTCGTAAGTAGTAAAAATGTCTGAGGGTACAACGGAAATATTTTTTGAGGGATTCAGCATGATTTGTAAAAGACATCCGAGAGTCTAAGGTCAATCCCAAATATTTGAACTCGTCAACTCTCTCAACTACGAAACATTTATCACTACAAGTGAAATCACATTGAAATGTAGGTGAGGAGAAGCCTGACGAACAGCGGCAAGTTGACAGTTTAAAACTACGACACTCAGGTGCGTGAAAGCTAACATTTGCATCCAACAATCTACATGAAGATAAATATAAAACATTACCTTGGTTTTGCAGCTTATTAACAAATTGTGTTCAAAAAACCAAACTCGCAATAAGTCAAGATCAAAATTAATATCTGAAATAAGATCTAAAGGACTATTAGCACCGCTGTAGGAAAGCGCAATATCATCGGCAAAAGCTGTCGGCGAGCCCTTGAAACTCAAGGCGAAAAGCAAATTGATGTAGGTATACCAAAAATAAAATTGGACCCAAGACAGAACCTTGTGGAACGTCCAATTTAAGAGACCTTGCATCACTCCTAGTACCATCTAACTTTACTCTCTGCGATCGATTTTTAAGGTAAGACCTAAACCAGTTAAGAATAAATCCTCTAAAACCAGCTTTCTCCAACTTTCTTAACAAAATATTGTGGTTGACCATATCAAAGGCTTTGGTTATATCAACAAAAAGGCCAGCTACGTATTTTTTCTCATCTAATTGAGACATTGTTAAGGAACAAAATTTTAGCAGTGCATCTTCCGTTGATTTGCCTTTTAAGAAACCAAATTGAGCTGGATTAAGAAACTTAGTTTTATCTAAAAAACACATAATCCTATTTTTCAAGAGTTTTTCAAAAATTTTGCTAAAAACAGAAAGAAGAGAAATAGGCCTGCAGTTGCTAATTTCAGTAGCAGATCCTTTTTTAAATAATGGCAAGACATCTGCACATTTGAGTTCTTCAGGAAACACACCATTATATACGCAACTATTGAAAACATACGCTAAGACATCAACTAAGTAAAAGGCAATTTTTTTTTACTACATCACTTGAAATACCATCAGTTCCACACGAAGACGAATTACGTAGATTCCTAATAACTTTCAGTATTTCAAAAGAAGTAATAGGCTGAAAAACAAAACTGCTACTTTGAATATGCTCAGTACTTCGACAGATAGAAGAAGAACAAGAACATGAGGCGTGAAAGTTACTCGGCAAAAGATCACAACCAACATTTGCGAAATAATTATTAAATACATTAGCAATATCGATCTTATTACGCACTATTGCACTATTCACATGCAAAAACAGGTTTCTTAGTAGCAGAAGATTTATTCAGTAAACTATTAACTACACGCCATTCGTTTTTAAGATTTCCCTGTGCGGAGTTGAGCTTATCTCGGTAATAGGTATCACGACAAATAGGAATTTCCTTTTTTAATTCAATACACAGGTTTTTATATTTCTTTTTTAAACGTTGGTTTGCGAGATTCTTTTTGCATCTTAATCGTATTATATTTTTCTTCGTAACTTTATTTACAATTGATGTAGATATCCAGGGCTTAAGGTGTTTTGGTGATTTTTTTGTATTTAGAAAATAGGAACAGGATGCTTTATGTTTTTTTAGAGAGTCAATGAAAATTGAGAAAGCAGACGATGAATCACTTGAAGCAAAGACATCTTCCCAAAACTCGTAACATATTTTATTTTTAAGTTTAGCAAAATCAATCTTCACTTTTCTCTGATCAGAATCAGACTGTTTACAACGTCTTTTGTTATTGATGGTAAAAACAAGTCCTATCATGCAATGATCAGTGATTTTAAAGTCGAAAACACATTTCTCACATTCAATTATTTCTAGATTACTGAAACGACCATAAACGTGATCTAAACAACTTCCAGAGATGGGTCTAGTAGTCTCATTAATAAAGCACGTAAGCCCTTGAGAAGCAAGTAATGTTAGGTAGCTAGAAATGCTATCATTCTCATCCAAAATATTTATATTGAAATCACCTACAATGATTAAGTTCTTGGATTTTTCTTTAGCCAAGAAATTCGAGAATTCATTTATAAAACTCGCAACGCTAAACATATGCAGTCTATATACACATACAAAAATATACACAAAATGATCAATTTCTACAGAAACCTTTAGAACGTCAGCACTATTTAAATTAACACACAAGAATTCAATGATAACGATATTATCCTTGATAAAGCAACCAACACCACCTGCAGCATAGTTTTCATTCGTTTTAGAATTAAAGTTAAACCCAGGATTAACATAATCATTCTCCTCAAATCCATAAATCCAAATTTCAGATAAGAAAACTATATCAGGAACGCAAGCAAAAGAATTTATATGCGTAACAAGAGATGCAAAATTTTCCCTCATACTTGTTATGTTTTGGTGAACAATAAAAAATTTCTCATTACAGAAAGAACCATTAGTTAACACATTATCACAGTTGGCATTACGAATATAAGGGAGAGAAAAGTCATCACTTAATTCTATATCAGAATTCATGTTTTAATAATAAAAAAAAATAATATTAAATATTAAAGGCACTAAATAAGTGCAAGATCATTGAACGATTTAACAGAAATAACTTTTCCTCCCTCAACCTTTCTTATTAAAATTTGATTATTATTGTACCATACATATTTTCCGCCTGCCTTCATCATAGCTTCTTTTGTCTTCATCAAGAGCGCTTGGGAAAATTTAGTGAGAGCATGGTTGATAAAGATTCCGCTTCCTTTACTCTTATTATTATTACTGTTGCTGCCGCTGTTGTTGTTACTGCTACTCCGACTCCCTCCGTTATTGTCAACACCATCGATGCTGAGAGATTTTAAGGTGTTTTTTTGTTTCCTCTTTGGCACATAATTCGATCTTTCGTTGTCAGACTAGAGAATCTTAAGCAGATGATTGATTTTAGAGCAGACGAAGATGACTTTGTTTTTATTATCTTCACAAAGCACTTCTCAATGTCAGTATCAGGTACATCAACTAAAAGTGCATTAGAAAAGATTTGTTGTGCAGTTCCAATGCAATTTGATTCATTTGCAATCGATACACCCGAAATTTCAATTTCATTACTAAGCAGCTGTTGTTGTTGACAGTTCAACCTACTTTCTAGCACATTAATTCTCGATTTTAGTTCATTGTTTTAACTTAATAATATTTTCATTTGTGAGAGGAATTGTTTGTTGTTTCCTCTTAAGTTGAAATTTTAGCATACACCATTTGAAGAGTGCATTGGCTTTCACTATCCATGTTTACAGTGGTCTCTTGGGCTGTTGCAAGTGTTTTGGTCTTATTCGCTGCATTGTTTTTATGATGCTGTGCTAATACCGGTGGCACTGGCAAGTTATGAAGAGAGCGTCTTCTTAGCACTGAACATTTATCACAACGAAAAGGTTGGTCACTTGATTTAAAATAATTAGCATCGGTTTCAGTGATGTTAACACAATTAAAATGAAAAAAATGTTTACAATCATTGCAGTTTATTTTTGTATTGCAATTGCGATCAATTTTATTTGAACAAATAAAGCAATTCATTATGAAAACTAAGATTGGTAGGTATATTTAAAAGTGTTCTACAGATGCGCACCCCACGACATACAAGTGAGAACTGAAAATATCCCAAAAGGTACAAATTCAAATACCAAACAATGTAATTTGGTATGTCAGTCTGAAGAGCTATCAGACCTAGACAAAATTGTGCAAAAATTTTGGTTACTGTAAGAAATTCCTGGAGAAACGAAAAAGTTTCTAACGCCAGAACAACAGTTGTGCGAAAAACACTTTGTTGATAATACAAAACTTTTGCCTTCCAGTCGTTTCGAGGTTAAACTACCGTTTAAATCGTCTCCAAACTCGCTTGGATCATCGTTTGAAACTGCCAAACGAAGGTTTCTCGCACTGGAGCGAAAACTATCCAAAGATAGCGAGATAAATGCTATGTATATAGATTTCATGAAAGAGTATCTTTTGTTAGGACATATGTCGCCGACAAATAATGAAATCCCAAAAAGCCCGCACTATTTCATTCCACATCAGTGTGTTTTGCGCCCGCAAAGCACAAGTACTAAGCTGCGAGTTGTTTTCGACGCTTCAAGTCGAACTTCATCTCAATTATCTTTGAATGACATCAACATCCAACCATTCAAGAGGAGCTATTTTCGACGTTGCTCCGTTTTCGAATACACAAATACGCCATTACGGCTGATATTACGAAAATGTACCGGCAAGTATGCATTGCTGAAGAGCACTCGATTTATCAGCTCATAGTGTGGAGGCAGCATCCGTCCCAACCACCAGAGTTGTAAAGACTGCAGTATTTTTGGTACTAGTACTTGTGCAGTCGCAGTTAATTAACTTATCTTTTGAATGCAGTTAATCTACTGTGACCAGTCTTTTAACTGCAAAAAAGCAGTCAGCAGTTTGTACTAACTTTTTGACTGTGCAGTTAATCAGTGCAGTTAATTGACTAAAAGTTAATTAACTGCAGTACATTTAACTGGTCTTAGTCTTTTTAGTCACTAAAAATTCTTTTGTACTGGTGTGATTAAATTTTTAGTCAGCAAGTCTTTTGACTGTAGTGAATTAACTTTAAGTCATTTAACTTTTTTTTAGTCTTTTGACTTTTTTTTAGTCATTCAACCTTTTTAAGTCTTTTGACTGCAGTTAATGCTCCGAAAGACTTTGATTCTTTCTTTTTTTGTTTTTTGACGAGAATAGTTCAGAAAACCCCATTTATTCAAATTTTTGACGAAATCTGTATGATCTTACTATTATATATTTCCTGTGACCCACAGGAACATTAACTGCAGTCAAAAGACTTAAAAAAGTTAAATGACTAAAAAAAAAGTCAAAAGACTAAAAAAAAGTTAAATGACTAAAAGTTAATTCACTACAGTCAAAAGACTTGCTGACTAAAAATTTAATCACACCAGTACAAAAGAATTTTTAGTGACTAAAAAGACTAAGCCCAGTTAAATGTACTGCAGTTAACTAACTTTTAGTCAATTAACTGCATTGATTAACTGCACAGTCAAAATGTTAGTACTAACTGCTGACTGCTTTTTTGCAGTTAAAGTACTTATCAAAGTTAAACGAATAAAAAAATTAGTCTTATTCGTGACTTAACTGCAGTACCAAAAAGACTGCAGTCTTTACAACTCTGCCAACCACTACAACATTTTCGACTAAACATATGGCACGTCTCCAGCGCCATTCTTAGCAATACGGTGTTTAAAGATGTTGGGCGATGCTAATGAGAAAATATACCCTACTGGTTCAGATATAATTCGAAGAGATTTCTATGTAGATGATTTCTTAACCGGTGCCAATGATCTTGAAACTCTAAAAATAATAAAGTTTGAAATTCAAGAAGTCCTTAAAAAAGGCGGGTTTCAGTTGGCTAAATGGGGGTCTATGAAATAACTCCCACGAAATAAGTCCCACTTTTAAAAACGAAATAAGTCCCACCAAAAATTGCTATTTTGAAAGTGGGAGTTATTTCGTTTTTAAAAGTGGGACTTATTTCGTCAATTGGTGGGACTTATTTCGTTACGCGATTTTATTTTAAGTGGGACTTATTTCGTTTTGAGTGGGAATAAATTCGTTTTGTAAAGTGGGAGTTATTTCATACCCCTAAATTTATATTTTTTCTTATGCAAAAAGTTATGGTTGTCCCTTTTACGAAATGTCCAATATTTCGTAAAAGGGACAACCATAATTTTTTGTCCTTATCTCTCATGGCTCTTCTTGCTTGTATACGATTTTTCTTTATTATTCCTCTGCTTTGATTATTCATATTATTCGACGTGTGTTTTTTTCAAAGAGCCAAATACTTCTTATTTGAAATCGCATTAAACAATGAAAAAGTGGGACTTATTTCTTTTATGAAAGTGGGACTTAATTCATTTAAGAAATATATTATTCAAGGGGGAGTTATTTCATTTTGAGTGGGAGTTATTTCATTTCAAGTAAATTCTTAAATCATTTCATTTTGGTGGGACTTATTTCGTTTTCAAAAGTGGGACTTATTTCGTGGGAGTTATTTCATTTTTTTAAGCAATTTTTGGTGGGACTTATTTCGTTTTTAAAAGTGGGACTTATTTCGTGGGAGTTATTTCATAGACCCGCTAAATGGTTCTCAAACCATCCAGAGTTTTATAACACTACGAGTACTGAAAAATCAATCAAATTTAATGATTCAGACTCTACCAAAACTCTAGGAACTTGTTGGCATCCAAAAGAAGATACTTTCAGCTTCAATTTGGAAAATAATTTTCATGATCTACGAGCTACCAAGCGAAACATACTATCAGTTTCCGCTCGTCTTTTCGATCCTCTTGGTTTGTTATGCCCCATAGTCACCAAAGCAAAAATCTTACTGCAAGAGCTTTGGATTGCAAAAATTGATTGGTATGAGTCGATTCCATTGCGCCTTGATACAGGTTGGCAAAATTTCAAAACCAATTTATCTCAACTTGGCGAGATAAAAATTCCAAGGTTTGTCGAAACTCATTCGAACGCAAAAATACAAGTTCATGGGTTTGCCGATGCTTCGATAAGAGCTTACGGTTGTTGCATTTACATTCGCAGCCAAAGCTCAGACGGTATCAAGTCGACGCTCCTAACAGCAAAGTCTAAGGTGGCCCCTTTGAAAACAAAATCGCTCCCGCGATTAGAACTTGGCGCAGCGCATACTCTTGCTAAATTATGGACAAGAGTAAAGGCGATGTTGAATCTTGACGTTGAAGAAGTTATTTTCTGGACGGATTCCGAAATAACACTGCATTGGATAAAAACACATCAAACTGCCCTTGCAACCTTCGTTGCAAATCGAGTGTCCGACATCCAAGAGTTGACCCAAAAAGTATCATGGAAACATGTACCGACAAAACAAAATCCAGCAGACATTGTGTCAAGAGGCTGTAATGTGGATGAACTCATTGTGTCCATTTGGTTCAACGGTCCAAAGTTCTTATTGCAAGAACCATCATCGTGGCCGGTCAATACGCATTTTGAGTTGTCTCCAGAAGATAAAGCCCTTGAAAAACGGAAAACAAACATAGCTCTACTAGCAGTAGAAAAACCTCGAACCAAACTTTTAGAAGTTATTGAAGAAGAATCTTCATATATCGACTTGGTAAATACATTTGCGTATGCAATGCGATTCATAAAAAGATTAAAAAACAAAACAGAAGTTCTCGAAGAATCGCCAACGGCAAAAGAGTTAAATCTGGCGTTTCTTAAAATAGTCGAAACTATCCAAAATTATGAATTTGCAGATGAAACTCAAAAACTTAGGAAGAAAGTTTCATTACAACCCAGTATTCAAAAATTGAATCCATTCATTCACAATTATAGTGAAGAGAATTTTTCGTTTTCGTTAATTCGAGTTGGCGGTCGTTTGTTAAACGCACCAATTGAATATGATGCCAAATTCCCACTTTTGCTGACCAAAAATTCACCGTTTGCAAAAACATACTTAACGTATCTTCATCGAAAGAATTACCACGCTGGTTCTCAAGCGATGGTGGCATTGCTTCGAGAAAAGATTTGGCTAATAAACGCCAAAGAAGCTTGTCAGAAGGTTGTACGACAGTGCATACATTGTTTTAAGTACAAACCAAAACTGTTGACTCAAATAATGGGCAATTTACCAGCGGATCGATTGCGAGCACAACGACCGTTCTTAACATGTGGAGTAGATTTCTGTGGTCCGGTATATACCACGCTAAAAATTCGTGGCCGGCCACCGAACAAAACGTATATAGTTGATTTTGTTTGTTTCGCATCAAAAGCAGTACATTTTGAATAAGCTACTAACCTGTCTTCTGATTGTTTCATTCTCGCCCTTAAAAGGTTCATATGTCGCCGAGGACTTCCAAGGACGCTGTACTGCGACAACGGGACGAACTTCGTGGGAGCCCAACGGATTCTGAAGGAAGTCCAGGAAGAGGTTGAGCGAGGGAGGGAACAAGTCCAACAGTTCGCAGCAGAGGAAGGCTTCAGCTTCGCCTTGATACCGCCCAGGGCACCGCATTTCGGAGGCCTGTGGGAAGCGGTGGTGAAGGCGGCGAAAACGCTGTTACAGCGTACGGTGGGCAACGCTATGCTCACAACCGAAGAGCTACTGACGGTTCTCATCGAGGTCGAGGCCATCCTAAACTCAAGGCCAATCGGACCATTAAGCGCCGATCCCAGCGACGGCGCGGCGAAGCGCTTACTCCAGCGCACCTATTGATCGGCAGCAGTTTACGGTCGCTGCCCCCAGAACCAGTCCCGGAACAGCAAACGGGTTGCTTGTTAAGATGGCAGCATCTATGCTGGCTCAAGCAGCAGTTCTGGCAGAAGTGGTCCAAGGAGTATCTGCTTGGCCTTCAAGCCAGATCCAAATGGGTGCTGGACCAACCCAACCTCACCGTGGGCAAGCTGGTTATCATCCACGAGAACAATACGCCTCCCCAGCAGTGGAAAACCAGACGAGTCGTGGCGGTCGTTGAAGGGCAGGACGGCAAGGTCAGGGTCACCAACGTCAGAACCTCCAGAGGGATCCTGAGACGTCCAATAGTAAAACTGGCCGTACTCCCAATCGAAGATGATTGAAGCCTTGCAGCCTATCAACGTGGCCGGTGTTTTGACGAGCCACACATCAAATAAAACCATAAACTAATTGGTCTAATTTTTAAATTTCGCGCCCTTCCGGCCATATTTTAATATCTCGCTATTTTGTTCATGAAAAATAAGAAGAAGAAGAAGAACAACAACAATGAAATACACACTTCGTTTTGATATTGAAACCGCACGGTCTTTTCTTATTTTCGCTTTTTCGTTGCTATTTTTTCGAAGTTTTAAACTTAATTTGAGCTCGAAATAAGAGCTAATTTATAAAAATTATTATAAATTTTCAGGATCAAAAGGTATAAAAAGACTTAAAGGATTTATAAGTTAGCACAATATAAAGATGAATATAGCAACAGGAATGTCTAATATTAGAAAAGTGAAGATATATGAAATTTTTGGATATAAATTGCTAAATAATAATTTTTTGGTTGTACTACTTCATAAAAATGTCTGGTGGATGTGACCCATAAGAACAAAAAGAAATTTTGAAGACGAGATGCTGAAGACTTAACAAACACAATCACTCACAAAGATATATGAAATTCCAAAATAACTGTGAACAATTGTGTATCTGTAGTTATAGTTAAATAAATAAATAAATAAAAACTCCTAAACCAAACATTTTGTGAAGCTGGAAAAAGATCACAAAAACTGATGGCAAACTCAATTTGAAAACACTATTATCCTGATTATATTTTCTTTGTCTGGGGTATAACATCAACTCGCAGCTGACATAAAACATAGCTTTAAAAGCTTATTTTATCGGTCGACATTGATAAAAAATCCTCTTAAGAAAATTTTAAAAATCTTCTCCGAACAACTTAAAAAAATGTGCAACGGCAATATTTTACGGATTCGGAGTGAAAAGAAGTATAAACCTAACTTTTATAGTTAAATGTGTGATCGTCGCAACAGACTAAACGAGGACTAAAGTTCGACTCATCTACTGGACGTACCGATCGTAACACTCAACTTCGCAAAAGCTTTAAGATAAAAGTTATTGTTTTGTCTTCAAAAAAGTAGGCATCATATTTTTTTTTTTTTTTTTTTTCAAGGATCAAGGATGATTTCGGGCCCCACGTTGGGCGCCACCTATAACGGAACCCGGTGTTAATGGTTGGAACACGGAACGAATTTGTTTCATCTCCTTGACGGGAGATAGCATGGTTTCAAATCATTAGAAAAAAAGTCTCGTTTCGAAATTCGTTTGCGTATCCTACCCTTTCCCCCTTATACCACCATTACAACCCTCTGCTTATAGGAACAGGGGCTGATCCTGGCAGCGGAAGGAAAGGGGCGTTCAAACTATTCTTGGCTTGGCATGCTAGCTCTAGCGCGTCCTAGCTCGTCGAATGGGGGGAGTTCTTGCCTGAGTTGTTGAACAGTCGTTACGTATGTTTACATGCCATCTGGAAATTTAATAATGGGTTCATAGAAATTAATGAAGCCCTCGTCCTGATCCTGATACTGAAGCGTCTCCAAAATGTTCGACCCGTGAGTGTTGAGAGGGCTGGGTGTTGTGCCTCTCCAAAGGGATACCCGCCCCAGTATCAAAAGATACTACCATGGTTGCTATGTCCCTGTTGATTATTATAGCAACCCCTAAAGTCTGACATGAACGCATTATCTTCACATTATCGTTCTTCTAAACCAACAAACGTCACTGAAGTCAAAACTCAAAAGGTTAACTCATCATTGATATCCAAAAGAGGATCCGATTAGCCTTACGCTTACCTCTCCAACATTCGTCGTCCGTATTCTCATTTTTATCACATCCACCTTTGAAGGTAATTAATTAACCTTCATGTTACAACGGCATATCACTACTAAACCAAGAATCCAAAATGACTTCCCATAAAAACCTCATCAACAGGAATCCGTTTATAATTGAAACATTCGAATTGGGTTCAGAAAATAATCACTCACAATGTTTTATTTATCATAAACTTATAAATAGTCCTGATTATTATATACAAAAAAAATGTAGGTATTTATGAGCATATCTCAAAATCTCACTCATACATACATAAAAGTCTAAATGAACTAAGCTACTAAATGAACTCAATCAAAAAACAAATCTACGTATATCGATAACAAAAATCTCGATGGTCAAAAGTCGGTACTCAGGAAAATGTCAGGATTCATGCTCTTCCAGAACAAAAACAAATTCCTTTTAATTGCATATTATGCATACTAAGAATCAAAAAAAATTTTATTATTATATTAAGATTAATAATGCAACCACAAAAACTTAACAGAACGTTGATTTAATCAAGAACTTCTATAAATTTGATAACATTAAACCCTATCCAAATCGTTATGTAAGCACTTAGTAGCCCTTGAAGCTGGCTGTCAATGTTGCGTACTTTTAGGATGAAAATTTCACCGATGCAAAAAAATCAAAAGGAAAAAAATCGAATCTTAGATACCAACAATATTAATCAAAAGTAGACTTGCCACACAAATATCCTGTGAAGGGTGCACCACTTTCCAGGCTGAGTAGGTATGAGCTAAATATCAAAAGAAATGCAAATTTTCTAGGCACAATCGAAAGTATCCGATAAAGATTTGGACAGATTTAATTCACTTACTAAAGAAAATGGGGTATTCCATACCAAATCGACCACTTTTGAACCCGACCCCTTTAGATTTTGCTGAAACCTTACCATTCTTTTCTACCCTTTGAAAAACATTTTTGAGAATTTTTTCAAATTTTTTTGTACAATCTCAAAAAAGTTATGAATTTTTAAAAAAAATGGCTTTCTTATTTTCAAACAGCTTCAAACAGCCATAACTTTTTTAAAAATTGACTTTTCGGAACATTTTTTTTTTTCAAATTGTTTGTTTTTGAATGAAATTTTCGGAAAAATACACGAAAAAAAAATTAGCATGATCAATTATATAAAATAATCGGTTTTTTTTAGTAAAATCGTCATTTTTTTGAAGTTCGCCATATTTTATTTTCTTCATTTTTTTCTCAAAAAAATGTCAATCAATTTGACAACTATTTTCACCAATTTCGGAGTGGGCCGACTTTTTTTTACATTTTTTTTATTTATTTAAAAAAAATCAAAATTAAAAAAAAAAATTTTTTTCGTAAACTTTACTCGGCACTAGTACGATAACTTTGGCGACAAAAAATTATAACGGTTTTTGATGGAGGGGTTCAATACAATGAATTTTTACTACAGGAGGGGGTCTATCTCCCCCCGCTTAGGCAGTAGGGGCAATTTTATAAAAATTTACTTCAAAAAATATTGTTAAAGAACAGGAACATTTACAGATACAAATTATACTTTTTATGAAAGCCAGAAATCTGCACTTCATAATAAATTTTAAATGAAGTGGTTTCAATTTATAGTTTTTGAAATAACTGACTTCAAAGTCAAAATTTACGAAAAAAGTAAAAAAAATCACTTTGAGTATTATGTTCCTCATGATTACAAATGAAAATAAAAAAATATAGATGTAGTAAGTTGCTTCAATAAATTTTTCATCAAACGCTGCAAACTACTTTTTTCTATGTCTTGTAGTTTTAGAGATAATTGAAAAATAGTAAAACTTTTTCTTCTAAAACTATTATTATAAAAGTTTCTTTTAAGATTAGAGACTCCTTTAGTTTCAAAGAAAATATACTTTTACTATTTTTCAATTATCTCAAAAACTACAAGACATAGAAAAAAGTAGTTTATTTATGGCTGTTTGAAGCTGTTTGAAAATAAGAAAGCCATTTTTTTTTTAAATTCATAACTTTTTTGAGATTGTACAAAAAATTTGAAAAAATTCTCAAAAATGTTTTTCAAAGGGTAGAAAAGAATGGTAAGGTTTCAGCAAAATCTAAAGGGGTCGGGTTCAAAAGTGGTCGATTTGGTATGGAATACCCCAAATACATACAAGTGTGTGTATTAGAGTGGTCCTTAGGAAAAAAAAATTTGGGACGCCCCCCAGGTTGGTTCTAAATCAGGAAAAAAAAATTCCCTAATATTTTCAAATTTTTATTCCTAGCCCTTCCTGACCCTATTTCATTAAATAGTTTTTGTTTTCTCGATCATCCGTTCAAAGACGGCTCCTGTTATAAAAAAATTGTTTATCGAGTTTTTGTTAATAACATGTTAATAACAAATGAAATAATAAATAAAAAAAATTTTATTTAATGTTGTATCATTTAAATTGCCGTAGATATCTTTGAAAAAATAATCCATGTCAAAATGTTGCTTACTTTTAGCAGATTGAGCGAAATAAGAAATCAGCCTTTTTGTTTATTAACAATAGAGTATAAGCAAATGATCTTAATTTTATCAAACATACACGTGGCTGTAGAGTGTTCAGAGACGCTTCATTTGAGCCTAATTCGAAGCCTTTCCGTTAATTAGTTCAAAAATGACAGGAAAATAGGGCCAGGAAGGGTTTGAGATAAAAATATGAAAAAATTAAGGAATTTTTTTTAAATTTTTTAGAATCGCACTCAATTTTCGCAAAAAAGTGAAATAAGGACCACTAAAGTGTGTATATATCGCATGCTTAGTGGAATACTGACCCATTAAGACAAAGGTCAAAACTGTGTTACGTACAGATACAACCTTATGTTAACGCCATCTACCGTATTCGATTTGAACTAAGACTAAATTATGCATTTTTGGCGCCATAATGATATATCGGTCTCTTTCACTCTTTTGGGATTTCGCGTCGTGTTTTCTTCGAACAGTGACTCATACCAGTTTGTGTTCAAAATTGAACGCATTTAAATTATTGTTATGAGTGTATTGGGATGAAGTTGTTGGAAGAGAAGGAAATGGCAGGTCAATAAATTTTTTGTTTAATTCATCCACATTAAGATCTTCAAGGAAACCAGATTTTTTCTTATTTCCTATACCAAGCTCGCGAAGATTTTTCCAGACTTCCCGGCTTCCCAGAGATGGACTTAGTTTCCCAGAAAGAATTTTTGTTTTTAAACATCGAATTTTGCTTACGACAGTGTTTCGTAACGTTCGATAATTTTGTCGAAATACCTCCAACCTATATCTTTTCCAATTATTGTAAGCACGATCTCGTTGCTGCATTAACTGATGGATTTCATGAGTAAACCAAGGCCTATGCTCATGTTTACGTGTACACATACGAACAGGAACGTGAGCATTAAATAATGATAAAGTTTGGGCATTAATAAAATCAATTTGATCGTTAGGGCAGGGCAAATAAAAAATTTGGTTCCAATCAATGGAGCGTAAATTTTGTTCAAGAACATCATATTCAATATGTTTGAAGTCCCTGTATTCGAACGTTGTGTCTTCATTCTGAAAACTGAAATCAAAAACCATATAAATAAGATCATGTCTTGAAAAACCTGGTGCGGATAGCTGATTCTGAAACAAAACTTTACGTAAATCTTTCACGAAACAGACATCTAGGAGTGTGCTTGAAAAATCAGTAAAGTGTGTTGCAACAGTTGTATTTACAGGGAATAGGTTTAAAGATCTCATTTCATCAACTAAACTACTTTCCAACAAAAGATTACTGTTAAAATCACCACATTTAAAAATCTGTGATGAAAGAGCAGATATTTCTTCCATAAATTTAAAAAAAGGACCAAAACTAATATGGTAAACTGGGGCACATTCATTATCGGGGCACATTCGTCAAAGCTATTTTCGACTGGATGCTTGCTGAATTAAGAAATAAAAATTGCGTTGAATGCATCTATTACTGAACTCACGAACACCTTCCTAGTTTGACATTAGTAGTCTCGCATTCAAGAAAGTTGTGTGCAGTTTTGTGTTTTCCCACTCTCCGTTGCTATTTTGGATATGTGGTAAGTAGTGATTTTCTAAGTGAAAAAATTGCCATATGGAATGCAGACTTCATTCATTACCAAGTATTATACGTTAGGAAGTTAAAATAATAAAGGGAAAAGTCTGTTTCTAAAACTGCTAAGCACATGTGAAAAATTAAGCAATTTTGTGACGTAGGGGAAGATTCGTCATATGGCTTTGGGGCAGTTTGAGCAGGTGCCGAATGTACCCCGAAATTAAGTTTTGATTTTAGTCTTTCTAGTTTTAGTGTAAATATGGTTTGAAATAATAAAAGGAAAATCAATAGAAACTCCATCAACGAAAATTTCATGAAGAAGACAGTTGCAGATGTCTTAATGCAAAATGAAACTATTTCATCTGCAAGAAGAAAATACATGATAAAACGTCAGGCCTTGCAATCAAGGCTTGAAACGGGAGCCTTGGGAAGAGCCATCGGACTCCGAAAGTGCAGTGAAATTTTAATCGAAGAATACCTCCAAACAAGTCTTCACTAGAGTTCAAGGGGAAGAACTCGTTTCTTATGTTAAGAAGTCGGCTTTTCATTACTTTGGGTTGACTTACAGTTCGTTTCGAAAGCTGGCGTATGAATATGCGCTGAAGAACATATCTAAGGATGCTTCGGAAGATTGGCTATATAGTTTTTTGAAGAGAAATCAAACCAGAAAACATAAGTATTGCTCGTGTAAAGGCAATTTTAGTTTTAAAACAAGTCACACTGAATGTTTTTCTTTTCTTCTAAATGAGTTATATATTAATATCAATATGGAAGTCAATTTGGATATTAAAAAATATTGTATGGAGCAATGACAAGTTGGAATTTTTTTTTTTAATATTAAACACAAAAACAGTGGACATTGACCAAAATAGATGAACAAAAATGACACCCAAAAGAGTTAGAAATGTGTCATATTGAACAAAGCTGTTTTCCATAACTTGAAAAACTAAAAGAGATATGTTGAACAAAATAGTTTGCGCCAATCTGCAATACCGAACTGAATTTTGTGAAAAATGGCCCATTGAACAAGATAGTACTCAGCCGACGATATGTATATGAAATGGATAGTTAACTCTTCATGTTTTCTTTGACGTTTTTAGGATGCTGAATGATCCCCGTTGAATGACGAAGCTGCCCCGTGCCGGGGCACTTTCATCAAACAGAGGTAAGTTTTTAAAATGGTTAGAGTTCCAGTACGGTGAATAATATGAAGAATATTTCTTCCAAGAATTAATTACCACTATTCAAACTACCTGGAGAACAAAAAACAAGTTCTGTTGAAGGCTTTAAAAACGGCAAAATGGGCCTATGAAAAAAAAGTAACGAATGTGCCCCAGTTTACCATATATTTATTAGGTCGGTACACTGTTCCTAAGAGAAGCTTGTTTTCACCATGCCCTATATCTACAAAAACATATTCAATTGCACTACCAGTTTCAGAAATATATCTTAGTTTGCATGGTATATTTTCACGCACATACACGGCAACACCACCTCCATTGCGACCATGTCTATCCGATCGATAAACCTTATACCCTTCCAGTTTGCACATAGCGTCATTGTGGATGTTTTTGAACCACGTTTCAGATATACAAATCACATCAACTTTCCTACCACCAAACACAAACCTGAACTCATCAATTTTAGGAAGCAGACTTTGTGCATTCAAATGACATATTTTTAAACCACTACTTTGATTTGCCAAGACATTAACCATCGAACGCAATACTCCGTCACCGAACGTGGGGCTCATAGTACGAAAATTTAAATTATTCATAACAAAGAAAACAGAAAAATAAGTGCTTTAAAAGAAAAAAGAATAAAAAAGAGTAATAAATAATAAAGCCAAAGATAAAAATAAGAAAAGAAAAATTAATAGAACAAAAGAAGTAATTATTTTAATAAGAAATTTAAAAAAGTTTGAGAAGCTATTTATATTTCAGTAAGTGTTTCTGTTGGTCTGGCAGTTCCATTAAGATCTTCACTGTTCCTTATCTCTATTGTTTCTCAATCTGGTTGGCATTTAATGTAGACAGCTCCTCGAATAGTAAACACTGATGACAGTTTCTTAGCTAACACCACATTAGTCTTCCATGAGAGACATTCGAGTTCTGAAAGCGATGTTGATTTAAGTGATCAAGATGCAACATACAAACTTCCACCAAAAAAGAGGAGGCCAGTCTGTCCAATCCTATCAAAATACACCAGTAGATCTTCGTCTTCTTCATCGTCATCATCTTCATCGTCATCATCTTCAGGATCTTCCAGTGATACTTCCGATACAGACCTTAGTGATGCACAAAACAAAACACAAGAAAGCATAATTCAAGTAACGGAAGAAAAACAATTAGAGCAAACAAATATTGATGAACCGGCGGCAACAGAAGTTTCGCTGAATAAAGAAATCGGAGAACAAGAAGAAAAGAAGAAGGGAAGGAAGCGTAAACGAAATCAAGAAAGTTGGAAACAGAATGTAGCTAAGACTCAGAGAAATGCAGGAAAGTCATACATAACCAAGAAAAACAAAGTCATCAAACCTCGTTCTGTTCAACCCCCCTGTGGTGATAAATGTAGGCTGAAATGCTCTGAAAAGCTAAATGCAAATCAAAGACAGGCCATGTTTGATGCGTATTGGAAACTTGGCCAGGTTGATGCTCAAAGATCGTTTATTATGGCTTGTATGACCAGTATAACTCCAAAATATAAATATACAAATGCTACTCATCCAAGAAATTGCAATCAAGCATTCCATTTCGTAGTTGAAGGGCAATCGGTACGAGTCTGTAAACTATTTTTTATGAAAACCTTGGGTATTTCTGATCGTGCTATACGTACTGTTAAAAGCAAAACAGACGCCAATGGAATTCTAACACCAGATCTGAGAGGACAGCACAGCAGTCATGTGAGAATTGATGAACAACTTTCAACCGATATTAAACAGTTCATAGACGCAATACCACGAATTGAATCTCATTACATTAGACAATATTCTACTCGTGATAAGTTGACGGTGGGAAGACGATTTCTGATCTTTTTAGGGACTTTAAAGAAAACCAAAGTAAAAATGACAAGGCAGCTGGAAGCTACTGCACATTCTATAAAATTTTTACACAAGATTATAACATTTCTTTCTTCAGTCCACGAAAAGATCAGTGTGACTTGTGTGTGCAGTACAAAAACTCGACACCTGAACAAAAATCATTACTACGAGAATCGTACGGAGGCCATTTGGAACAAAAAGCATTGAGCCGTCAAGAAAAATACGATGATCAGTGAAAAATAGACGAAAACAATAAAGTTCTTGTGTTTGATCTGCAAGCTGTTCTGCAATCTCCTAGAGGAGATACCTCAGGATTTTACTATAAGTCGAAGTTAAATAGTTATAATTTCACGGTAACAATTTTAAACAAAAAGGTTGACGGCCAAATCAAAAACTCCTACGATGATGTACACTGTTTTTTCTGGAACGAAACTGATGCAAAACGCGGGGCCAATGAAACTGGGACATGTTTATTGAAAGTTTTTGAAAAGCTCTCATCGGAGTCACCACCAGATGATGGGTGTAATTTAGTTCTTTACTCTGATAACTGTGCCGGTCAAAATAAAAATAAATTTATAGTTGCACTTTACCTGTTTGCAGTCACTCATCTAAATATTAACTCCATCACTCATAAGTTTTTAATTAAAGGTAATACGCAAAACGAGGGTGATAACATTCATAGCCTCATAGAAAAGGAAATTAAAAAAAATTTAACATCTGGTCCAATATATTCCCCTCACCAATACGTATCCATAATTAAAAACGCAAAGAAATCTGGCAAGAAATTTTCAGTACATGAACTGACATTCGAGTCATTTTTGGACTTAAAAAAACTTCAAGAAGATTGGGGTTTTAACTTTAATAAAACTAAAGACGGCAAAACTGTTATATGGAATGACCTAAAAGTGATTAGAGTGAGCAAAGAAACACCTTTTTCATTTTACGTAAAAACTTCGTACAAAGATAGCGAATACCAGGAAGTGAGTGTGAGAAATAAAAGGAAGAAAATGCTTCCTCTATGCGAAATTACACCAAATAATGTCTACACACAAAAGCAAGGGCTAAGTGACAATATGAAGAAAGATCTGAGAGAGCTGTTGTCAAAAAAATTGATCCCAAATTTTTATTCGGACTTTTATAACTCTATTTCTTAATATTGTATCTCGATGAACTTAATTACTGATTACTTATCAAAGTTAATTAAAAAAGAAGGTTCCTTAAGCTTATAAGACAACAGCATTGTAGTTATTTCAAGGTTAGGTTTAATTAAAGTGCAGTATTATTTCTTTTTTTAATAAGTTGAATTACCAATGTGGATTTATTTTTTAAATGCTTTTATTATTTATTATTTTGATCTCCTAAGTTACGATCACCTTGTTAATGTGGCAATACAAGATGAAAAAATATAATAAATGTCTTTTAATTAACTAAAAAAGTCAATATTAATTTTATCATTTTTGACACATATATATGAGGAGTTTTTTTCGTCACTTTTTGGGGGTTTTTCTTTAATTTTTTTTTGACACGTATTTTAGGGTTTTTTTTCTCTTTTTTTTCTTTTTTTTTTTACGTATTTCAGGGATTATTCCTTACTTTTTGCACATATTTAAGAGGTTTTTTGTTTCTTTTCGACACGTTTTTCAGTTTTTTTTTTCTTTTTCTTTTGCCACGTGTTTCAGGGATTTTCGTCACTTTTTGGGGGTTTTCCTTAAATTTTTTTTTTTTGACACGTAATTCAGGGTTTTTCTTTTCTTTTTTTTTTTGGTATTTCAGGGGTTTTACTTTAGTTTTTGGCACATATATAAAGGGTTTTTTTTCTTCTTTGTTTTTTTTTTCGTATTTCAGGGGTTTTTCTTACTTTTTCTTTTCTTTTCTCGTATTTCAGGGGTTTTTCGTCACTTTTTGGGAGTTTTTCTTTGCCTTTTTCGACACGTACTTCAGGGTTGTTCATCACGCATTTGCGAGTTTGTCTTTGATACGCATTTCAGCATTTATTTTTTTTTTTCACGCATTTCAGGATTTTTTTTTTTCTCGGATACTCAATAACTACACCGAAAGAAAAACCTTGGTAAAATCAAACATGAAGCTTGTTTGTTTTTGCGTCAAGCACGAACATACTTAAATTGAACAAGCTGGCATTTTCATTTTATTTATTTAAATGCTACAATTTTCATTGCTCAAATCAACAACGTCATTTTCAATTTCATTGTTAACCAACAACGGTTGTGATACTAGAAACATACATGTCCATGATACTTTAACAACGTTTGCATTTCGTCAACAATTCTGAATTGTCGGTAAAATATGAACATTGTTGATCAAGTATGTTCGTGAGAATCAACCCTGGATTTACACTAGGTGCTCTCGGTGCTTTGGCACAGGGCGGCAAATTCTATGGTGGCGGCAAAATTTGAAACGAAAGTCAAAGATTCTTTCAGTCATAAAAGAATTTTTCGGGACAAAGGTGTTATATACGCCTGAAACGCATCACATTATCACTGTAAATTTTCGGAATTCCGATTATCTTATTATTATTCATTTGGAGTTAATTATCTACACCTTCCCGATTAAAATTAAAATCACGCGCCTTAGCATACGAAGAATAAAACTCCCTGATACACTCGTCGTCAACGATACTCGTCTTCAAGTATCCTTGCCGCACGGGCGGCAGCTGTTTCTTCGTGGTAGTAGCGACGAGTGTATATATTTATGTTTTTGCCTACTACCGCCAACAATGTTTTTATACCATGTGATTCAGCTGTCCATTTTTTTCTCTCTCTCATTTGACGGTGACACTATTGTGAAAAGCTCTGTACTCTATACACTCTGGCAATTTTTCTGTTGCCCATCGTCTGTCAGCTGCTGTGATTCGATTTCCGATCAAGTCAAGTTAATATTATCAAAACAAAACAATTTAATATTTATCTTTTTGTTCAAGTTGATGATATATATTCTGTAGACTATGAGTGATGGGCGGAAAAGGTTAAGCGGTGCTGCTTATAAAAAGCGCGCTTCAAATAAGGCCAACAAGGAAGAGGAGATTTTGTGCGAAACTCCAAAACTGGAGAGTTTTTTTTATTAAAAAGAAAGAAGGCGAAAAGCGTATTAATGACGGCAATTGTTTCTCATGGTTTCTCATGTTCATTGAAAACACTGGACATAAAGCAGAAGATTTGTTGATGGCTGTAATATCTGTTCTTGAATGCTTCGACCTTGATATTCAAAATTGTCGAAGTCAGTCGTACGATAACGCGAACAATGTGTCAGGCATTTATTCAGGTTTACAGGCAAGAGTCAAAGAAATCAAACGATCTTGCAGAGCATGCTCCTTGTGCTGGTCATTCAATGAATTTGGTCGGGATTCACGCAGTCGAGAGTACCCCCGAAGCAGCATCTTATTTCAACACAGTCCAAGCATTGTACAACTTTTTTACTGCATCTACACATCGCTAGGAAATTCTACAAACTCATGGAGGAAAGAAGATTGCTTTGAAATCATTGTCAGCAACAAGATGGTCAGCTCGTCACGAAGCAGTTAAAGTGCTCAACAAGTTCTATGGTGAGATAATTGAAACTCTAATAACCATTGAAGAAGATATTACTGAGAACGCGATCACGAGGCAAGAAGCAAAAGGACTTCGCATTCAACTTGAACGACTGGAAACAACATTCATGCAGATTCTTTGGCATTTTTTACTTTCAAGGTTCGATGCTGTCAGCCAAAGGTTGCAAAAGGTTTATATCAGCATAACTGATGTGATTGATGACTATCGTGGACTGATCAAAGTAGTAGCTGATGCACGAATGGAATTCGAAGTTTATAAACAGAAAGCGTTAGAAATCTCAGAGAGTCAAGAGTACCAGACAAGTGTTTCTAGAAGAAGAAGGAGAAAGTTGCAGGCTGATGAATCACGAGATGAAGATGTTCAATTGTCAGGAAGGGATAATTTTCGAGTCAACACTTTCAACGTAATTTTTGACAATTTTGATTCTGAATTGCGAAGAAGATGCCAAGCATATGAAGAAATTCATGGAAAGTTTTCAGTTATCACTGAATTTGGAGATTTGAATTCCTGCGAAATTCGTAATAAGTCAGAACATCTAAGGACAATTTATACCTCGGACCTCGAACATTCATTGGATGACGAATTGGTGCACTTCCACGCGTATTGCTCCGAGAAAAAATTAGAACGTGATTCACCATGCAACCTATTAAAATTCTTGAAAACGAAGGACTTATATACCGAGTTCCCAAACGTTGAAATAACATATCGTATATTTATGACATTAGCAGTGACGAACGGGCAGTCGGCGACGACGGGCAGTCGGCTAAATAGTCTAGCAATTCTGTGCATCGAGTTGGATTTGCTTGAATGCTTGAATTGTGAAGAACTAATAGATCAGTTCGCGGTAAAGAAAGTAAGGCGTGTTTGCATTTGAAAACGAAAACGATTATAAACATAAGTAATTATCTTGTATGTCAACTTTGAGTTGACATACATGAAAAAGCTTTATGTGATTATTCTTTTACCATGTAACAGTAAATGAATTCAAACCTTACATTTTCCATTCATTTCATTCGTTAATTATATAGTTAACGATCTCACTAACATTTCAATTATTTATAAATCAATAATAAAGGCGGCACTTTTTAAGGTGCACAGGGCGGCATTTTAATGAAATCCGGCCCTGGTGAGAATTCAGCCACGTTTTTATTTGCTCAACAGTTTTAATGTAAAATTTCTATGATAAATGCTTGAATTGAAGTTTGACCTATCAAATGTATAGGTCAAATTTCAATTCAGGCATTTATCATAGAAATTTTACATTAAAACTGTTGAGCAAATAAAACGTGGCTGAATTCTCACGAACATACTTGATCAATAATAAAGAATAATTTATTATCCCTTAAGATAAAATGGTCACGAAACTTATCATATTGAATTGAAGTTCCGTTATGCGACTTCACGTTTTCTTTGGGCTTAAGTATGAAAAATTTTGGTATTCAAAATGTTACTGATACTTTAACTATTCTTTATTGATTAAAGAAATATGAACATTGTTGACCAAACATATTGGTGATAGTTCAACAGTGTATTTGGTTTTTTCAATCACAAACGTGATGGTTTTTATAATTTCAGCCTTGTTTGTTGTTGATCAAGTATGAAATCAACAATCACGTTGTTGGTTAAAAATTATAACATATTCAAATCAACTACGAACATACTTAATTTAGCATTTTTATGATACTTACCTGAAAAAAAATTGATCACGGCAGCATACTTGATTTGAAAATGCGTTCTTATTTGAATTCATCACGAAACTTGGTAAATTTCACAACTTTAGATGAATTGTTGATTAACAATGAAACATGTTTAAATCAACCAAGCTTTTTTCTTTCGGTGTATACGGGATTATCAAAATTTAACATAAAACATTTTCTTTATTTGGGTATCGTTATAAAATGATACATATATATATATATTTCCCCGAGTAAACGCGCACCAAGACACATTCCGTCTTTCCCGACTTACCACCGAATCCGCCGAACCGAACAAATCAAAAATCTGAATTCAAAAGAGAACGAATTCAAGTTCAAGTTTGTTTTATTGAACAATATTTACAATTTGGCTTACAACTAACATATGATAACATTGGAAAAAATTTACATTTGTTGGCACATAGGGGGCCTAACGGTATACAATGACTTAAGATTAGAATATTATAAGATATAAAATTACATGTCAAAAAATAAATATTACAATAAAGAAGTCGGTTGACTTTGTCTTCCTCAGGGTGTTCACTCCCGGTTGTCCTTGGTGGTTTTAAAGATGATTTTAGGGGTTTAATGGCATTTAGCCGCGGTGGTAGGCTGACCCTGTGTCAGCGTAAAACGATATGGTGTCCTCGTTGTCCTTGATGATGTCGTCGTCCAGGGTTTCCATCACACTGAGGTACCTCGGCTCAGGATGTCGTTGCTCGGTGGTAATCCTTCTCATTAGTTGATTGGGGTGGTCTGTGACGCTCCGCATTAGCTTCTTTGTTGAAGTAACTAAATACTTGTCCAGTGGGGTTATTTTCGCTGCTGAGTATAATTGCTCGTTTCTGAAGTGCTTTTGCCGCCGTCGGTCAAAGTGTAGGCCGGTGCAGATCCTGAGTATCTTTCTTTCAAATACTTGTAGTTCTTTCATGGCTGTCTTGGATATAGTGAACCAGACTGGGAAAGAATAGCTGATAACTGGTCGCAAGAGCTGCTTGTAGACCAGTAACTTAGTCGGTTGGCTTAGTCCATTTCTTCTCTTCAACAGGGGATGAACTCGGTTGAAGGCCCAGCTGGCTTTTCTAAACACATTCCTGGAGTGTGGGTTGAATTTGAGCAGCTCGTTAAAGTGGATACCCAGGTACTTCACGTTTGATTTGGCAGTTATGGTGGATCCGTTCGGAAGCTTCAGGGCAAGATTTTTGCAAACGGAAGCAGTCCGGCCGCCTCTTCCATTAGAGGGTCTTCTGAAGCAAACCAGTTCCGATTTGGAGGGGTTAATTCTGATGCCCCATTTCTGGTATAACGTGAAGAGTCTGTTGATGTGGGCTTCTACTTTTTTGACGGCGAGTAGTGGTGACATCGACGTAGCGTAGGTGAGCGAATCATCAGCGTAAAGTAAATTTTCACAACCAGTTGGTATCGGTTGGTCAGATGTCATACGGCTGTAGAGGAAGGGGCCAAGCTTTGATCCCTGGGCGACTCCCGCTCCGATATCCTTTATGTGTGATTTGTAGTTGTCAATTTGGACGAAAAATCTCCTGAAAGAAAGAAAAGAATAGAGAATTTTGATTAGTGACAGAGGTAGCTGCAAAAGATAGAGTTTATGGATTAGGGCATCTATCCAGACGCTGTCGAATGCTTTCTCGACAGAAAGCATGCGACGGTCACACGATGACTGTTGAGGGAGGTGGTGATGTCATGTTGGAGTTTCAGCAGCGGATGCAATGTTGAGTGCTTCTCCCGAAAGCCAAACTGCATGTCAGGGATGGTTGAATGTTCATTGCAGAATTTCTTCAGTCTCCGGAGGATTACTTCTTCCAGTAACTTGCTGATGTTGTTAAGTAGTGAGACCGGCCTGTAGTTGGAGACAAGGTTGGAAGCGCCTTTCTTCGGAATAGCCACGATTTTTGCTGTTTTCCACTTCTCAGGAAAGTAGCAGTTGTTGATGCAGTTGTTGAGAATAATGGTGAGGAAGATCATCACTGCATGTGGGAGCCTTTTGATTATGTAGTTAGACACACCGTCTGGACCAGCTGATTTTTTTGGCTTGGAGTTTCCGATGATCTCTGCAACTTCCTCTAGAGTGCAAAGATGTGGACTGTCGGTTGGATCATTGGCTGGACTGGTGTCGTCAAAGGTCACTACATCCGGATTTGGCTGAAGGGTTTGTTGAGCAGATGCCTCTACTTCCTGCAAAAACGTGAGATCGGCAGGTGGGTTTGGAGTGAAGTTTCCTTCAAAGTGGTTTGCAAAGGCTTCCACCTTGCCCTGGGTTGAGGTAACTTCCACGTTGTTGCTACTGATAATTTCAGGGATCTTTGGTTGTTTTCCGATTATTCTGTTGATGTTCTTGAAGGCATCGGGTCCTGGTTTGATTGTTTGTAACCTCTTTTGAAACTGGATGTTGTTTAGGTGTCGAATAGAGTTCCGGAACATGATGTTAACTTGCTGAAGCTCATTCCTCACTGTCTGGTATTCGATGTTTGCTGTGTTCAGGTGCCTTTGATGAATCCTTTGTAGTCTTTTCCGTAGCCGTTGTCTGTGCGCGTACAGGTTCTGGATGTACTCAGGAAGGTGTTGGTACCTATCCTTTGATGTCTTAGGCTGTTTTTGGTTGTTCATCGCTCCAGATATAGCATTATCGAGGTTATCTATGGCAGCATCGATTTCTCTATCCAGTAAGTTTCTGTTCGGGAGCAAGCATACAATATATATTATAGAGTTCATAAAGTAAGTGACATTTTATTCAAACTGAAATTATATCTATTGAATTTTGCATATAAATCGGGAATAGTCAGACATACACTTAAAAGTCGACAAATATTGTTAAATCTGTTATGTTACCAAATCAAACATGTATTTTCTAATTAGTCTCAATAAATGAATTGAATTGATTGAAGTTTCTGTTTGCGGGAGGAAGAGCTAGGTTTTTTTCGATGTCCCTTTGAAGTCTTTCAACATCCAGCCGCCTGTAGTTGATGAAGCTCTCAGGTGGTTCTGAAATTAGAGTAATGGGTTCATTAAGATTAATTGAAATTTGAACAGCTTCATGATCCGAGTCACTGGAGACTGTTGTGCAGATGAAGTTCCTTATTTCTGGTAGCATATGCACCAGGTTGGAGGTAGCCAGGAAGAAGTCCAGCGTCGATGGTGTCCTGGGATAGGTGGGTTTCGGTTGGGATACAGCCACCAATGAGTGCTCGTTGTAGTTTTTATCTAGCCAATCCACAATTGCCCTGCCTTCAATGTCCGTGTCTGTGTCCAGCCATAAGGGGTGTCGTGCGTTGAAGTCGCCTCCAATGATTCCATATGTGCTTTGATTGAGAAATCCGTTGAGCATGTTTAGGTCACTTTTAATGTTCCTTGCTGAGGATTGGCACTTGAAGTAGACACTGATGACCGTGAGGGTTTCACCTCGTCCTAGGGTTATTTTTATGGCGGTGGCTTCACTCGTCTGCAGTCCTGAGCTGATGACTTCAGTGGCATTTGGGGATAATCTGTCCTTTATATAAATAGCCGTCCCTCTGCGGCCCTCATTTTTGTCCTGGCGGAAGGTCTTAAATCCTTTAACGTCAATGTTGTTCCGTTTGGTAACGTTGGTCTCGCTGATGAGGGCAATATCCGGTGTATTGTTTTTCAAAAACAAGTAAAATGACGTCCTCTAATCCAGGCTGTATATCGAATTTACGTTATACGTCAGGATGCGTAGCTTCTTCAATTGCATAACTGGAAGATAAAGGTGGCCAGCACCACGGACTTCTCACCATCACTTAACTGCATGTAGTTTGCTGGGACGGCACTTCGGACTTTATCCATCATGGAGAGGAGGTTGGATCCGAAGATTCTTTGGACATCACTGTTGATGTCATTCATAGATGGGGAAGCTTGCTGCGGTTTGGCTGTCCTGGTCGGTGCTTTTTGAGTAGGTGTGGCTTTGGCTGGAGTTTTTGGTTGTTGTTGAGCTGGCACTGTTGTTGATTTGGAGGCACTGCTACCCCTAGCTATTGCAGCATAGCTGAAAGCTGGGCGGGTTACCAAGCACGCTGAGGTGGTGGCAAACTCTTTCTGAGCTTTTTTTTCCGCCAGAGCCTTGTTTCTTTCTGTCAAACGGGCCTTCAGAGTAGGGCAGCCCTTAAAACTTGCTGGATGTCCTTCCTTCTGGCAGTTGGCACACCATACGTCTAGTCCCGTATTAGTCGTCCTCTTACATTGCCCTGGCTGATGCTCTTCTTTGCATTTAACGCAGACGTACTGGCGTCCACAGTTTGTGGCTACGTGTCCAAATCGTTGGCAGTTGCGGCACTGCACGACGTCATTGGATTTCAGCTTCTCCCATTGTACCTTCTGGTAGGGTCTTCATGTATACCTCGTTTAAATCACACGTTTTAGGGACTTCCACGACGAAGTTGTTGAAAACTTTTCCTTGTGCCTTTTTGGACTTGAACTGGGTCACTTTTAGTATTGGGAGTCCCTCGATGCGGAGTTCATCCTCAACTTCAATGGCTGAATAGCTATGGTGAATCCCTTTAAGCAAAAGAAGATTTTTCCTGTCCTCCTTTGGCGTGAAGGAGTTTAATTGTATCTTCATTGTTAGAAGGAACTTCTTGATGGCTTCAAATGATGTCCTGTCTCCGGCGTTTATAATTGTAGTCTTCGTGTTCCTGTTTTTGAAAGTTACAGCCAGATTGTTTGCCTTGCAATGCCTTCTTATCTCTGCTACGCTGCCGGAGTAGCAGAAAATTGGAGGCATTCCTGGTCCTTTACTAGTGTGGTTGGCGGTGGCATTGGTGGTTTTCTGTGGCTGAGTTGGCGCTGTTTTGGTTACAGTAGATGCTGTTACCGCTGAAGGGGTGGAAGGGACATCCTTCCTAGTAGGCGAGTTGGCTTCCGTGCTCTGTTGAGGGCGTTTGGAGACAATATCGTTCTTCTTATTTGACTTCCGGTGCCTTTTCTGACCCGGTAAGGGTGAGTCGCTGAAGTCATCTCCGGAGCTGAGAGGTTCAGCGTCTTCTTTTTGTTGCTCATCTTCGGAGCTCTCCTCCTCGCTTGAAGCTTCGCTACTGCTGCAGGAATCCTCGTTGCTGTCTATGGCCTCCGTTTCCATATTTGTTTCATTTGCATCTGTCACTGGCGTCACTATCTTCTGGAAAGTTGCCGCTAGCCTTGGTGCGTACTGAGGTCCCAGATTAGTAATCATATTTGTCAATAATGCTTCCAGAGAAGCAAATGCCGCCTCCGGATTAAATGGCTCGCCCATTTCTCTGGAAAAAAAAAGAAAATTAGTGGATTAGCTTTATAGGTATATTAATGCGCACAACACTATTTTAAGAAAAACTATTGTTTTGCGCATAAATATAAATGTAAGGGAAAAAGCCCTTTTTGAAAAAGGTTGTTGGGATTAAAGCAGGTAGCCTAGCAATAATCTGTTTTTTCCTTTTTTTTGTTGAGGGTTGTTTTTCAGTTGCTGTTATTTTGTCCGTAGCACGTCTGTCTGCGTCGGTTGAATGTCAGTGACTGAATGACTGTGACTGTGGTTTAGTGAGGAAAGAGAACGAACTAAGCGACGGCACCCTATTTATAGTCTGACTGACCGGATATTCGAAGACGCCATTTGCAATGACATTGTTTGTGAGAGTGCCATGAAATGAGTTGTTTTCTTACGTAATTTTAACCAGAGAATTAGGCTTTTATACTTAAAAATCATTTTTGATTTTTTGAAAAATTGGTGTGATAAAATCATAATTCTCTAGCTAAAATTTGAAAAGATACAAAAGACGCGGAAGTTCATCCATAATGGTTTCTGGTATGTATTAGTGTGAGACTTAATTTTCGACCACAGCAACCATTGCCTTTGAACTATCAGCTGTATTCGAAAATCTCTGCCCGCAAAAACAAAAACCACCTTCAACGCCACCTAGATACTCACACCTAAACCATGTTGAATTTGGTTTGTTTACTCGCTACACATCCTGCTACCTTACAAACTTTTGACCATAATAATAATTATAACAGCTTGAATTTAAGTTATTATTTAATTGACATATACAGTGAGATCGTTTAGTTTCATATTAGTTCACGAATAAGGATGAGTGCCTGAATAAATTCGAATGATTCCATGTATCGCCTTGTCTAAGAAAAACTGTTTTCTACAAACATTACCTGGATACGACGAGCACAATCTTCCCAAACTGTATGAACTTTTTAGAGGAAAAGCACTTGTTACATCCTCAGCAATTGTATTTCTTGTCAAATTACCTCCATTGAAAACACAGGTGTTTCAGCTGTATAAATTTATACCATTGCCAGTTCAGCATAACAAGTCCTTCATCTACATACAACCATCAACAGCATTCTTAGCCGTAACTTTATTCAGGGATCAACACTTTTCACTATCACAAACTGAATATCTGGGTTGCATACAAATCAGCGAGAGAAATTATCTATGTAAGCAGGGACATCCAGTTTTCAACGCAAATGCCTTGGAAAACCAATGTGAAGTTCACATGTTGAATCATAAAAGGGAGCTCTCATCATATTGCAAACTAAGATCTACCGATGCTGACAAGATGAGGATCCAGCTTCAAAGTCCTAATCACTGGATGTTTGCCTTTCATCACGAAGAAATAGTCTCGGCAGTATGCGGATCCGATGTCGTAACAGCAAAACTTCAAGGCGTAGGACTTATGAAACTAACAGCTAACTGTTTCATCAAACAACCCACCATGACTATTAATGCCCATAATAAATATATATCAGAACTAAGTGCCCCGTTTCTGCCAACACTCAACTTGAGTGTATTCGTGGATAAGTTTGAAATCGAGACAGTACAAGCTAAAAACCAGAAGAAGGAGGAAATCATCATTCGAGGAGAAGACGACTTGACACTACTCAAAGAGAAAATAGCGTACCAAAAAACACAGCAAACATTACCAAACAAAATCTCTCACCATGATGTTCACCAGTACTCGATTGGGTACCTTTCATTTTTTGGAGTTGTAATCCTGGCCACACTTTTGCTACTACTAGGGAGGAAGATGGCAATTGCTCAATCCCCACATGCTATAGAGTTTGAGCTCAAAGATCTCAACGCCGGGGAGAATGTTGACATATAGTTTTTAAGATATATAACTACCCTTTAATATAAAACCATAGTATTGAACAACAGTTCAACGCGGGCAGTGTATAATTTCGCAATTACTAGCCAGCTTCACTGCATAACTTAATCAAATCGTAATATACTTTTTCTTTCGTGACATACTGTAAATAATTGAATTAATACTAACTTGCTTGCCATATGCATTCTCATGCATTTATCATTGAATCAGCACTAATGCCGAATTCACTTTTGTAACATAATTCCTTTGAATTCAATCAATACAAATTGTGTGTACATTCAGCATAAGCATACCTTTAGCATACCTTTGTAAATAAGTTAACGTAAGCATTTCTTTTGTATAAATAGTATTGTAAGCCCATAAAGATTATCATTTACGATCAACAGGTTGCTGTGCTCATTTGTTATTATTACTTCACCCCACCAGTGGTAATGAAGTATTAATAGATCACAACTACGAATCTGCTCCAGCATACAAAGGTACAAGAACCTTTTGTATTGCCCTCTTCGGTCTGGTCAAGGTTTATGTACCCTGTCCAGCCAGTCGGTGCTTTTGCGAGTATTGAAACAGAAGCGGCAAAAATGGGTTTGATGGTTAATGAGGGCAAAACGAAGTATATGTGTTCATCAAACAAGGACACAGAACATCGACGAATTGGACAATATGTCACAATAGACAGACGTAACTTCGACGTAGTACAGGATTTCGTCTACCTAGGATCCGCTGTAGACACGGACAACAACATCAGTGCGGAGATCAAACGGAGAATAACCCTTGCCGATCGTTGCTTCTTTGGGTTAAGAAGGCAATTGGGAAACAAAACTCTCTCCAGAAAAACCAAGGTAACCTTGTAACCTTAATTATCCCAGTCCTGCTTTACGGCGCGGAAGCATTTAGCATATCGAAAGCGGATGAGGAAACCCTTGGTCGTTTCGAAAGAAAAATTCTCCGAATGATCTTTGGTCCCGTATGCGAAGGCAATGTGTGGAGAAGAAGATACAACAACGAGCTGTATGAGCTGTACCGCGACATGGGCATAGCCAGAAGAGTACGCATCGCGAGGCTACGATGCTTGGGCCATGTAGAGCGGATGGACACAAACGCTCCAGCTCGTCGGGTTCGAACACCCGGATGAAGCACATTGCAGGGAAATCGCGGAAGGGGAAGACCTCGTCTTAGGTGGCGCAATCAAGTGGATGAAGATCTCAACCTACTTGGAGTGCGAAACTGGAGAGAGCTCGCCCGAAATTGAAGTCGTTAGAAGGATATTGGTTGAGGCCCAGGTTCACCCCGAACTGTAATGCCCACCTAAGTAAGTAAGTAAGTGCATTACAATATTTTCAATTTGGCTTCTGGTCATTTGATGAACGACCTCAAAGTTACAGCTGCACTTCTTAATAAAATTCATCCAAACATTGAAGACAGTGCTGATGAGAACGTTCTGCTAAAACTGGCTTTAAATCGTTTGAATACTCCTAATTATTCAGGTGCATTTGTAACAGAATATAATCTTAACAGAACCAGAACCATGTTCAGCGGCATCGATGGAAATATCCCGAATTTCAGTAATTTCCCACAATTCACTATTCAAGTATTTCGTAAGATATCGTTGGGGAACTTTCAAATAAACCTGGCTCGATCCTACTGTGGTTAATATTTAAAAGACCAGGGAACTTATACAAGCGAAGATCGGATGCGAATTACCTCTACTGCTCTTCATAGGCAAGAATAACTTTTTATTGCGAGGGCGAATCAAATCCAGGCATGTAAGTAGAAAAGTGTATCTCACTTAAGTACATCTTAATGAATAGCGAAGCAAACGCAGCACATAGTTCAAATACAATTAAAGTTTACTATTGCAACTGTCTCTTTGGAATGAGGACTGTTGGGGGTTGCGCTCATGGCATGAGTATTTTATGATATTTGGGCTACGCAAGACACCAGGAAGCAATAAATATAGCCCCGGCTTTGTTTTTGGATGGCATTTTGATAGATCTAAACGAAGATCAGGTTTTTTTCATTTGTAGCATTAAAATGTATTCTGTTTTTATGTTTTGTAAAAAAAAGAGCAAATTCTGCAAAAAATTAAATGAAAAATGCATTTGCTGTCGACCATATTTTTTGTTTAATTTTTATCTGGGAATTGTGTATAGTGTACATGATATGCTTAGCGTAATTATACATCAAATTAAAGGTTATCAATAAAGGATTACAGTGGTGCAAAAAAAATAAAGGTCTTCAGTCATCATTGATTACTTCAAGATATTGGCTGGCAAACGTCAACGAAAATGTTTCTTTTCAAAAAAATTTTAGATTTCTCTTTTCGAAAAATAAGGCATTTTGAACAATGTTTTTTACATGAAATTAAAGATATTATGAACTTTCATATGATACCTAAATTATTATCCCCATTGCTATACTCTTGGAGATATACGTAATTATTTACAAAAATGTCGAATATTATCTTGTTGATGTTATCTCTTGTCGGATGTTTATTATTATTATTATTATTATAACAAAGATACAACATCCGACAAGAGATATGTCGGATGTTGTATCTTTGTTGTGTTCTTCTTGAATTTCCATTGCAAAACTCATATATATGAAAAAAATGTCTGCGTAGGCACTTTGAGCACTTTTTATAATTGTATTTGTATGAAATACATAAGGAAACTACTAAAAGTGCCCATATTATTGTTTTATTCAAACAAACCTAGAATTTAAAAATCTTTTTTTTTTTTCTTTTTTAACTCTACCCATGTTGTATTTTTTCAAATATCATAAAATGTATGAGTTTTTGAGTACACTTATTACTTAGTTTTTTTATAATTGTTTTCTTCATCTGTAAAAATTTTAAGAAATTCCATGATTGACAGGTATTTCCTGCAAAAACATGACCTCAAAGTCAAAACTTTGTTTCGGGAAGAAAATTTGAACACTTCTTAAAATTGAAATTCTGGCAACCCTAAACCTAAGGAAGCTAAACTTAAATACAGTCTTAAAGGTTGTTATTATAAAAAAAAATTAAGCAAGCCAAAAATTAGGTCTATATCATCAGTATTGACTGAGATATCGAATTTAACATAGGCCAGGGTACACCAAAGTTAGCCTTGTTTTGGATTGTCAAAAAGTGATGTCAAAGTTGAGAAACGACTTTTACTGTAAAACAATTTTTTTCTTAGAATATGACCAAGAATCACACCCCAAGGGATAATACACGAAGTACGGGACACCCTGTATAGTAAGAAACCTTTTTCTAAAACGGTGAAGTGTTAAAGGCTTAAGATAGGCTGTTAGTGCACTGCCACGCGCTCTTTAAACAATCATATCTCCGTAAATTTTTGCTTGACAGAAAAAACCAAATTGTTTGTCAGAAAAATGCCTAATTTTTTTATCCGTACACTCTTAAACGTATCTGTCGTCATTTTTGATATGATGAAAAAAGTGGGTTTTTTAAGAATTTGAAATTTGTTTTTTTTTTTTTAATCGTGACTTTCTTGAAAAATATGTGTTCTGAAGCAGCCAAACTGATACTATCATCAAACTCTTCATACTAAAGTAAACTCTAGCCGGAATACGATTAATTTTAGTTTTGGTGGAAATGGCTCTTATGAAACCCATTGATTTAAAAGAAAATACATTAGATGCTCCCCTTATTTGCAATTCAACTCACTTATTTTTCATGCAAAAGACTTTAAATGGTGCTCATTTTAAGGTTTATTTCAAGCACTAAAAACCCCTTTTGTATTAGAATGCATAAAATGCATTTGCTCGCCGCTAGATAGCGTTGACCACATCGATTAAATTTCAGACAAAATAAAAAACGGCTTTGATCTTTAATATCTAGCTTAATATTGCATTAAGAATACTTAAAAAAAAAATAAAATTTCCTGTTACAATTTTGTTTTGTAAAATTTTCGATAAAACGTATATTTTTGAAGATATTTGCAAAATACCGATAAAAAACGTGAAAAAATTGCGAATTTTCAATTGCCAAAACTTGAAAAGTATTGGATTTTTTGAAAAACCTTATAGATATTTTTTTTTGCTTAAAATAAGGATTTCTATCGATATCCGAGGTTAATTTGAAAAAAAAGCACCCCCGAGAAGGGTTGGCAACCACCCCAAGGTGGTTGCGGAGTTCAAATCATTTTCACTTTTGAAGTTAAGGGTAAGATGAACCTGATTCCAAAATTTCATGCAATTCAGTTCACAGTAAAAAAAATTCGGAGCAATAATGCTTTAATGACTGCACTGATGATGATTATGGTGACCAGCAGCAATTTACGAAGCTGCTTTCACACTTGTGCACCCAGGGGAGTTTGTTCCACGACAGTGAAGGTAATGAGATGTTGTCCCTATAGTTAAGTGTACGTAAGATGTTGTTGAGGCTTGAAGACTTTGAAACTTTGATTTATGGTTGCAGATTGCACTACTTCCAATGTGTGTGTGCATCACAGAACCGGACTCTGATTTTACATATATTGGAGAGCTTTAAGCAACAGGTTTCGTTAATCCAGCGGTAGAAGGTGGAGTGTGTGTTCCTCCTGCTACAATAATCGATCCGCGCGAATCTTCTCCTTGGCTTTCGTATCCATGTGATGGTGACCTCTTATCTTAATTTCCATGTACTGTGATGCTTCTCTATATCCAAGATGGATTAGGACTCAGTGGGCTCGGGTCTTTCCCAAGGAAACCAATAGACCTGGGATGCGACGGTCCAACATCTGCGCAAAAAGGAGAACTCCGACACGCAAATATTTTCTTAATTGAATTCTTTATTGTACGGGTTTCAAAAAAAGAAGGATCTTACAATGCTTATTGTTTACAATCGTTTTTGGTTATTTCTTTACGTTAATGCAATCTTCAAGTCTTAACAACAATCTCTTCTGCTTACGTTAATCGGTTAAAAAAAATAGAAACTGAATATGCAAGCCTAAAGGGCTTGGTTTTTCTCGTTTATTCTCGTTTATTTCGTTGACTTTGTTGATGACGGTATCGGGGCGAGGTCAGTACTGAGCAACGCTGGTCGGAATCTGCCAAACCTTATACTGTAGCCTTTGGCGTTCCGGTCGTCTGGTTACGGTGAACTTTATTTGGGATAAGCAATAATTAATTTAGTTTAATAGACCTCACAAAATAGTGCCCAATAGGTCATGACGTTATGAGGCCGATTAAACCGGTTTAATCCCACTGGGTTCATACGCACTACAATGCCAATTAAAACAAATTACAATGAACGCAGGGGAGTTGACTATAAAAGTCGATAGAGCGGCAGATTTGGTACTTTTAATGGACCTTAGATATGAGTTGTGCCCACTAGGTCCAATCTCAATGTAAGGATAATTAAACCAAACCAAGTCGATAGAGCGGTAGATTTGGTCCTTTTAATGGACCTTAGGAATGAGTCGTGCCCACTGGGTCCATACGCACTACAAGGGGTGACTATAAAAATCGACAGAGTGGAAGATTTGATATTTAATGGACCTTAGAAATAAGTTGTGCCCACTGGGTCTATACTTCAAAACAAGGCCAATTAAACCAAATCAAAAATGACTGTGCAAGCTGGCAGAAAAGAAATTTTAGCTTAAATCGGAATGGTATTCCCACTGCCAATGTCAGCTGGTAGTTTCTCTTTCTTTTCTAGAGGCAATCTAATATCTACTTATCATTTCTGCGGCACGTAGTGGATGTGAACTCAAACAAATAAAAAAATTTAAACAAAACTTTTTTCTTATCTTTTCAAATGTAGCCCATGGACGATCGTTTCACAGCCATTGGTTGTGTAGCTTGTTTGAGCGGCGATGGTCAAAAGTGTGACGTTCCGTCACAGACCCCCCTTACTTTTGTAGACGAGAACCTTCTCGGGTCATCTCCCTGCTGGAATATGACGAAAATATACGTCTTCATACGATCATTCATTTTATTTTCATGATTTTTTTCTCTTTTTTTTCAAAACGTTATAAACGGCAAAAGTAATAAATTATAATTAAACAAAAGAATAAACTAAAAAAAAAAAAAAAATGGTAAAGAAAAGGTCAAAAAACAAAAAACAAGGAAAGCAATTCTCTAAAAAAAGAACCAAAATCAATGTAAGTAATCTTCAATGCAAAAACAAACAAGGTTCTTTAATTAAGGTCCATAGTGGACACATCGGCCGCACCGGAAGTCTCCTTTCTACACAGGGCGCTGAGCCGTGCCCTTTGTTGGCGTTTTTGGGTGACTCCGGTTTTCTTCCACGGGTTTACGGGCACGTCATTGGCTGTGGAGCTTACGGCTGGCAGGGTGTCAAGGGATCCATCTACTCGGCTAATAAATGTCCCGGCAGTAACCATCATCATTGGCGTGGTGGTGCCTATTGCTGCAAGACAGCTGGGTTTTGGCGGTATGTCCAAGCCGAAGTTTAACCTAAGACGAATTGAGTTTCTGGTGTCTTCTGACTCGGAAGTGATGGTTCAGAAAGATCGCTGAACAGCGCATAAACGGCCACCCTGCTGCTGCAAAAAGGGATATCCTGCTGCGTAACCTATATTTCTCGCACCAGCTCAGTGGAGAATCCCAGCTGTTTGTTTGCTGAATCCGGTTTGTCCATACATCAACTGCCTTGACCTTGATGTCGCGGACCATCGCCATGTGGTCCTCGATCAGCGTTGGAGGTCGGATTGGGTGAGCTCTCGATCTATCGCCCTCTTTGACGTTCACCCTGCGAATGGTTGTGGGACCAGATGGCGGGATCTCCAACCCGATCACTACCTTGGGATCTGGACGAGCAAGGGGTTGGGGTGTTGCGGGTTGCGTTCTGCGCCCTCTAAAGGGATCGTATAATGCCGATTCTGAACAGCGGCTTGTATGTGGGAACTGGACTGTTTGCCTAGTGTCTCTTGGTTGATCGGCCATTGTTCCGTGGACGGGGTTCGTTTTGCGACGTCTGGTTTCTAGGGCTGTTGAAATGGACGATGTGGGATTACTACTTACTTATATCGGAGTGACTAAAAACTGGTTTAACCTCTTCGAATGCTTGCAAAAGAACGAATGTGGGCTGACTGGTCTTTCCTTTTTTTTCTGTTGTAGGTGGCCGCACGTGTGTGACGAGAGGACATTTCATGACTGCGGCTGGTTTTAGACTGACTATGCTGGCGGATGAATTTAATTTAAGTGAATCATCTGTACTAGGTTCGGTTTCTATGGGGAGCGGCTGCATGGACAATCCTTTGTCAGGCGGCCATCTTCGCCACAAAAGGAGCAAAACAGGCGGAACGGACGGCGGCACTCGTTCTTGTTATGTCCCCTCTGCTTACACTGCCGACAATGTGTTGCGCGGTCGTATGGTGTGCTTGGATAGGGCGGCTGGGTGGAAGGCACTACTGCATTGTGATTCCGTGGGTTTGACTGTGATTGGATTTGAATGCGAGGGATCGGTACGGTGTTAAACGTCTGTGGCACGAAAGAACGAACGGTTCGGTTTTTTTGCCGAACGAGCTCATATTCATCCGCCAACTCCATCAACTATTCTAAAGTAGCAAAATCACGCCGCTTGACGTAGAGTCGATATTTGGGTCGCAGGATATCATAGATTTGGTCGAAACGGTGCGGGAACTGGGGGCCTGGCATATTACTATAATCAATCCCAATGTCGGTATGACGGCAGGTCGGAGGGGCGGAAGTGCCACATTCAAACTGTTGCGGGGTACGACGTGGCCGTGACACCCTTTGTGACGCCGACGTTCCTGGAAGCTGTAATGCTGGTACTTGGAGACTTGACTGGTATATTGGGTGTCTTGCATCCGCGTTTAATGATGCGTTGCTTCCTTGATCGGTATTGATCTCGTCGTCTGCGTCGTTGCGGGCTTCAATTTTCTGTTCCCACTCCTCACACAAGTTCTGCGTCGATTTTGCATCCGTTACTCCTTTAGATGCTTACTCGTTGGCGTAGTTCACGCACGTTGCCTTTAGTGTTTTGTCCACGTGAACTCAGTGCCTCGATGAGCTCAGGTTTCTTTTTAAAAAAAATAAACCCGAGGTTCTGGTAAAGGCATGGTTCTTCTTCGGAGTGCTCGGAAGAGTGGTCAGACAAATCAGGATCTTTATCAATATTCGCCATGTCGGAATTTTGTTAGTTGGAAATGGTTGATTTCGGAATCGGTCGGTGAACGATGCGTTGGTTGCAGGTCACGATCGGTCGGTAATTGAACCTTCAGCAAGATCCCTGCTGGGGCACCAATTTTTGATGCTTCTTTATTTCCAGCTGGAGTAGGACTCAGCGGGCTCGGGTCTTTCCCAAGGAAGCCAATAGACTTAGGATGCGACGGTCCAGCATCTGCGCAAAAAGGAGAACTCCGACACGCAAATATTTTCTTAATTGAATTCTTTATTGTACGGGTTTCAAAAAAAAAGGATCTTACAATGCTTATTGCTTACAATCGTTTTTGGTTATTTCTTTACGTTCTCATCTTAAAATTTTAACAATAATCTCTTTTATTCACGTTAATCGGTTAAAAAAAATTGAAACTAAATATGCGAGCCTAAAGAGCCTGATTTTTCTCGTTTATTTTCGCCGGGTTGGGTTCGAAATCCCAGTTTTTATATTCCCGCTTATTAAAATCCCGATTTTGAAATCCCGCTTTCTGAAATACCGTTTTTAAAAATCCCGCTTTTTTAAAATACCGCCTTTCAAAATCGCGCGATTTTTTTAAATAAAACAACTAGTTTTGATTGCAAAAGCGGGATAGAGAAATCAAAATAAAGGAAGCAACAAGTGATTTGTTTGGAATACATTTATTGTAGCGCTAAGCAAATAACAACAATTCAAATTTTCAAAATAGATTATTAGCATATCAAAGGTAAAAACCTTAATAAAAACATGGTCTCCTTTCTGTTACCGAAAAACCGCAAATTTTGTTGACCAGTGTAATCGTCAACAATATTTCTTATAATTTTATATCAGTGTAATTGTATGCTGTGAGCCATGCGACGTAAAAAACCTGTTTTACTAATTTTTGGTCTATGTTTTTAGTAGTTTGTAAAATGTTGAGATGTATAAAAACGGGATTGGCTGGATTTTAAAAAGCGGGATTTGAATAAATAAGGATTTTGATCGAGCGGGATTTTAGAAGTCGGGATTGTAAAAAAGCAGTATTTTAGTAGACGGGATTTTAAAACTTTTTTTTCGGGATTCTTGAAAAACGGGATTTTGAAAAGTGTGATTTCGATACGCTCCCATTTTCGCCTTTCGTTGACTTTGTTGATGACGGTATCGGGGCGAGGTCGGTAGTGAGCTATGCTGATTGGAATTGACCAAACCTTATACTGTAGCCTCTGGCGTTCCGGTCGTCTGGTTACGGTGAGCTATACGTGGGATAAGCAATAATTAATTAAGTTTAATACACCTCAAAAAATAGGGCCCACTGGGTCCTGACGTTATGAGGCCGATTAAACCGGTTTCCCACTATATTGGAACTGACGTTTGATTATAAAAGTTGATCGAGTGGCAATTTTGATGTGTAATGGACCTTAGAGATGCGTTGTGCCCACTGGGTCCATACGCACTACAAGGCCAATGAAATCAAATCTCAATATCCTGGAGCGGGGGAGGTGACTATGAAAGTCGACAGAGTGGAAGATTTGATATTTAATGGACCTTAGAAATAAGTTGTGCCCACTGGGTCCATACTTCAAAACAAGACCAATTAAACCAAATCAAAAATGACTGTGCAGGTCGGCAGAAAAGAAATTATAGCTTAAATCGGAATGGTATTCCCACTGCCAATGTCAGCTGGTAGTTTTTCTTTCTTTTCTGGAGTCAATTTAACATCAACTTATCATTTCTGTAGCAAGTAGTGGATTTGAACTCAAACAAATGCAAAAAATTTAAACAAAACTTTTTTCTTTCTTCAAATGTAGTCCATGGACGATCGTTTACAGCCATTGTTTGTGTAGTTTGTTTGGGCGGCGATGGTCAAAAGTGTGACGTTTCGTTACAGACCCCCCTTACTTTTGTAGACGAGAACCTTCTCGGGTCATCTTTCTGCTGGAAAGTGACGAAGATACACGTCTTTATACGATCAAGTATTTTATTTTCATGATTTTTTTTCTTTTTTTTTTTCAAAACTTTATAAACGGCAATAGAAATAAATTTTAATCAAACAAAAGAATAAATTTTAATAAATAATGGTAAAGAAAGAGTCAAAAAACAAAAAACAATATAAGCAATTCTCTAAAAAAAAAACCCCAAAAACAATGTAAGTAATCTTCAATGCAAAAAAAAAAACCAAGGTACTTTAATTAAGGTCCATAAGGGACGGAAGTCTTCTTTCTACACAGCGCGCTGACCCGTGCCCTTTGTTGGCGTTTTTGGGTGACTCCGGTTTTCTTCCAAGGGTTTACGGGCGTGTCATTAGTTGTGGAGCTTACGGCTGGCAGGGTGTCAAGGGATCCGTTTACTCGGTCATTGGCGTGGTGGTTCATGTTAATGGAAGACAGCTGGGTTTTGGCGGTATGGGAAAACAGCAGTCCAAGTCGAAGCTTATCCTACGACAAATTGAGTTTCTGGTGTCTTATGGCCCAGCGGAGATGGTTCGGAATGATCCCTGAACAGCGCATAAACGGCCACCCTGCTGCAAAGAGGGATATCCTTCTGCGTAACGGGCTGTTCTAGGATCGCCCCATTGCTGAGCCAAACCCATAATTCTCGCAGCAGCCTGTATCACTACCCTCCAATTCACTTCTATAGGATCGAGGTCCAGCGGCTTAAGATCCATTTCATCGCACGGGTTGGTCTGTTAATCCTCGGTCCTTTTTCAGCTCGTTCTTGTGGTGGGCTCAGTGGAGAATCCCAGCTGCTTGTTTGCTGAATCCGGTTTGTCCATAAATCAACTCCCTTGCCCTTGATGTCGCGGACCATTGCCATGTGGTCCTCGATCAGCGTTGGGGGTCGGATTGAGTGAGCTCTCGATCTATCGCCCCCTTTGACGTTCACCCTGCGAATGGTTGTTGGACCAGATGGCGGGATCTCCAACCCGATCACTACCTTGGGATCTGGACGAGCAGGGGGTTGGGGTGTTGCGGGTTGCGTTCTGCGCCCTCTAAAGGGATCGTATAATGCCGATTCTGAACAGCTGCTTGTATGTGGGAACTGGACTGTTTGCCTAGTGTCTCTTGGTTGATCGGCCATTGTTCCGTGGACGGGGTTCGTTTTGCGACGTACGGTTTCAAGGGACGAAATGGACGATGTGGGGGCTTACTTTTGTTTAGTTAAAATTTGTAATTAACATTAGTTTAGGTAAGAATTATCTGCAAATGTATAGAAAAGAAAAATAAAATCTAAGCTAAATCAAAAAATCTAAATCTTATATCGGAGTGATTAAGAACTGGTTTTGCCTCTTCGACTGCTGGCACAAAAATGAATGTGGGCTGACTGATCTTTTCTTTTTTTTCTGTTGTAGGTGGCTGTGCGTGTTTGACGAGAGGGCATTTGATGACTGCGGCTGGTTTAAGACTGACTTTGCTGGCGGATGAATTTAATTTAAGTGAATCATCTGTACTAGGTTCAGTTTCTATGGGGAAAATTTTGAGGTCTCTCACATGAGTGCGGATATTAACAGCTGGCCAATTGTATATCCCTTTCTTTCGTAGAGCTTAAATTACCGGAGAGCGGATTTCTTAACCTCATACTGTCCGTCGTATCGTGAGGCTGGTTTGTCTGTACAAAAATGTATGCTGAACCCTGAACGTCCGTCAGCTAACGCAATGACATGAGTCTGATCTTGTGCGGGCATTCCCATCCTTCGGCATTCTTCACGCAGGTCTTTCCCGACAAACGAACGGGTAGAACCTGTGTCGACCAGCGCGTAGTTTGTGCGAATCGTAGGCGATCGAGCGGCTGCAACTGGACTGTGTCGCGGCTGCATGGACAATCGTTTGTCAGGCGGCCATCTTCGCCACAAAAGGAGCAAAACAGGCGGAACGGACGGCGGCACTCGTTCTTGTTAAGTCCCCTCTGCTTACTTTGCCAACAATGTGTTGCGCGGTCGTATGGTGTGCTTGGATAGGGCGGCTGGGTGGAAGGCACTACTGCATTGTGATTCCGTGGGTTTGACTGTGGTTGGATTTGAATGCAAGGGATCAGTACGGTGTTAAACGTCTGTGTCACGGAAGAACGAACGGTTCAGTCTTCTTGCCGAACGAACTCATATTCATACGCCAACTCCAACAACTCTTCTTACGTAGCAAAATCACGCCGCTTGACGTAGAGTCGATATTCGGGTCGCAGGCTATCGTAGAATCGGTCGATGTTACCGGCGACCGTTATACGAGGATGTTGTTGGATTAAATATAAGAATGCCCTGATATAATCTTTGGCCTTTTCACGTGGGCCTTGATGCTTCCGCATGATCTCTTTCTCAAGTTTATGGTAGTATCTAGCCGGTAGAAAATACTGAATGAACGCGTGTCGGAACTTTTGCCAATCGTGGAAGTTGTCTCGGTTGATTCGTAAATTTTTATTTTTTTTTTTATTATAATAATTACTACAGTTTATATGCTTTTTCTGCGAGGCGTAGGCTTTTCTGCAGAAGATTGTGTTTTAACTTAATTTTAATTAATAAAAGTGAGTTGAATTAATTTAAAGTTACAAAAAGTTACAAAAGTTATCAATTTCTACATTTGATTTCACTTAAAGATTATTTGTATAAAAGTTGTCAAAAGCATTTTATCTGATTTCATTTAGGAAGAAGTACTTAAATTGTTTTTTTTTCTTGTTTTATAATTTCTAATTTGTTTAAGTTCTTGGGGTAAGGAATTTATTATTGAAGGGACAATGTACTGTAGCTGTCTTCTACCATAAGTGTTGTAGTTTCTTGGTATTTGAAGCATTCCCTGTGTGCGTTGTCTGGTGTTAAGTTGATGTTGTAACGGTCGAACGAAGCGGTGGTCATCCTGGTATTGTAGTACTGCAGTCATTTTGAAGATTTCCTCGACTTGAAGCACCCTTAAACTGTTTCCATTTTGCTGTCTGTTTGTTTGAATGGTTTTTCAGATCGTTTTCTGAAGTTTTTATGATCTTGTTGATGTGAGTTTTTGCAGTATTTCCCCAACCAAGTATACCATACCTCAGCTTTGATTCTACTAATGCATAATAAAATTGTTGCAGAACGTCCTCAGAAGCATGGTAGCGCAAATGTGAAATTTCAGAGCGGAAGGGTTCGCACCATAGTATTCAGGGGGAGTTCATAGCATTGGGCTAATTCCTGAACCCTATCTTAAAACTCCAGTGGCTTGCCAGTGGAATCAAACAGAAGACCCCATTTTCGTACGACATTCATTAGCTGAGCCTCATAGCTTAGGAGAAAGCGGTGCGGGAACTGGGGGCCTAACATATTACTATAATCAATCCCAATGTCGGTGTAACGGCTGGTCGGAGGGGCGGAAGTGCCACATTCAAACTGTTGTGGGGTGGTCGTGACACCTTTTGTGACGCCGACGTTCCTGGAAGCTGTAATGCTGGTACTTGGAGACTTGACTGGTATATTGGGTGCCTTGCATCCGCGTTTAATGATGCGTTGTTTCCTTAATCGGTATTGATCTCGTCGTCTGCGTTGTTGCGGGCTTCAATTTTCTGCTCCCACTTCTCACACAAGTTCTGCGTCGATTTATGCATCCGTAACTCCTTTAGATGTTGGCTTAGTCGTTGGCGTAGTTCACGCACGTTGCCTTTAGTGTTTTGTCCACGTGAACTCAGTGTCTCGATGAGCTCAGGTTTCTTTAAGAAATAATTAGACCCGAGGTTCTGGTACGGGCATGGTTCTTCTTCGGAGTGCTCGGAAGAGTGATCAAACAAATCAAGGTCTTTATCGATAATCGCCTTGTCGGAATTTTGTTAGTTGGAAATGGTTGCTTTCGGAATCGGTCGGTGGACTATGCGTTGGTTGCAGGTCATGATCGGTCGGTAATTGAACCTTCAGCAAGATCCCTGCTCGGGTGCCAATTTGTGATGCTTCTTTATTTCCAGCTGGAGTAGGACTCAGTGGGCTCGGGTCTTTCCCAAGGAAGCCAATAGACCTGGGATGCGACGGTCCAACTTCTGCGCAAAAAGAGAACTCCGACACGCAATTATTTGCTTAATTGAATTCTTAATTGTACAGGTTTCAAAAAAAAGGATCTTACAATGCTTATTGTTTACAGTCGTTTTTAGTTATTTTTTTACGTTGATGCAATCTTCAAATTTTAACAACAATCTCTTTTGTTCACGTTAATCGGTTAAAAAAAAATAGAAACTGAATATGCAAGCCTGAAGGGCTTTGTTTTTCTCGTTTATTTTCGCCTTTCGTTGACTTTGTTGATGACGTTATGACCTTATACTGCAGCCTCTGGCGTTCCGGTCGTCTGGTAACGGTGAGCTATACTTGGGATAAGCAATAATAAATTAAGTTTAATAGACCTCACAAAATAGTGCCCACTTGGTTCTGACGTTATCAGGTAGATTAAACCGGTTTCCCACTATACTGGAACTGGGGTTTGACTATAAAAGTTGATCGAGTGGCAAATTTGATTTGTGTAATGGACCTTAGAAATGCGTCGTGCCCACTGGGTCCATGCGCACTACAAGGTCAATTAAACCAAATTACAATATTCCGGAGCGGAGGGGATTTGACTATAAAAGTCGATAAAGCAACAGATTTGGTACTTTTAATGGACCTTAGACATGAGTGCCCCCATGGAATGCGTCGTGCCCACTGGGTCCATACGCACTACAAGGTCAATTAAATCAAATCTCAATATCCTGGAGCGGGGGAGGTCCAAAGATTTGATGAAATCAATACTCTTGTTAGCATCTTGCTCAAGGAGCACTTCCAGAAACTTGAAAAAACTCCCACTTTTCGTCAGCTTAGAGGACAAAATGCTTTAGAATCCTTCCAAAGAGCTTGTTGTTCTGTTCATTGTCATGTGGCGGGATATTCCTATTTGATAGATTGAAATAACAATTAATCAATTGCAGCGGTAAGGACAAGTTAAAACACATGAAAATGTATAAATTCGAACGCGTGTCATTGCCAATATCTTCTTTCTTCTTTACCTAGCAGAAATTAAATTGGACTTTATTACTCAACGGATTAAGACTTTATTTCTCAACTTTTGGCATTCCTATTTTTGTTAAATATTTTCGTGTTTTCTATTCGACATTATAACCTTTTAACAATGAGGTAGAAAAGTATTTTTGTTTTTGTTTTCCAATGTTGGCAACGAAAGTTACTCCGAGTAAGTTACCCATTAGTTCAGCGTTACTAATCGTAATTAGTAACGTCTCATTTTCATCGGAACTTATGTAACTAATGCTACTTATATGGCTAGTTAATGCACAAACAAAAACTTTGAACTAGGTATTGAATTATTTCTAATAACCACAGTAATAGCACAGTATTATCTGTTGAGTCTGAGATAATGCTCGCTTCAGCTTTAAGAACTTCACATGTTGATTCGTTGACCAGTAGGAACCAATTAGGAACTGTCGTCAATACGACTCCCTCTTTATAACATAATTTTTTTTAAACACAAATTTATTTCACATTTCAACATTCTCAAAAGTATTAACAAAACTCTCTTGAAAACGACTCGACCCTCAGCTTTTCATATTCATTTCCAAATTCACGTCCCTGCTCTTCGTATGTGAAACTGGAACGGTTGCGTATGATAAGCTCATTGAATTCTGACCTTGACAGCATTGTTACGAGTAGAATTCAATGCTTCGAAAACTCAATGCTGTCTCTTGTCGTTGAAGCTTAACATTCCCCCATTGCCATTATCCATGAATGGTTCCTGCATCCAAGAAACCGAAAAGCTGACAGTACTTGGTATGTGTGTCAACAATGATCTTCGTTGCAATGACCACATATTTGAAGTCGCCAAAAATGATGCTTAGGTTTCCTCAAAAGGTGCAGGAAATTTTTCATCCCTTCTGATATGGCTACTATTTATAAACCCTATATCCGTCCTTAGTTAGAGTACAATTCACATATCTGGTCAGGTGCTCCTAAAACATCATTGAGCCTACTCGGTAAGATTCAAAACAGAGCGTTAAGAATGATAGGTCATAGTTCAATCGTTGAATGAATTGATTCTCCTGATCATCGTCGTAATATTTCATGTCTTTCTCTCTTTTCTATAGGTTTTTTTTACAAATAAATCTCGGACGAAATAGCCAGTTGCATTCCTTCCCTCAGTTTTTTCTTCAGCCCAATTTCGGATGTACAGTGAAATATAGAGATTCATTCCTTAGCCGTACTACTCGGATGTAGAATGCTTTACCTGGCTCTATCTTTCTCTCTCATTGTAATACGCAGAAGTTTATAAACAACGTGCATCGGCACCTCATTTCTAATCATTTCTTGCCTTTGTAGCCGCTCACACTGTGTTAATAACATTATAAGGGTATTTATAACCCCTTGATGTGCGCGTATTTTATAAAAAAAAAAAACAAATTTGAGGATGATTGTGGTTATACATACTGATTCATCTTAGGGATGTCAAAAATATATCGATATAAAAAAATATCGATATATTTCGTTCGATATATCGATATACAGGGTGATTCGCATAAGGTGTGACAAAAAGATAGGGTGTGTAGGTTGGACCTAGACAAGCAAAAAATCGTATGGGAGGGGGGGTCCATTTTCCCCCGTTTAGGCGGGAGGGGCAATTTAAGAAAAAAATCACAAAAAATGGGAAAAAAATTATTTAAAAATAACGGTAATACCTACAGAGTCGTGCTATAGCATTTTGAAAAGCCAAAAACTTATACATTAATTTAAATTTAAAAATAAGTTGTTCAAATAGTTTTTGAAATATTAATTTTCAAAGTCACAATTTTGAAAAAAAACATAATTTTTTTTTAAAACCACTTTTTTTTTCCAAATTTTACGTATTTAAGTAGTATTTTTCTGGCTTATTTTCAGAAGCATGGTAGCGCAAATGTGAAATTTCAGAGCGGAAGGGTTCGCACCATAGTATTCAGGGGGAGTTCATAGCATTGGGCTAATTCCTGAACCCTTTCTTAAAACTCCAGTGGCTTGCCAGTGGAATCAAACAGAAGACCCCATTTTCGTACGACATTCATTAGCTGAGCCTCATAGCTTAGGAGAAAGCGGTGCGGGAACTGGGGGCCTAACATATTACTATAATCAATCCCAATGTCGGTGTAACGGCTGGTCGGAGGGGTGGAAGTGCCACATTTAAACTGTTGTGGGGTGGTCGTGACACCTTTTGTGACGCCGACGTTCCTGGAAGCTGTAATGCTGGTACTTGGAGACTTGACTGGTATATTGGGTGCCTTGCATCCGCGTTTAATGATGCGTTGTTTCCTTAATCGGTATTGATCTCGTCGTCTGCGTTGTTGCGGTGCGGGTGCATAAATTCACAGGTCATAACTTCACATGGGTCAAAATTTTACCTATAGTGGGTTATAATTTCACTTTTTTCGGGTGAAGTTATGTCCCACCTTAGGTGAGCAACAATTTCACCTGAAATTTGTGTGAAATTATTTCCCACCTACATTGTAAAAAATCTTTAGAAATCCAATCAGTCAAAAGCCAACAAAAATTATAAATTGTAATCAAGTTATTGAAACATTTTTATTAACAAAAAATATCAAAAACTGTTATTTATAAAAAAAAAAAATTATTCTTATGAAAGGTACTTTATATCATGAGCAGAGAAGGTTCTTGGTTGATGGAACATTCAACATTGTTCCAACATCCACTGGCTACAAACAATTATTAATTGTGCACTTTGCATACGCAGAACATGTGAGTATTTAAGGCTGTTTACTTTTCAAAGTGATTGTAAGTTTTTGAAATCATCTTCAAAAATTATTAGTTAATCATAAAAACTGGCAATGCATAAGTTTTTATAACAAAATCTTATACATATTCCGTTATACTGCACAATATAAATTAAAACTTAGAAATATGTTCAAATATAGTGTAGCTTTCATAAAAATTGCCCAATTTTTTTTCCGGTCGCTTTACTGCTTAGCGCCAACAAGGCTTGTTTATTCACACTATTTCTATATAATACTAGCTGACCCGCCCGGCGTTGCTCAGGCCCTACGTCAATCGAATTAAGTAAGTTTAGTTAAGTAGTTTCCAAGTGTCCATTCAAGTGGGATAATAGGGATGAAATATAGTTTATGTTACTCAGGAGCAGTTAAGCACTCTAACGATGACACAGTTTTTGGAATCGGCCCAATACTGTAAAAGTGAAATACGCATTGAAATCGGTAGTAGGTGGTTTTTTTTAATCCCGTTCCCGTTCCTGTGAGAAAATGGCGATGAAATATTGTTTAGATTGCTCAGGGACAATAAACCATTCTAACAGTGAAAGAATTTTTGTAGTACTTTCCAGTTTCTTGGTTATTTCGCCATTACCGTTTCCGTTCCCGAAAGAATATGGGAAGGAAATATAGTCTTTAATACTCAGGAGCAATGAATCATTCAAACATTTTCGGGAATTGGTCCAATATTTTCTAAGTGCCCACTAATGTTGTTGTTCCCGTCCCGATGCTGAAGCTCGTGACACTTCTTGAGTACATCAAAGTGTCAGCATCTGCACCGTTCAACATGGTCACAGAGACCACCAAGTGGTTTTACAATACCCTTATTTGGTCTGAGCCAAAATTAAAATTTTCTTCGAGTCCTTATTACTTTACTCGTTTCTTCTTGATTACATAATAACCAAAGAACTTCGACTTCATTTCGAACCCTATATCCCATATTCAATGAGCGGTCTTTTCATATGAAAAAAAAGTTTGGATTATTGCAAAAGTAACACTTTTAACTAAAAAAAAGTTTAAATCTTTATTCTTACCAAGTGAAAATTAAAAGAGTTCTCAAAAACAAACAATCCAATAATCTTACTATTTGTTATTTCATTAGCTGAGCCGCCTGGCGTTGCTCGGGCCTGTAGTTTTAAAGCTCCCATGCTCATTCCTGTTTCTGTTGCCGTGGGATTATTGGGATGAAATCTACGCTAAGTTACTGAGGGATTATGTGGCATCCCATTGCCGAAAGAATTTTTGAAATCTGTCCAGTAGTTTTTAGGTTTCCGTTCCCAGCCCCGTTCCTGTGGGAATCTTCCGTTAAGGTGGAAATATGTGAAATATAAGCCTAATTCACTGAGGGATAATATAACATCCTAGAACCTAGAGCTGACAGAATTTTTGAAAACGGTCAAGTTACTTTAAGGTTCCCGTTCTCGTTCCCGTTTCTGTTCCCGTGGGATTAAAGGGATGAAATAAAATCTAAATTACTAATTGAGGGGGATAATGTAGCAATTCTAATGCAGGAAGTGGAAGGGTTATAGAAATCTGTCAAGTAGTTTCTAAGTTTCCTTTCCCAAACCCGTTCCTGTAGGAATATCCGCGAAATTTTTTATAATCCCGTTCCTGTGGGAATATGGGGAACAAACCTTGACAGGAACCATTTACAAGTCATTGTGACTGAGGGATAATGCCATGAAAGAATTTTCGAAATCGGTCAAGCAAGAATAAGCTTTCGGTTCTCGTTCCCGTTTCTGTTCCCGTGGCTAGGTTGCTCATGGAGGGGGATAATGTAGCATTCCCAGTGCCGAAAGAATTTTAGGAATCTGTTTAGTAGTTTCTAAGTTTCCGTTTCCAACCCCGTTCCTGTGGGAATATGGGGATCAAACCTTGACGGGGACCATTTATAAGTCATTGTCACTGAGGGATAATGTAACATCCTAGAGTTGAAAGAATTTTCTGTTATCGCTGGATTATGGGGATGAAATATAGTCTAAATTACTAATGGAGGGGGATAATGTAGCAATCCTAATGCAGGAAATGTTATAGAAATCTGTCCAGTAGTTTCTAAGTTTCCATTCCCAAACCCGTTCCTGTCGGAATACGGGGATCAACCCTTGACAGGAATCATTCATAAGTCTATGTCACTTAAGTATGAATGTAACATCCAAGAGTTGAAAGAATTTTTTAAATCGGTCAAGTTACTTAAAGGTTTCGGCAATCGTTCCCGTTTCTGTTCCCGTGGGTTTATAGGTATGAAATATAGTCTAAATTACTGATGGAGGGGGATTATGTAGCACCCCTAATGCTCGAATCTTTTTAGAAACCTGTTTTGTAGTTTCTAAGTTTCCGTTCCCAAACCCGTTCCTGTGGGAATATCAATTTCTAAATTTTTTATGTCCTAAAAACCTTCTCCTGACAATAACAAACACAACAAAAAAAGAATTGGCCAAATTGGTCAAGGCGTTGTTGAGTTATGCGCTTACCAACACATTTTGCGATTCATTTTTATATATAAGATAATTTACTAAAACGAGAGATCTGTTTTTGAAAATATATGATGTCGAAGTTCGTAATTTCAATAATTGATTTATGAAAGCTACACTATATTTGAACATATTTCTAAGTTTTAATTTATATTGTGCAGTATAACGGAATATGTATAAGATTTTGTTATAAAAACTTATGCATTGCCAGTTTTTATGATTAACTAATAATTTTTGAAGATGATTTCAAAAACTTACAATCACTTTGAAAAGTAAACAGCCTTAAATACTCACATGTTCTGCGTATGCAAAGTGCACAATTAATAATTGTTTGTAGCCAGTGGATGTTGGAACAATGTTGAATGTTCCATCAACCAAGAACCTACTCTGCTCACCAGAAGGAATATTTGAGTTTATTAAGTCCACAATAATTTCTTGTAACTGTAATAAAAAGTGAAATTATGTCCCACCTTGTGTGGGAAATAACTTCACACAGAAGTGAAATTCTGGCCCACAATAAAGTGAAGCTAATTCCCACCTAAGGTGGGACATAACTTCACCCGAAAAAAGTGAAATTATAACCCACTAGAGGTGAAACTATGACCCATGTGAAGTTATGACCTGTGAAGTTATGCACCCGCACCGTTGTTGCGGGCTTCAATTTTCTGCTCCCACTTCTCACACAAGTTCTGCGTCGATTTATGCATCCGTAACTCCTTTAGATGTTGGCTTAGTCGTTGGCGTAGTTCACGCACGTTGCCTTTAGTGTTTTGTCCACGTGAACTCAGTGCCTCGATGAGCTCAGGTTTCTTTAAGAAATTATTAGACCCGAGGTTCTGGTACGTGCATGGTTCTTCTTCGGAGTGCTCGGAAGAGTGATCAAACAAATCAGGGTCTTTATCGATAATCGCCTTGTCGGAATTTTGTTAGTTGGAAATGGTTGCTTTCGGAATCGGTCGGTGGACTATGCGTTGGTTGCAGGTCATGATCGGTCGGTAATTGAACCTTCAGCAAGATCCCTGCTCGGGGGCCAATTTGTGATGCTTCTTTATTTCCAGCTGGAGTAGGACTCAGTGGGCTCGGGTCTTTCCCAAGGAAGCCAATAGACCTGGGATGCGACGGTCCAACTTCTGCGCAAAAAGAGAACTCCGACACGCAAATATTTGCTTAATTGAATTCTTAATTGTACAGGTTTCAAAAAAAAGGATCTTACAATGCTTATTGTTTACAGTCGTTTTTAGTTATTTCTTTACGTTGATGCAATCTTCAAATTTTAACAACAATCTCTTTTGTTCACGTTAATCGGTTAAAAAAAAATAGAAACTGAATATGCAAGCCTGAAGGGCTTTGTTTTTCTCGTTTATTTTCGCCTTTCGTTGACTTTGTTGATGACGTTATGACCTTATACTGCAGCCTCTGGCGTTCCGGTCGTCTGGTAACGGTGAGCTATACTTGGGATAAGCAATAATAAATTAAGTTTAATAGACCTCACAAAATAGTGCCCACTTGGTTCTGACGTTATCAGGTAGATTAAACCGGTTTCCCACTATACTGGAACTGGGGTTTGACTATAAAAGTTGATCGAGTGGCAAATTTGATTTGTGTAATGGACCTTAGAAATGCGTCGTGCCCACTGGGTCCATGCGCACTACAAGGTCAATTAAACCAAATTACAATATTCCGGAGCGGAGGGGATTTGACTATAAAAGTCGATAAAGCAACAGATTTGGTACTTTTAATGGACCTTAGACATGAGTGCCCCCATGGAATGCGTCGTGCCCACTGGGTCCATACGCACTACAAGGTCAATTAAATCAAATCTCAATATCCTGGAGCGGGGGACGTCCAAAGATTTGATGAAATCAATACTCTTGTTAGCATCTTGCTCAAGGAGCACTTCCAGAAACTTGAAAAAACTCCCACTTTTCGTCAGCTTAGAGGACAAAATGCTTTAGAATCCTTCCAAAGAGCTTGTTGTTCTGTTCATTGTCATGTGGCGGGATATTCCTATTTGATAGATTGAAATAACAATTAATCAATTGCAGCGGTAAGGACAAGTTAAAACACATGAAAATGTATAAATTCGAACGCGTGTCATTGCCAATATCTTCTTTCTTCTTTACCTAGCAGAAATTAAATTGGACTTTATTACTCAACGGATTAAGACTTTATTTCTCAACTTTTGGCATTCCTATTTTTGTTAAATATTTTCGTGTTTTCTATTCGACATTATAACCTTTTAACAATGAGGTAGAAAAGTATTTTTGGTTTTGTTTTCCAATGTTGGCAAAGAAAGTTACTCCGAGTAAGTTACCCATTAGTTCAGCGTTACTAATCGTAATTAGTAACGTCTCATTTTCATCGGAACTTATGTAACTAATGTTACTTATATGGCTAGTTAATGCACAAACAAAAACTTTGAACTAGGTATTGAATTATTTCTAATAACCACAGTAATAGCACAGTATTATCTGTTGAGTCTGAGATAATGCTCGCTTCAGCTTTAAGAACTTCACATGTTGATTCGTTGACCAGTAGGAACCAATTTGGAACTGTCGTCAATACGACTCCCTCATTATAACATAATTTTTTTTTAAACACAAATTTATTTCACATTTCAACATTCTCAAAAGTATTAACAAAACTCTCTTGAAAACGACTCGACCCTCAGCTTTTCATATTCATTTCCAAATTCACGTCCCTGCTCTTCGTATGTGAAACTGGAACGGTTGCGTATGATAAGCTCATTGAATTCTGACCTTGACAGCATTGTTACGAGTAGAATTCAATGCTTCGAAAACTCAATGCTGTCTCTTGTCGTTGAAGCTTAACATTCCCCCATTGCCATTATCCATGAATGGTTCCTGCATCCAAGAAACCGAAAAGCTGACAGTACTTGGTATGTGTGTCAACAATGATCTTCGTTGCAATGACCACATATTTGAAGTCGCTAAAAATGATGCTTAGGTTTCCTCAAAAGGTGCAGGAAATTTTTCATCCCTTCTGATATGGCTACTATTTATAAAGCCTATATCCGTCCTTAGTTAGAGTACAATTCACATATCTGGTCAGGTGCTCCTAAAACATCATTGAGCCTACTCGGTAAGATTCAAAACAGAGCGTTAAGAATGATAGGTCATAGTTCAATCGTTGAATGAATTGATTCTCCTGATCATCGTCGTAATATTTCATGTCTTTCTCTCTTTTCTATAAAGTGGAGGACCGTAAGCTTTTTACCTAGGAATCCAGGGCAAGTCCATGGATTTTCATGAAATTTTCGGAAATGTGTTTTGGATGGCGTATAGAAAAAAGTTAAAAAATAAAATTTCACCGCTCTCAATTTTTTAATTATTTTTAAAATTAATTATTAACTTTTAGAATTTTATTTTATTTATTAAGGGTATTTTACATAAGGTTTTCCAAAGCGTAAGGATAGATAGGTTTGGTTAAGACAAAAAAAATTTGTATGAGAGGGGGGGTCTATATCCCTCCGTGTAGGCGCGAGGGGCAATTTTATATGAAATTTACTTCATTTTTTAAAAAACTATTAAAAATCAACTAAGCCACTTACTTTCTCATACTTTAGTGTTTTTGAAAGCTATTGCTTTGTTCTTTAATAAAATTTTTAATTTGAGTTCATTTAACGAAAAGTTTTGGAGAAATCAATCCTCAAAGTCAAAATTTTGAAAAAAGAAAATATTTTTTTCTTAATAAATTTTTTTTTTTATAATTTTACCCCACAAAGGGCCATTTTTCTTTTCATGTTCAATGCTTTTATTAATATTCACTCAGAGCAAAAAACCGAACAAAAATTTTTTTTTTGGTTTAAGAGAAATTAAAAAAAAACGAAAGATACTTTTTTCCAGAAAACAAAATGTCGTTAATTTCCCGCTAATTGAACTTTTTTCCTTGAAGTGAAATATGAAATGTGTCTTAAATAGCATATAAAAAAAAGTTTAAAAAAAAATTTTTGTATGATCTTAATTTTAATATAAATTATAAATAATTATTAAAATTTTAGAGTTATTTCTTAATTAAATTAAATTTAAAACTAAGACCTATTACAAATTTGAAATTTCATCTCAAAAGGACAGCACATATACTGATTTGTGCTCTAGATGCTATTTCTGGTCAAACGTGTTGATGGATCCAAATAAATATGGTTTTTTGCCAAATAAATACTCGCGAATTTTTCTACGTGCGTTCAGTATGCAAACAAACATTTATAGCAATAAGGGATGCATCAATTCTTTGGCAAAAAACCACATTTTTTCGGTTCCATCAACTCGTTTGAGAGGAAACAGCATTTAGAGCACAAATTAGTATATGTGCTGTCCTTTTGAGATGAAATTTCAAGTTTGTAATAGGTCTTAGTTTTAAAATTTAACTTAAAATAAATATAATTAAGAAATAACTCTAAAATTTTAATAATTATTTATAATTTATATCAAAATTAAGATCATACAAAAATTTTTTTTTTAACTTTTTTTTATATGCTATTTAAGACACATTTCATATTTCACTTCAAGGAAAAAAGTTCAATTAGCGGGAAATTAACGACATTTTGTTTTCTGGAAAAAAGTATCTTTCGTTTTTTTTTAATTTCTCTTAAACCAAAAAAAAATTTTTTGTTCGGTTTTTTGCTCTGAGTAAATATTAATAAAAGCATTGAACATGAAAAGAAAAATGGCCCTTTGTGGGGTAAAATTATAAAAAAAAAAATTTATTAAGAAAAAAATATTTTCTTTTTTCAAAATTTTGACTTTGAGGATTGATTTCTCCAAAACTTTTCGTTAAGTGAACTCAAATTAAAATTTTTATTAAAGAACAAAGCAATAGCTTTCAAAAACACTAAAGTATGAGAAAGTAAGTGGCTTAGTTGATTTTTAATAGTTTTTTAAAAAATGAAGTAAATTTCATATAAAATTGCCCCTCGCGCCTACACGGAGGGATATAGACCCCCCTCTCATACAAATTTTTTTTTGTCTTAACCAAACCTATCCATCCTTACGCTTTGGAAAACCTTATCTAAAATACCCTAAATAAATAAAATAAAATTCTAAAAGTTAATAATTAATTTTAAAAATAATTAAAAATTGAGAGCGGTGAAATTTTATTTTTTAACTTTTTTCTATACGCCATCCAAAACACATTTCCGAAAATTTCATGAAAATCCATGGACTGGCCTTGGATTCCTAGGTTTTGCCTTTTTTATGTCTAACGGTCCTCCACTAATAGGTTTTTTTTTACAAATAATTCTCGGACGAAATAGCCAGTTGCATTCCTTCCCTCAGTTTTTTCTTCAGCCCAATTTCGGATGTACAGTGAAATATAGAGATTCATTCCTTAGCCGTACTACTCGGATGTAGAATGCTTTACCTGGCTCTATCTTTCTCTCTCATTGTAATACGCAGAAGTTTATAAACAACGTGCATCGGCACCTCATTTCTAATCCTTTCTTGCCTTTGTAGCCGCTCACACTGTGTTAATAACATTATAAGGGTATTTATAACCCCTTGATGTGCGCGTATTTTATAAAAAAAAAAACAAATTTGAGGATGATTGTGGTTATACATACTGATTCATCTTAGGGATGTCAAAAATATATCGATATAAAAAAATATCGATATATTTCGTTCGATATATCGATATACAGGGTGATTCGCATAAGGTGTGACAAAAAGATAGGGTGTGTAGGTTGGACCTAGACAAGCAAAAAATCGTATGGGAGGGGGGGGGTCCATTTTCCCCCGTTTAGGCGGGAGGGGCAATTTAAGAAAAAAATCACAAAAAATGGGAAAAAAATTATTTAAAAATAACGGTAATACCTACAGAGTCGTGCTATAGCATTTTGAAAAGCCAAAAACTTATACATTAATTTAAATTTAAAAATAAGTTGTTCAAATAAATGGTTTTTGAAATATTAATTTTCAAAGTCAAAATTTTGAAAAAAGCATAATTTTTTTTTAAAAAAACTTTTTTTCCAAATTTTACGTATTTAAGTAGTATTTTTCTGGTTTTGGTTTTTTTTTGCACAAAACTATTGATCTAGAGGTTTCAGGAAATCTTTTAGGTATGAATCTAAGATCCTCATTAAGATTTTATTTTTTTTTTTGACTGTGACATTTCAACTTTTTAAACAGAATCTTTTGATTATGAACTAATTAAACGTGACTTTTTGCTTCGAATTTTACTTGGATGTGAAAGTTTTTCTGGAGAACAGTAAAAAACATTAGTTCACCATTGATTCTGATAGTCGAGTTCATCCGCTGTATATTGGTTTGCTTTTTTCTTCGTCTCTATGTCAACAATCGCACTTATTAACTTAGCAGGTCATTTTTATTAGCGTGTACTATAATTTGCAAAGTCTGGGCGCCGCACATTGCGACTGAATGCCCAAAGTGCGGCCAAAAGTCAAAAAAAAAAAAACAAGTTTCTATTTAGAGTTTTTTCACCCATTAGTTGGGTGCAATGATCCTTTAAGAAACTAAAATCTTTCACAGTGATAACAAACTCGTCATACCCCTTCTTTAGGCTCAGTTGGAATGTGGCCTTTGCTCGAGCGTCATTCTACAGTTAAAACACTGAGAACGGTTATACAGGTGAAAAATTTTGTGAAATAAAGAAAACCAAATAATACCAAATGGAGTCCACTTCTGAAGGTGAGTAGAACATGAAAAAAAAGGACTCGTTATCAATTGAAGGGCTTATTGCAATAGTATTGTAACGTGGGCTTAGTTCGCAAAAATAAAACTTTACTTTGCAGTTTAATTCTACCACTTTTAATCGATCTCTACTTTATTCGATTTCAACTCTACCAATAATTACAATAATTCACTCTTAACTTTATCACTTTATAATCCAAACTGACTCTGGTTGCGTCAGCGGCCTATTTATATAGAATAACACTACATCTTGAGCGTTCCAGTTTGTTCCACATGGTCTCCACATTTTGCTGTCAACCATATCCCCTACTGGTATAACTCTACACTCAGACACACTAACTTACAAGCAATGCCTTTCATAGTGCTGCCACTTGTGTTTTCGGTTGAACGTTTTCGATTAGGAAATTGGTACTAGATGTTGGGTGTGCATTACACTGTCCCCTCCTTAAGATTGTTCGTCCCGAATAATTCCATCTGCAGCTTCGCCACTATATCGATGCAACTGGTCACAATGAACTACTTTTAACTTGCCTCTTTGTCCCCTTTGGATGCGGTAAACCACGTCGTTAATCCTCGTGACAACAGTATAAACACCTTCCTAGTTTTGTTGAAGTTTCGGTGACAATCACTTTTGACGACGAGGATTATAAAGCCACACACGATCTCCTGCTTGGAATCCTGCCGTTGTCGCTTTTGGGTCGTACCGTGTCTTCAGCCGGGCGCTGTAGGCTTTCATCCATTCCTAGTTCTTTTATGGATGTCAGAGAGTCTCTCCTTGAGGTCGTCCACATACTCGTTTGCGTCCTGTTGCTCCTCTGTGGGGCATCCAAATCTAAGTTCGCTGGGCAGCCGCATGGTTTTCCAGAACAGGATGTCAGATGGTGTTTGTCCTGTCGAGCTATGTCCCGCCCTTCTATAGGCCATCAGGAATAGCGGTACGTGCCTATCCCAGCATCTTTGGTAGTTGCCTACGACCTTGGTGAGGTGTTCTTTCAAGGTGTGGTATCCCATCAGATTGTGGATGAAGCGGTGTGGTTCTCGTCTTCTTAATGCAAAGTAGTCCGCACACTCCTTGGAAGATGTTTGACTCAAAGTTCCTCCCTTGGTCGGAATGGAGTTCTATAGGCACGCCAAATCTACTCACCCAGTTGACCACAATCTGGTCGACCATCGATTTGGCTTCTCGATTTGGAATGGCATACGCCTCAGACCACTTGCTAAAATAGTCCATTACAACCAGAATGTACTTGTTTCTAGCGTTGGTCTCTGGGAAAGGCCCACCCACATCTACTGCAATCCTCTCAAAAGGTGATCCAACGTTGTACTTATGCGTCTTAAGTTGAATCTTCTTACCAGGTCCTTTGGTGACAGCACACTTGTCACATGTTCGGCACCACTTCTCCACGTCATCTCTAGCATGTAACCAGTAGAACCGATGCCGCACCTTCTCCAGTGTTTTGTTAACTCCCAGGTGGCCTCCAGAAAGTCCGTCGTGCATCTCCCGAAGAACTTCACTGACTTTCGTTTGCGGTACGATCAGCTGCATCACATATGATTTACCGTCAGCAGACTCCCATCTTCGCCTGAGGATACCTTCTTGCACATATTCAAGTTTCTCTTCATTTTCTTTCCATGCGAGAACGGGTTCGATACCTGCATCCTCCTGTTGAGCAGTCCTGACTTCCTCATTGCTCCATCCACATATTGGGTCAGCTCTTAGTCGCTGAGCGGTAATATTTTTTTTTTTCTTGCCGCCTACAATGCTTGCAATCCACTTTGCAAGGTCTTCGGGATAATGCGTCGGCGTTTGAGTGCAGCTTTCCTCTGCGGTGTTGAATCTGGAAATCATAAGTCTGCAGTCTTTCTATCCACCTTGCGACTTGACCTTCTGGATTTTTGAGGTTCAATTGCCAGTTCAGAGCACCATGGTCTGTCCGCAGAAGGAATTTCTGTCCATAGATGTACTTATGGAAGTGGTTTGTTTGCCAAGATAAGAGCTAGCAGATCCCTTCTGGTAACGCAGTAGTTTCTTTCGAGCTTCGAGAGGACCTTGCTGTAATATGCCACCACTTCCTCTTCGCCATCATGCACTTGGGATAATACCGCCCCGATTCCAACGTTGCTTGCATCTGCGTCGATGATGAATGTTTTCCCAGGTGTTGGATGTTCCAGCACTGGAGCATTACAGAGGCGGTATTTGAGATTTCACACACTCCCCTGACCATTTAAACTGCTTCCCTTTTTCGGTGAGCTGATGCAAACTATTTGCAACTCCAGCAAAGTTCTTAACAAAACGTCGGTAATATGTTTCAAGACCAAGAAAGCTTCGGAGTTGATGTTTGTCCTGTGGTGTTGGATAATTTTTGACCGAGTAAACTTTTTCGGGATCAGTCTTCACTCCTTTGGAAGAGATGATGTGTCCCAAATACTTAACTTTGGTTTTGAAAAGTGCACATTATTCCGGATTCAGTTTAAGGTAAGCCTCTCGAAGTCTCTGAAACACGGCTTTTAGGTTCTTGCAATGTTGGTCAAATGTGTTCCCGTAAACAATGACATCGTCCAAAAAAACAAGGCAAGCTTTCTACGTCAGTCCTTGAAGAACGCTCTCCATCAAACGCTCGAATGTTGCCGGAGCGTTGCATAGCCCAAACGGCATAGCTTTAAGCTGCCAGAGCCCATTGTCTGTAGAACTTTTGGAATTTTCGAGAAGACCATCCTTCTTCATTGTTGTTATCATTTCCTCAACCTCGCCTTGTATGGCCAGTGTCTTGTAGGTTGACGAATCGGCCTTTCATCTCCTGTGTTGATGCGATGCTGCACCAACTGTGTTCTACCATATTGCTCTTTTGACGATGCGAAGATGTCAGTGTACTCTTGTAGAAGATTTCAGCCATCCTTGTTTGTTGGTGATCAAATTTGGATGACTTCAGTATTTTATCTCTGATGGTTTCGAGCTCCTCCGGACTTATAGTTTTTTTCGGGGCTTCGTCTGTGATTTTCGTAATAGCTGCAACCGATTTACAACGTCCAATGACTTCTCTTTTCTTCAACCTTCGTACGGTCTGGTGTTTAGTAATCGTACGGGGACCATTTTGTTTTTCGGTGCTACCAGTGTTTTCCCAATGATGACGCTTTGGGAGGAACACTCTGGGCCTGGTTCCACCAAGAGGTATCGAAGGCTTTCAAACTCACCTTCCAGTTTTGTCCAAACGAACACTTCAGAAGAAGGAGGCAGAATCAGATCTTCCGTGATGACAGTCCTCAGTGTTGACCTATTTTCATTCGAATAGGTCATTGGAATTTCTTTATTTTGGTATTTCAAAACTTGATTACCGATATCCAAAATAACTCCGTGCTGTTTCATAAAGTCGATTCCAATGATGCACTCGTCACATATATCAGCCACCAGAAATTGTTGAGTAAACACTAGATCAGCCAGTCAGATTTTAAGACACACTTCTCCATATACTCTTGCTGCTTTTCCCGTTGCGGTTATTAGACGGTAGCTATTGGTGTTATGAAGCCACGTCTCCCTTACCAGGTCTCGACGTACTATGGATGGTGTGGCACCGGTGTCGATGGTAGCCACATGTTTGTTGCCGTTAATAGTAGTCTCCACAGCCAGATTTTTGTTGTCTCGTTTGGTCTGAGAGACTAGGATGGTGGTTCTGGGGACATCGATACAAGAAACCAGCCTCTGCCCCTCGAAGTTGGTTCTTACTCGTTTCCCTGATGGGAAACGGATTGGTAAGCAACACTGGTGTTGTTGTTACCTTGCTCTGGGTTGGATCTCTTGCTTGCACAATGTTGACAAGCGGATTTATTTGGTGGTAGTCGGCATTGAAGCTGTAAGTGCCCAGTCTTGTTGCAGTTCCAACATCTTGCTAGTCCGCTCCCCTTGTTCTTTTGCACTTCAGCTTATTGGTACGAGCACTCTTCGACTATGTCTTCTCTAAATCGACGTACTCCATGAGAAGCCTGTTGTGCTGCTTCAATTGTCAATGCGAATGATAAAGCTTTAGATAGAGTACGTGTTCTAGCAGTTCGCACAGACCTCTGAAGATGTATATCGGAAATGGCACGAACGAAGGACTCAACAGCCAGCTGGCTGATGATTTCTTTTCAGCATCCGGGTATGCAAGGTGAACCAGTCTTTCGATGTCTGCTTGGAGCTGCTGTAGACTTTCACCCCTTTTCTGGACTCTGTTATTGAGTTGGACTCGGAAGACTTCTTTCAAGTGGCTATCTCCAAATCGTTTATCTATAGCTGCCACGAGAGAACTGAAATCGCCGCTCTTACCAGCTGGAACTGTTTGAAGTAGTTCAACTGCTGGTCCTCTAAGAGCAAGAGTCAGTGCAATGCACTTGTCTTCGTCGTCCCAGCCATTTGTTGTCCCGGCTGCCTCAAATTGTCTCTTGTAAACTGGCCAAGAAGACTGTCCATCAAATGTTGGGGGATTCGTCTCCTTTTTCCTTACAAGCTCTTCTTCTCGAATTTTAATTTTCCGGATCTGGTCTAACTCCTTGGATAGAACGGAGAACTATTTATCGCATCGGCTTTACAAACGATTCTTTACAACAGAAAGCTTCCTTTGCTCATTTCTTTGCTTTTTCAGCTTCTTTTGTTGTACTTCCCCTTGCTGTTCCAAATAGTTGCGCAACCTTAGGACGAGCTCATTTTTCGATCCCGCTCTAGAAAGATTAAGCTTGCCTAACTCACTTTAAGCTCAATGCAGTTGAGAATTTACCCATTTTCACTGTATTTAACTTTTTTTTTATACTTTACTAGTCAAATAAGTTTTATTTACACTTCTGACACCAATGTAACGTGCGCTAAGTTCGCAAAAAAAAAAAACTTAACCTTTCAGTTTAATTCTACCACTTTTAATCGATCTCTACTTTATTCGATTTCAACTCTACCAAAAATTACAATAATTCACTCTTAACTTTATCACTCTATAATCAAAACTGACTCTGGTTGCGTCAGCGGCCTATTTATATAGAATAACAATACATCTAGAGCGTTCCAGTTTGTTCCACATGGTCTCCACATTTAGCTGTTAACCATTTCCCCTACTGGTATAACTCTACACTCATATACACTAACTTGCAAGCAATGCCTCTCATAGTGCTGCCACTTGTGTTTTCGGTTGAACGTTTTCGATTAGGAAATTGGTATTAGATATTGGGTGTGCATTACAGTATGATAAGAAACATTTTCAAAATATCGAGAAAACTGCATTTGTAGTTAAGAAAAAAATAGAAAAATTTGGGGCGCATGATTATTATCCAATTTTAAAAGAAGAAAAATTTGGTGGCTAATCATAATAATAATAATATTATTACACACTAAGTAACATGATAAGGCACAAGAAACAAAGCAAATTTGTTAACTTTTGTTTACAATAAGATGATAAGCCACAAAAATATATATTTCGCACATATCTTACTGAGCCACTAGAAGCCATTTTTGAAAAGGTGTGGCTTATCATACTATTGCAATAAGCCCTTCGATTGTTAAGTAGTGAATTAGGAAAAACATAAGCAACATTGTCATTTTTTCGCTTAGCACATTGACTGCCAAGCCAATTTTCGGTATATTTCATTGGGTGCCAATAACGTTTTTTGCTATATTATAGATTTTTATTACATAAATATATATTTTTGTATGAATATTTACGTTTGTGTTGTGCTGAGAAACCTTGAGAGGGACTTTTGCCCAATCAAATATGATAGCCATGGCATAGCACAATAAGTTAGACTTCTACCTTTCCGTCGGAAACCATGGCTATCATATTTCATATGTAATATCCAGTTTGCTCAATACAAGTTTACTTAGCACATCACAGCGTGCCAGAGTTATCAATTTGTATTGAGATTTCTCCCTAGTAGCTACTCTTTTTGATACTCCTATCAAAGAATACCTGGCTACCATATTTGATAGCCACGGCGCCACTGAAAACATAACTGACTATCAAATATGATAGCCATGGCAGTCAATGTGTTAATTTTTCCGAAAATTAGACTTTTCAAATGATAGAGCATACAGGATACAGTTACTCCAAAACGTACTTTAAGACCTTATTGAAATGATAATTAAATATATTATCAAACAAATAAAACAAAATTCAGCTGCCAATAGCTGCCCATTCATCTGTAATGCACTTTTTCTTAAATCAAATTGCGAGAGAGAGAAACGATTCACATGGTGCATACCGCGTTGCTAATGCAAGAAAAGACTATCGACAAAAAACGATGGAGGACGTTTTCAAAAGATTTCTAATTTCATCCAATTTTTTCATTTCTACTTGTCCAGTAAAACCACTTAAGTCCTTATCATCTGATACAATTCATTTATTATCAGCTCCATCTGTACATAACGAAAAAAAAAGCCGGATAGTTTGAACAGTTCCTCTACAACAAAGTTAGAAGCAGTCGTTGATGTGGATTCCTGCGAAACTAATTTTTTATTATAACATAATAGATATATCAATTATTTTTAACAAAACTTTTTTTTTCTATAGTTTTATGATCAATTTGTATTGAGAAAATGATTGTAATGACAATAAAAATACTATGTTATGAACATAAAAAATTCCAATTTAAAATCTACTTTTTATATATGTATGTTATGAATTAACAAAATTCCTATTTTATAGTCAACTGTTTTTACAATAAATAAAATTATATAATATATTTTACATTCTACAATGTATACATATTACATACAGATGGTTTTTTTAATTTCTCCATTTTTGGCTTTATTAGGTGTTGCGATATGATGCTATATTAAACCCACCATCATGTATTTCGTAATTTATTTATTTATTTATTTATTTATTATCCATCTATCGAGTTCATAACTCTTCTAGACTTAACAATGACAATGATCTGACAATGGATCCGTAATCAGCGATTTCAGGTCGATCGTTAAAGTTTTTGAGTTTTGGCCGCACTTTGGGACTACGGCCGCACTGTGCGCTGCCAAGTTAACAGCAATCAGACCATTCCCAAAAAGTACACGCCCAACCACCAGTCATCGCATTGCGGCTGATTCATATCGAAGTCACGATGCAAGAGAATGGTGATGACTTCGATCTTTGAACCTGTTCTGGACGCAATAAGGTCATCGGCGTACGCTTGAGCATGGTAAAGAGAACCATCGAGATCGCGCGCTGTCCGTCGCGTCGCCGTTTCAAATGTTTAATAAAAATGCTTATTAAAACCCGCCTTTAAACCAAACTGATATTTTGGAATAATATTTTGTCTGTAGACATTGGTCTATTGAGAACTTTCTTGAATATCTTACTGATTCTTCGCAGCACAATATTGGATATGCCGTCGACTCCTACCGCCTTTTTTTATTGAAACGAAGTTCCCTATGACACGTTTTCTCTAAGCAAAAGTGACGAAAAATTTCGGTTTTTTGTCTGAACGACCAAAAAATAAGTCCCATCATAAACACAAATAAATTAAAGCGTACGACAGAGAAAAGGGATTTTACGAATATTTTTTTCAAAAATTCCTGAAATAATTTTTTTGCTATAAAACAAAAACAATGATTGAAAATACACGAAATGAGAAGTCCTCAAAAGCTGAAACATAATGTTTTCTGAACGCTATGAAAATAAAAGCCTGCGTCGGGAGTACGCTAAGACTGCTCGATAAAAACGTAGTGTAGACTACAGTGGTAAAAAAAAAATATAGGCCATCAGTCATCACTGATAATTTCAATATACTTATTGGCTTGCAAACGTCAACAAAAATGTTTCTTTTCAAACAAGTTTTAGATTTCTCTTTTCGAAATATAGGGCATTTTGAAAAATGTTTCTTACATGAAATTAAAAATATTTTTATGATATATCATATGATACCTAATGCATAGTCTTCGAGATAAACGTAATTATTTACAAAAATGTCGGATGTTTCCCATTTGCGGCGCTCAATCTCAAGTCCAATTATTTCAATATCACTAAGGCCAAATTCAAAAACATTTGGCAGATAGATAGGGCTCAACGTAAGATTTTATTTGGTTTTAGTCTCAAAGGTGTATATTCGCCCTGGGCCCAGGCAGTTCTAGTAAGGTCCGTTCCTCAACTTTGACATCTTTTTTTGACAATTTAAAAAAGGCGGTGTACCTCTGGCATGCATTCAAAACGCAGAAGGGCACTTTCAGCACTTTTTATAATTGTATTTGTATAAAAAAACTATTAAAAGTAACCATATTATTGTTTTATTCAAACAAACTTCAAAGCTAGATATTTTAAAATTTTTTTTTTAATTTTAGCCGTTTGTTATTTTTTCAAGTACCATAAAATCTATGAGTTTTTGAGCAAACTTATTAATGAGTTTTCCTATTGTTGTTTTGTTCATCTGTAAAAAATAACGAAACTCTATGTTTATCAGGCATTTTCAGAAAAAAATTACCTCAAAATCAAAACTTTGTTTCAGGAAAAAAATTTTAACACCATTTAAAACTTAAGAATCTGGCAACCCTTAAACTTTGGAAACTCAACTTAAATACAGTCTTAAACGTTGTTATTTTAAAAAATTAAGTCTAAGATTATGTCTCTATCATCAGTATTGACACAGAAATCGAATTTAACACAGGTCAGAGTACACCAAAGTAAGCCTTTTCTTAAATTTTCAAAGAGTGATGTCAAAGTTGATAAATGGACTTTACTGTATAGCAATGTTTTTCTAAGAATATGACCAAGAATCACATCCCTAAGTATGTAACACGAATTACCGGACACCCTGTATAACAACTCATTATTTAATTCAGAAAAAGCACATGAACTTTGATTTTTCCGAATCGTAGATAATGCTTTTTTCGAAACCCTTTGGATCTAGTGACTGCTTATTCGGGATTCATATCGTAATTTTTATTCGGGGATTTTTCAGAAGGTTTCTCGTGATAGGGGTGGATATGATGAGAATAAAGGTCTTTGTCTTGGAGTCATTTAATCCGTATAACAAAATGGCTGAAAAGAATTAATGTATTTAAAGAGTTATGCCAATTTTCTGCAACAAGAAAAAAATATTTGCTTCTTATGCAATTTGACTTATTAACACTGAACTTTATTAGATTCTAGTTTTCTGAAATACAAAATCTTCTAGTCAAGCCAGGCAACAAATAAACTGCAATCATAAATGTTACCAACAAATTTTATTTTGATGACTTTTTACATAAATCACTCAACCTTTGCCACCTTGTGCGAATATATCGCTTGGTATTACGATCAAATCTAACTGTTTGTATGAAAAAAAAAAAAAATTAAATTTTAATGAAGCTTGAACAGAAATAATAGCTGATAAATTTTAAAAACTTCTTTACTTTGAATATTTTCCATTTTCATAATTCTTAATAAGCAGTGGTTGCACCTGAGTGGACTATATGATGATGAGGACCAAAGTGATTTATAGAGAAGTTTGTTGATTCACCAGTGACTGGAGCAGTGGTTGGGTACCAATCGGACTGTGGATAATGTTGTGGTGGGTGATATAAAAGATGATGATTATGGTGACCAGCAACAAGTAACGAAGCTGTTTTCACACTTGTGCACCCAGGGGAGTTTGTTCCACGACAGTGAAGGTAATGAGATGTTGTCCCTATAGCTGAGGGTACGTAAGATGTTGTTGAGGCTTGAAGACTTAGAGACTTTAAATTATGGTTGCAGATTGCACTACTTCCAATGTGTGTGTGCATCACAGAACTGGACTCTGATTTTATAGATATTGGAGAGCTTTTAGCAACAGGTTCCGTTAATCCAGCGGTAGAAGGTGGGGTGTGTGTTCCTCCTGTTACAATACTCGATCCGCGCGAATCTTCTCCGTCGCTTTCGTATCCATGTGATGGTGACTTCTCATCCAAACTTCCATGTACCTGAAAAGACAAAAAATATGATACGTCATTGAAAGTGGTCTCATACAAGGTTATTTAAAGGTGCCGTGAAATAAGGTCGAAGGCAATAAGGCCGAATCGTAATGACCGGCCCTCAATAGGTATTGGGTATAGTGCAGCCTAACCAATTTGGGTTCAAAGCATCCCACTCCACTTTCCACCAGTTTTTAAAGCTTCACGCAGATACAAACCTGGCTCTTAACAAAAAAAATTTGCAGTAGCCTGTCTGCTTGATATTCAAAAAGAATTTGACTCCGTTTGGATAGATGGTCTGATTTTCAAGTTGAAATCATTTCACTTGCCTAGATATTTTATCGCAATCATACACAGCTTCTTGACCAACCGTAAGTTTTACGTTCGAGTGGAAAATACCAAGTCTGTATTCAAAAACATCTCCGCAGGGGTTGCCCAAGGCTCACGTCTTGGACCTGACCTCTTCAATCTTTTCACCCTGGCCCAACCAGCAAACACGCCAATGACAAAAACCCTACTTTATGCTGATGACTTCATCACTTATAGTGCATTTATAAGCCTAGGAATAGCTCTGCGTAGAGTGGAGGAACACATTCTTAGGCTCTTTGAGTACTACCTACAATGGGGAATTAAAATCAATCCCACTAAAACAGAGTTAATCTGCCTTAGGAATCCCTCACGTAATGGCATAGCCACAAGATGCAAACACCTGTTCCTGACACTCCCCGATAACACAATTATAACACCTAAGCAAACCGTTAAATACCTTGGAGTTCATTTCTTCGAAAGGTTCAAGTTTTACCAACATGCTTAACACACTCTTCGCAAACGGTGCCTAAGCGCTCTTTCGTCCTTTTATGAAAGTAAGAGGTGGTCTCCAAACACGAACGAAACTTCTGCCTTCTAAGCAACTGATTAGGACTAGAATTAGAAAAAAATTTTATTCATTCTTTTTTCGTTTCAATCAACTTAAAACTACATATATGGTACAATGGTAAATGAAAAGAATAAATAATACACCAACCCGTATTGAAGTTAAGAATGTGCAAGACCATAATAAATTGAAATTCGAACATTATAAACTTTCTTCGAGCAGAATGGTTTTAAAAGATACGTTTTTCTCGTTATGAGTAACAATTGATTTTTGATATTGTAACAGTGGTCTTTCCAGTTAAAGTTGGAATCAATTGTAACACCCAAGTATTTGAAATTACTAACGGAATCGATTTTGAAACAAGAATCGGAACAAGAATATTTATGTTGGAAACTAGGTTTACCACAATTGTGTATTGGAAAGCTGAATTGACTGCAACTTGGAGAATGAAAAAACAAATCATAATCACAAATCCGATGACCAGTATGTAGTTTTAAAAGTCATGAACTTGGTCTTCTCACTTATCATTAACTTATGGCTAGAAAACCAAGTTCTTAGCACTTCAAGGTCCTCTTCAATCAGCAAAACACAATTCAGATCAGAATTTGACTGGTATGTAAATGGTATATCATCAGCAATTGCGGTCGATAGGCCATTCAAACATAGCTTAAAAATTGAGTTGATGTAGACAAGGAAAAACAAAGGGCCGAGAACAGATCCCTGTGGCACTCCACTTTTTAAGAAACGAGCTTTACTATGCATACCATTTACAACAACTTTTTGAACTCTTCCTTTTATGTATGATTTTAACCATTCAAAAATTACTTCTCTAAATCCCGCATTATACAACTTACCTAATAGTACATCATGGTCAACCATATCGAATGCTTTCGTCATATCGATGAAAAGAGCTATTGTAGATTTATTATTTTTATTTAAACTACTATAAAGTTGACAACATAGCCTAAGAATGGCGTCTTCAGTTGATTTACCTAAACGGAAACCAAATTGATCTGCGCTAAAGAACTCGTTTTTAAATAGGTAAGTAGTAATTCTTTTGACCATAAATTTTTGAAATATTTTTAAAAAAGTAGGAAGAATTGATATGGGTCGATAGTTTCGCATATTTTTTCTGTCGCTTTTCTTAAAGAGGGGAATTACCTCCGCACACTTAAACTGTTCTGGAAAACAACCTTGCTCAACACTTAAATTAAATATGTAATTTAAAACATCTGAAACATAGAACGCTATTTTTTTAAGTAAGTTAGTTACTCGATATTTTATCTGAAGTGCAAGAGTTCTTGTTTTTCAAAGATAAGATAGTTTTGTAGGATTCAAAAGAAGAGATGGGATTGAAAGCAAAGCTATTTGGTTGTATGTAGTCAGCATCTAGACAATGTCGGATATAACAATTACAGTTGTTGCCACCTGAATTGCTGGATGAATTTAATGTAACTGATACTTCTGTAAAATATTCGTTAAACTTGTTCGAAATACAGTCAATATCCGTTAGAGGAACATCGTTTTCTACAATAGTTTCTATTACTTCCTTGTTTTTCTTAATATGCTGTCAACTGCTTTCCATTCTTCTTTAATATTGCCCTTCGATTTTTCAAATAAGTTGGAATAAAACCTTTCTCGATTCAACTCAATATTTGTGCTAACGGTTTTACAAAGTGTAAGGTAGTGCTTATTTAACTTTACATTATTTGGATGTTTTTTTTAGCTTACCACTAATTTTGCTCTTTTGTTTGATCTGCTTTAGGAGATTCGCATTCATCCAAGGCTTAAGAAATTTATTTTTGTTAGATTTTACATGACTCTATACGTTTTTGCAATATTGAGCTAAAAAAAGCAAGCGAAGTGGATTGGTTCTTTTCCGCATAAACCTGATCCCAGAATTCATGTTTCAAAATATTCAGCAATGCTGTGTAATCGATGGTATAATGCTCTTTTGTTTGTATATCCGTAGTATGACCCGATATGTTTTCTGACTCATAGAATAATGTGATCGATTTATGATCAGTGATATTTAGGTCGAGAACACTTCCAAGAAATCGAAATTTATTATTGACTTTAAAACAGGTAAAAATGTGGTCAATGCAAGTACTTGTAGATTCTGTTACGCGGGTAGGTTCATTTATAATACCTTTTAGACCATTCGAAGCCATAAGAAATAAATAATTTTCAGTGTCTTTGTCGGACACGTTTAGGATATCAATATTTATATCACCAATTAGAATTAATGATCATGATCATGAGAGAGAGTTTTTCATAGAGAACGGTTGTGCTTAGATCAGTGTCCGAATAAAATAGTGAAAATAAAGATTATGAATCGAAAAAAGGAAAACATTTTTTAAGAGCAATAAGTTTATTAATTTAATTACTTTTTTATTGAATTGAATTAGTGAATTATGGATTCGGCTTGCATTTAATGCAATAAAGGAACTCGTAGTGACAGTCTTGTAAGATGTGCCGATTTGTGTGGTAAAGGTATACATGAGAAGTGCGGTAGTTTGACCAAACATGACATCGAAAGAATGCAGAGCAATGTTAATGTCAAATTCGCTTGTGATAAGTGCATTGGTTCTTTCATCATTTTAAAAAAAAAATTATACAAACATTTTACCGTCAATAAAAGCGACTGAAAAATATTTTCGAAAGATGTGTGCAAGAAATTGAAAAGAGTGTTAAAGAAACAGTTAAAGAGACTGTAAGTTTTATTTTAGACAAAAATAAGCAAGTAAATAAAAACAGTTTCAAAAAGTGTGTGAAAGAAGCAGTAAGTGAGGCAAAAGAAGAAGGCAAGAAAGAGAAAAAGATATCGTACTCTTCAATGTCAAGGGCGCCTATTTTCGTCAAACCGAAGAAACAACAAGGAAACGAAGTGACAATTACAGATGTAAAAGAAAATATTGAACCTTCTGAATTTTCGGTTAAAATCAATAATATAATCAATCAATTAGTGTGAAGATGAAAGTGAACGTGAAATAATTTCCAAAGAAATTAGAGAAAAATGGAATAATAACTATGAAATTAAAGTGGGTGATATGAGAAACCCTAAAGTGCTGATTCATGGTATGAGATCGCAGTTAAGTGAAGAGCAAGTGGAAGTGGCCTTAAAAGCTCAAAATAAAGTGATCGGATTCAAAGAAATTAAATGCATTAAAGTTTTTCAATCGCTAAAAAATAAAAATGTTTATAATGCTATTGTTGATGTTGACGGTGAAGCTTTTGCAAAAATTATGGATGTGAAAAATGTATATGGATATGTATAGAGTGGGATGAATGCATATGTTATGAATACATTAATGTGAAGAGATGCCTTAAATGTTGTGGATTTAACCATAGTGCAGCTAAGTATAAGAGTGCGAAAGACATCTGTGCAAAATGTGGTCTTGATAACCACATAACAAAAGATTGTACCAGCCAGCGATACTCTTCGCTGTATTAGTTGTGTTATTATGAAGGAGAGATTGAATAACATTGAAAACGAAATTGATGTCTACCACGACGCCAGGGATGTTAATTGTCCAGTATATCAAAGAAAACTTAAAATTGAAAAGGAAAGATTTTCATACTAGCAGCTAAGTATTTTAAAGTGTTTTTATTTGAATGTGCAAGGCCTTATTAAAAATTTTGATGAAATCGAACTTTAAGCTTCTGAACAGAAACCACATTTAATTTGTTTGAGTGAAACTCATGTAACTGATCAAATAAATGATTCTGAGTTGACATTAGAGAATTATAATATAGCCCAAACTAAAAGTGTGTCTGCGTATACAGGTCGAGCGTTAATCTACATAAGAAAACAATTAAATTTTGAAGTTATTAGTGAGGTTAAGAACGCTGCGGGATCGGATTGCATTGAAGTGAATGTTGGTAACCAAAATATAATGTTAAAAACACTAGTAGTTTATAGAACTCCTAGTTTTTCAAAAGCTGAATTTTTTTAATATGTTTGATAACGTACTTGAACGAGTGAATGCTGAAAGGGACTTAATTATAGTTGGTGATTTAAATGTGGATTGGTTAAGTGAAGGAACTTATACAAATAGAATTCAATCGATGTGCGTTGAAAACACTTTATCGGTTATAAATGATCAACCAACGAGGATAACCTATAATTCGTCAACACTTATTGATTATGTTATATCTAGTACAAGATTTATTACTGCAAAAACTGATGCAAAATTAAAAATATAAGTGATCACGAAACCATTAGATTTGAGATTTCATTAAATAAATTTAATAAAACATCTGATATTTTGAAATAGAAAGTGCTTGACTATAATAAAAATACTTTTTTCTCAAAGCTCTTAGATAGTAGATTGATTGGAGTAGATGTTGTTAATGAAAGTTTGGATTACATATCTGGTAAATCTATTGAGTGATAAATTGAAAGTTATTAAAGAAAGTGTGGTGGTAGAGAAATGTGTCAAATTGAATGAATGTGAATGGCTTAATAAAAAGCTGGTAAAGTAAAGACGTGATAAATCATTAAAATATGAGTAATTTCAATTTAGTTCACAAGAATCGCAATGGAGAAAGTATATTTGCGTTAGAAATGTGAACAAAAAAGAGCTTCAAATCACGAAAAACAATTTTATTCAAAAAAAGATTGATTCATCTTCAAACCCTCAAAAAATTTGGTGTACCTAATATTAAGAAATTTGTCTTAAATACGAATCATTGTGAGAGATTAAAAAAGTTTCATTTAGTGGACATGTGTGTAACTCTAGTAAGGAAATTGCGTGTGAACTTAATTTATTATTTTATAAAGAGTATTGATGATATTATTGCTGAGATTCCTTTGAGAACTTATCATGACAATTTAAATAATGAAAGCACCGTATTTATTTTTAAACTTGTTTGTTGCAAGGATACAGTTGAAATTTTAAAATCTATGGGAAAAAAGAAAGATTATAATTATATGAGTGCTGAAGTGTTTTTAGACGGCTTTGAGATTCTTGGTCCATTATTAAAAACTATTTTCAATAAGTCAATGATGACGGGTCATTTTCTAAGTAAATGGAAAGAATCAAAGGAAGTACCTATTCAAAAAGTTCAAGGTACAAAATTGTGTGAAGAATACAGACCTGTTAATATGCTTCCAACGCATGAGAAAGTGTTTGAAAAAGTTGTCGAAAAACAGCTTAGAAGTTATATGGAAGAGAATAATTTGATAATGATAAACTTTTCATTAAGTGAACTCAAATTAAAATTTTTATTAGGGAACAAAGCAATAGCTTTCAAAAACACTAAAGTATGAGAAAGTAAGTGGCTTAGTTGATTTTTAATAATTTTTAAAAAAATTTAGTAAATTTCATGTAAACGGATTGATATAGTTCCCCTCGGGGAGAGTACGATAACTTTGGCGACAAAAAATAATAACGGTTTCTGATAGAGGGGTTCAATACAAGCATTTTTTACTATGGGAGGGGGGGGGGGTCTATCTCTCCCCGTTTAGGCGGTAGGGGCAATTTTATAAAAATTGACTTAAAATCTAAAAAAAAATATTGTAGAACAACGGGAAAACTTACAGATACAATTTATACTTTTTATGAAAGCCAGAAACTTGCACTTTATAATAAATTTTAAATGAAGTGGTTTCAATTTATAGTTTTTGAAATAACTGACTTCAAAATCAAAATTTACGAAAAAATATTTTAAAAAATCACTTTGAGTATTATGTTTCTCATGATTACAAATGCTAATAAAAAAACTATTGATGTACTTAATTGCTTCAATTAATTTTTTATCAAACGATATAAATTACTTTTTTCTATGTTTTATAGTTTTTGAGATAATTGAAAAATAGTAAAACTATATTTCTTTTTTAAAATCAAAAAATTTTCTAATTTTAAAAGAAACTTTTCATATAAAAAATTTGCACCCCAAAGCTTATGAGCAGCTTAACCCTGCGGAAAAAGGATTAAAATAATGAGCCCCGCGAAGCGGGCCATGCGGAAAGCTGTTGCATACGGAAATTAATTGCTATTTTCATATTTAGCATGAGCAGCTTAACCCTGCGGAAAAAGGGTTAAAATAATGAGCCCCGCGAAGCGGGCCATGCGGAAAGCTGTTGCATACGGAAATTAATTGATATTTTCATATTTAGCATGAACAGCTTAACCCTGCGGAAAAAAGGGTTAAAATAATGAGTCCCCGCGAAGCGGGCCATGCGGAAAGCTGTTGCATACGGAAATTAATTGCTATTTTCATATTTAGCATGAGCAGCTTAACCCTGCGGAAAAAAGGGTTAAAATAATGAGTCCCCGCGAAGCGGGCCATGCGGAAAGCTGTTGCATACGGAAATTAATTGCTATTTTCATATTTAGCATGAGCAGCTTAACCCTGCGGAAAAAGGGTTAAAATAATGAGCCCCGCGAAGCGGGCCATGCGGAAAGCTGTTGCATACGGAAATTAATTGATATTTTCATATTAAGCATGAACAGCTTAACCCTGCGGAAAAAAGGGTTAAAATAATGAGTCCCCGCGAAGCGGGCCATGCGGAAAGCTGTTGCATACGGAAATTAATTGCTATTTTCATATTTAGCATGAGCAGCTTAACCCTGCGGAAAAAAGGGTTAAAATAATGAGTCCCCGCGAAGCGGGCCATGCGGAAAGCTGTTGCATACGGAAATTAATTGCTATTTTCATATTTAGCATGAGCAGCTTAACCCTGCGGAAAAAAGGGTTAAAATAATGAGTCCCCGCGAAGCGGGCCATGCGGAAAGCTGTTGCATACGGAAATTAATTGCTATTTTCATATTTAGCATGAGCAGCTTAACCCTGCGGAAAAAGGGTTAAAATAATGAGCCCCGCGAAGCGGGCCATGCGGAAAGCTGTTGCATACGGAAATTAATTGCTATTTTCATATTTAGCATGAGCAGCTTAACCCTGCGTAAAAAAGGGTTAAAATAATGAGTCCCCGCGAAGCGGGCCATGCGGAAAGCTGTTGCATACGGAAATTAATTGCTATTTTCATATTTAGCATGAGCAGCTTAACCCTGCGGAAAAAAGGGTTAAAATAATGATTCCCCGCGAAGCGGGCCATGCGGAAAGCTGTTGCATACGGAAATTAATTGCTATTTTCATATTTAGCATGAGCAGCTTAACCCTGCGGAAAAAGGGTTAAAATAATGAGCCCCGCGAAGCGGGCCATGCGGAAAGCTGTTGCATACGGAAATTAATTGCTATTTTCATATTTAGCATGAGCAGCTTAACCCTGCGGAAAAAGGGTTAAAATAATGAGCCCCGCGAAGCAGGCCATGCGGAAAGCTGTTGCATACGGAATTTAATTGCTATTTTCATATTTAGCATGAGCAGCCTAACCCTGCGGAAAAAGGCTTAAAATAATGAGCCCCGCGAAGCGGGCCATGCGGAAAGCTGTTGCATACGGAAATTAATTGCTATTTTCATATTTAGCATGAGCAGCTTAACCCTGCGGAAAAAGGGTTAAAATAATGAGCCCCCGCGAAGCGGGTTATGCGGAAAGTTGTTGCATACGGAAATTAATTGCACATAAGTACCTGTCTTATGAATTTTTATACTTTCACTAGTCTGTTTCCTAACATTATTGTAAATTCGTACGTATTTCCATAATTTTTTGAAAATAATGCATACTTCAATAATTTTACTATTTTTCAATTATCTCAAAAACTATAAGACATAGAAAAAAGTAATTTATATCGTTTTATAAAGAATTTATTGAAGCAACTAACTACATCTAATTTTTTTTTAATGGCATTTGTAATCACGAGAAACATAGTACTCAAAGTGATTTTTTTAAATTTTTTTTCGTAAATTTTGACTTTGAAGTCAGTTATTTCAAAAACTATAAATTGAAACCACTTCATTTAAAATTAATTATAAAGTGCAAGTTTCTGGCTTTCATAAAAAGTATAAATTGTATCTGTAAATTTTCCCGTTGTTCTACAATATTTTTTTTCAGATTTTAAGTCAATTTTTATAAAATTGCCCCTACCGCCTAAACGGGGGGAGATAGACCCCCCACCTCCCATAGTAAAAAATGCTTGTATTGAACCCCTCCACCAAAAACCGTTATTATTTGTTGTCGCCAAAGTTATCGTACTCGTGCCTTCCCCTCTCACATACAATTTATTTTTTGTTGTGACCAAATCTATTCATCCTGAGCCTTTGAAAAACCGTATCTAAAACACCCTAAATAGATAAAAGAAAATTCTAAAAGTTAATAATTAATTTTAAAAATAATAAAAAACTTAAGAGCGTTGAAATTTTTTTTTTAACTTTTTTCTATACGCCATTCAAAACAAATTTCCGAAAATTTCATGGACTGGCCCTGGATTCCTAGGTAAAAAGCTAACGGTCCTCCACTATTCGCTAACTTACGCTTGAAGTAAAGTTTTATTTATATTTAGATTAAAAGTTGTCAAATAAAGTCATTCAATTCTATTGAACCCAATCGATATTAAAACTATACCACTTTCAAAACCAGAGGAGATCTACTTCGCCTAAATTTCCAACCATATGTCCCAGTGAGAAATAAAGAGTGTTCCCTGTGCATTGTGCAACCAGAGAGCCACAGAAAACACATATCACTTCTAAGCTATCTGCCCGGTTTAGAAAGAAATAAGACTTGCCCATTGGGGAAAATCTAACTTAACTTTGAGTGAAGCGGTTGAAGCTCTAAACGGCCAAGAAGGGAATGTGTTATACGGTTAAGTGAAAGCCTCCTTAAGATATCGCAACCAAATTTTAAATGAAGCATTTAAAAAAAATGAGATTATTTTAATTTTCAATATTAGTCTACCATATGTTTATAATTGATTAAATTAAATATTTGTAAAACAAATTAAATCGTTATCATTTCAAAATAATACTATTTTTCGTCTGACGGCAAAAGCCAATGCTATATATTGTGAATTTGTAAACATGATTTTTTAATAATTTTTTTTTAATAAAATCACACTATACTACTACTACTATTACTATCGCTATTTTAACATAATTTGATTGCTGAATTTTTCGTCGACTCAACTTTAAAACCGATTTGGTTTGGGATAGCCTTCAAGCTCAAATTGCTGAAAAAGTTATGGTAAAGTGTTTGACATCCTACTTCATATACATATTATGTATGTATGTTGTATGCATAAAATGACGTTTTCCTTTCGTGATTAGTTATTTTTAACACCAAATAAGAGTTTGTTTGTTTTGCAACAATTTTTATTTCAGGTGGCAAGTCTCTTTCTTCTAAATTAAAAAGCCCTGTGCGCACTGCGCACACATGTGAAAAGTGAAATATGTACCAGAAAATATAATATTATACAATACCATGAACATAATTTGCAGTACATATACACGAGACTATCAAATTTATTGTCTTGTATTCTTACCGTACACTCTTATAGTGGAGGGCCGTAAGACATAAATACGCAAAACCTAGTAATTCAGGGCCAGTCCATAGATTTTCATGAAATTTTCGGAAATATGTTTTGAATGGTGTATAGAAAACGTCCCGAAGCTTTTTTTTATGTGGAGAGTATGCTGATGTAGTGTTCTTTCTTTTAAATAAGAATTGATGCATCCCTTATTGATATATTTTTGTTTGCATACTGAATGCACGTAGAAAAATTCGCGAGTATTTATTTAGCAGAAAAACCATATTTTTTTGGGATTCATAAACTCGTTTGACCGGAAATAGCATTTGGCGCACAAGCCAGTACATGTGCTGTCCTCTGAGACCAAAGTTCAAGTTTGTAATAGGTCTTAGCTTAAAAATTTAAATTAAAACTAATATAATTAAAAGTTCACTCTTAAATTTTAATAATTATTTATAATTTATATTAAAATTAAGATCACATGAAATTTTATTTTACCTTTTTTTTATATGCTATTTCAAACACATTTCATATTTCACTTCCGGGAATAAAGTTCAATGAGCGGGAAATTAACGACATTTAGTTTTTTTGGAAAAAAATATTGTAACCCGAACCCAACATTTAATACCAATTTCCTAATCGAAAACGTTCAACCGAAAACACAAGCGGCAACACTAGTGTAAGTGTAGAAATATACCTTTGGGAAAAATGTTTGAAAAGAGTGGAGAGTGGAGACCATGTGGAGAGTTCTAGATGAAATGTCATTCGATATAAATAGCCCGCCCGAGGCAACCAGATGGCAGTTTTGATTATAGAGTGATAAAGTTAAGAGTAAATTGTTGTTTACAAGTGATAGTCCAAAAGTTGAATTGAGATCGAATAAAGTATAGATACTGAATAAAAGTGGTAGAATTAAATAGAAAAGTGAAGTTTTATTTTGCGAACTAAGCGCACGTTACATTGGTGTCAGAAGTGTAAATAAAACTAATTTGAAAAAAAAGAGAACCAATTTGACTAGTGCAGTGTAAAAAAAAGCTAAATACAGTGAAAATGGGTAATTTGTTGGAAGAGCTCAACTGCACTGAGCTTAAAAGTGAGTTAGGTAAGCGAAATCTTTCTAGAGCGGGATCGAAAAATGAGCTCGTCCTGATCTTGCGCAGCTGTTTGGAACAGCAAGGGGAAGACGTAAACACTTTTGTTTTTGAAACAGAAGTGCAAGAAGAGGAAGTAATTGAAAGTGTAGATTTTTCTAGTATGATGAAACTTTTGTTAGAACAGCGAAACGAGCAAAATAAGGAACAGCAGAATGTTCTCGAACGACTCGAAGTACAACAAAAGAAGCAAGAAGTGCAACGAAATGAGCAAAAGAAGGAACAGCAGAATGTTCTCGAACTACTCGAAGTACAACAAAAGAATCTGGAAGAGCAACGAAATGAGCAAAAGAAGGAACAGCAGAATGTTCTCGAACAACTGGAAGCACAACGAAACGAACAAAAGAAGGAACAACAGAATATTCTCGAAAGACTTGAGGCGCAACAGAATGTTTTGGAAAGTCAGAAAAGCATTCTTGAAAGCAAATTGGGTAACATTGAGAAAAATGTATGTGGCCTAGAAAAACGCATTGAATGTGTGGAAAAACGATTTTCCAAGCTTGAGAGTCAATGCGAAAGTCAGTTTGCCACTTTGGAGAAACGAATCGAAAACATGGCTAAGGAACTAGACCAGATGCGGAAAATGGAGTTACGAAAAACTTGTGGAGATTATCTAAGGCAAAGAGAGGTAAAACCACCAACATTCGACGAACAGTTGTCTTGGTCAGTTTACAGGAGACAATTCGAGGCAGCTGCGACAGCAAATGGCTTGAATGACGAAGACAAATACATAGCACTGACTTTTGCTCTTAGAGGACCAGCAGCTGTATTACTTCAAACTGTTACAGCTGGTAAGAGCGACGATTTCAGTTCTCTCGTAGCAGCTATAGATAAACGCTTTGGTGATAGCCATTTGAAAGAAGTCTTCCGAATCCAACTCAATAACAGAGTCCAGAAAAGGGGTGAAAGTCTACAGCAGCTCCAAGCAGACGTCGAAAGACTGGTTCTCCTGGCATACCCGGATGCTGAGAAGAAATCATCAACCAGCTTGCTGTTGAGTCCTTCGTTCGTGCCATTTCTGACAAACATCTTCAGAGATCTGTGCGAACTGCTAGAACACGAAATCTTTCTGAAACTATAGAATTTGCATTAATGATGGAAGCATCTGAGCAAGCTTCTCAACTGGTACATTGTCAAAGAGAAGCCATAGTCGAGGCTGGATCATGCCTAGGAGTTAAGCTACAATGGAACCAGCGGAACGGACTTGCCAGATGTTAGAATTGTAATAAGAGGGGGCACTTACAGCGACAATGCCGGTTGCTACCAATTAAAACTGCTTGTCGACGTTGTGAAGTCGAAGAAAATCAATCCACAAGCTGTAGAGTAAGACCGCAGACTTATCAATACCGAATTGGACATCAGGTAGAAAAACCCCAATGGAATTGCTGGCGGAAAGTAGAGACCAAGAATCAGCGGATGAAAATGGAACCCATATTCGGATGGAACAAGGAAGAATTGAGGTCTGCTCAAAAGAAGGATCCAGACATCGGACCGATTCTCAAATGGAAAGAGAACAACACGAAACCTGACTGGAACAACATTTCTGACCAAAGCCCTGTTGTCAAAGCATATTGGGCACAGTGGGACTCGCTTCGCGTGCAAGAAGGCATACTCCAGCGCAAATGGGAATCTCCTGACGGTAAATCTTTTGTAATGCAGCTTATTGTTCCTCAATCGAAAATCAAGGAGGTCTTACAAAAGATGCATAGGAGCCCTACAGGAAGCCACCTGGGAGTCAACAAGACGTTGGAAAACGTGCGAAAACGCTTTTACTGGCTGCATGTTAGAGGTGACGTGGAGAAGTGGTTCCGAAATTGTTATGTCTGTGATTCAAACAAAGGGGTAGGTAGGCTTACAGATAGACCTAACAGAACAGGGACATGGGTCACAGTGTATGGCAACCGGATGAAGACCCGGCATGGTATGACACAAAAGCGACAACGGCAGGATTCCAAGCAGGAGATCGTGTGTGGCTTTATAATCCTCATCGCCAAAAGGGATTGTCACCGAAACTTCAGCAGAACTGGGAAGGTCCTTATACTGTTGTCACGAGGATTAACGACGTGGTTTTAAAAGCCCGCCCGAAGCAACCAGATGGCAGCTTTGATTATAGATTGATAAAATAAAGAGTGAATTGTTGTTTACAAGTGATAGTCTAAAAGTTGAATTGAAATCGAATAAAGTATAGATACTGAATAAAAGTGGTAGAATTAAATAGAAAAGTGAAGTTTTATTTTGAGAACTAAGCGCACGTTACAATATCTTTCGTTTTTTTTTTAATTTCTCTTAAACCAAGAAAAATTTTTTTGTTCTTTAATTAATAAAAAAAAAATTTAATATGGCAAGAAAAAATGGCCCTTAAAGAGTCAAAATTATGTAAAAAAAATGAATTAAGAAAAAAATATTCTCTTTTTCAAAATTTTGATTTTAGGTCTTGATCTCTCAAAAGTTTTCATTAAGTGAACTCAAATTAAAATTTCAAAAACCCTAAAGTATGAGAAAGTAAGTAGCTTAGTTGATTTTTAATATTTTTTTAAAAAATTGAGTAAATTTCATGTAAAATTGGCCCTCGCGCCTACACGGAGGGATAAAGACCCCCTCTCACACACAATTTATTTTTTATTGTGACCAAATGTATCCATCCTGAGCCTTTGGAAGACCGTATCTAAAACACCCTAAATAAATAGAAGAAAATTCTAAAAGTTAATAATTAATTTCAAAAATAATTAAAAACTTGAGAGCGGTGAAATTTTTTTTTTTAACTTTTTTCTGTACGCCATTCAAAACATATTTCCGAAAATTTCATGAAAATCCATGGACTGACCCTGGATCCCTAGGTAAAAAGCTTACGGTCCTCCACTATTAGCTAACTTACGCTTGAAGTAAAGTTCTGAAAACCTACCTTTTCTTCTTTAGTGTGTTGAAATTTTAATTATTAGTTTGAATTTGTGTTATCAGCTTTAGTTGTGCCACACTTTGATTGATTTCAATTCTTCACGCAATTAAAAAAACTGACAAAACTAAAAAAAATTTGAAAATTTTGACTTTCTTTCTGTAAGGAATTTTAACGGTTTGGATAGAAAACTTTTTTCTACAACTATTCAAAAGGCGTTTTTTGATGGGAAAATTTACTCTCTACAAAATACTTCCTTGAAATTGCATAAAAATTTTCATTCGTTTTCGAGTTATATTCAAAACACGAATGAAGATGGTTTAGAGCCCAGCCCATATCTCCGATTTGCACCCTCTAATTTAATAGCACTTTCAGTTTTTTCTCCAAAATTAGGCCATTAATCGATTCATGCGATAAAAATCCGCCCTTTTTCGAGTTCCTTAATATAAATAAATGACATAACCAATAGACTATTAGCTCTTCTTACACTTCTTCTTTTGAGTACCTATAGTTCATTCTATGACCTTTCAACAAAATTGAAGGAACTTTGTCGTATTGTTATATTTTTTAGTCTAATACCTTTTTCAAAATGAGTTGAAAGAAGTATAAATTGAAAAATTTTCAAGACAAGATTATATGAAGCTCAATTATTTATCGGTCTTTTGGAAAGAGAATGTGTTCGGGAAATATCTACTTTATAGTGAAGAACCTGGCCTTAAAAATAAAGGAAGTAAAGAAATTACTAAATATAAAGTATGATTATTCTAAGTCGAGTCAGGGCTTATTGTCCGTGCTTTAATAAAATAAACTACGATATAGTAGACATAATAGACTTTATACCAAGAACATACAGTCAAATCAGTTTCCAGAAAGATTTGTTTGCTGTCTGATTTTTTTTTTTATTAGAAAGATTTTACTGATTTTTTGAATTCGCTAGAGTCCCTTAAATTCAATTAATTAAAATATCTCATGTAATTTCAACTTTACGATTTCTATTGCCTTCTGTTAGATATCTATTGATCGGAATTGACCTAAAAGTATCAGCAATAAAGTGAAACACGTCTTATCCTTTTGATTGTACGAAAGAGAAGACGTTTATTATGTAAAAGTCAAATTGACATAAGTCATTTACTTTATATGGCTCGTTCAATTAACTAGCCAATATACTTTAAAGGGCTCGTTCAATTAACTATCCAATACTCTCCCTTAATTGAAATGCATTATATAGGTAATTCAAAAATTCAATATCTATCTTTAATTAATTTACATGTATATAAATAGGTAAAGTAAATTTCATAATCGCTTTCGAACCAGTTTTAACTTACAGGTATATTAATTTTGAATAAAGCCAAAAATACTTGAGAAATTCTCTAATTTTCGACCAGAAATTCGTTTCGTTAAGACATCAGCTGGTATCTCACTAGTTGGCAGATGAGTTAGTTTAATTAGACCACTTTTAACATTTTGGTGTACGAAGTTCGTGCTGAGTATGCATTGTTGATCGCCAGCTTAATCGCACTGATGTTGTCGCAAAACAATTCAATCGACCCAGGTGAGTTTGTGAAGAGTTCTTTTTCAAGCATTTTTAGCCAAATGCATTCTTGTATTGCTGCTGTCATAGACATAAACTCTGCCTCTGTCGTTGAAATTGCGATGGTTTTCTGTTGTTTGGTGCACCATGATATCGCACCACCTTGCATGGTGAACACATAACCGGTAGTTGATCGTCTCTCGTCCTCATCACTAGCCCAATCGGCATCGCAATAACCTTTGAGTTATGTTTGAAAATTGTTAATGTTATCTTCTTGTAAAGCGTTCTTTAAGGTAACGTAAAATACGCTTCGCAGCACCCCAGTGTGCTCTGCCAGGATTATTATTATAACGACTTAATACGTTAACCGGAAAACAGATATCGGGTCTTGAGACCTGCACGCAAAACTGCAAAGCTCCAACCAATTGTCGTTAGGGAACATCTTTCATATGGTTTTTCTCTTCATCGCTGCTAGGACACATTTTGGCAGATATTTTTTGGTTAATATTCATTCATTGGTGCAACTGCTGGATTAGAGTCGCTCATGTTGAAACGAGATAAAATATCTTTTATGTATTGTGTTTGATCTAGAGAAATCGTACCTGTTTTCCTGTTTCTTGTTACTCGAACTCCCAATACAGATGATATCTCTCCCATGTCCTTCATCTTAAACTGCTTGAAGAGAAGATCAGTAAGCTTCTGTTCTAACTTGTCATTATTGCTGAATGTTAAGATGTCATCAACGTAAATTGTTACGATGAACAATAGAGAACCATCTATTAAATGATACAGGCATTGATTTGTCGATTAGCGCTGCAACCCAAAATCCAAAAGAACTTTGTTTAGAGTGCAGTTCCAAACACGGCTTGATTGCTTAAGTCCATATATTGACTTTTCCAGCTTACAGCAGCGATCCGTTCCATCGGAAAAACCTTCCGGCTGCGACATGAAAATCTCTTCTTCCAGCTTGCCATGGAGAAACGCTGTAACAACATCATATTGACGGATGTTCAAATCAAATTTTGCTGCAATCGCCATCAAATACCGAATGGTTTTAAACCGAACTACCGGGGAGAACGTTTCGTGATAGTCGAGGCCCTCGACTTGAGTAAAGCCTTTAGCGACCAATCTTGCTTTATATCGGACCACTTTGCCTTGGGTGTCACGCTTTGATTTGTATACCCACTTACATTCAATCGGCGATTTTCCAGGGGGTAGCTGTACTAGCTTCCAGGTTTTGTTTTGTTGAAGCGACTCAAATTCATCTTTCATGGCGCATTTCCACGAATCAGCCTTTTTACTCGCCATTGCCTGCTTGAATGTTGATGGATAACTCACAAAAAAGGCGAAAGCAAAATTGACATAATCTGGCTTTGGCTTCCCTTGATTGCGTGAAGATTTCTGGCGAGGTTCGACATCTGAAATCGTCTTCTCGTCATCATCTGACTCGCTTGGCTCCCACACGCTAACGTTGCTGTCATCAGTAAGCGAAGTAAATGCATCAGTGACAGGTTCTTGATACGATGAGTCAACAGCTTCCAAATCACATGGGGTCGCAGGTGAACTAGTTACTTGCGGATCATTTATTGATTGACAATAATCACTAGGCATATCCTCCTCTGATTCGCAAATGTCATCTTTTCCACCTTCAGAGTATTCCAACAAGAAACCATTAGTTTTATCTGATTCGAAATCAATTACCTGATTAATTCCACTTGACTCCAAGAATGTCACATCTCTACTTATAACAACTGAATTTGACTGGGTGTTGTAAAGCCTGTATGCTTTTGCGTCTGCAGCATATCCAATGAAAATGCATTCTAAAGATTTGCTGTCCAACTTTTCCCGCTTCACAGCTGGCACGTGCGCAAAAGCTCGACAACCAAAAACCTTAAGCAGTGAAAAATTTGGTTTTTGACCTGTCCAGATTTCTTCAGGTGATTTGCTTCCAGTTCCTTTGCAGGGAATTCGATTGATTATAAAAGCTGCCGTCATTGCAGCTTTTGCCCAAAACGACTTTTGAAGGCCCGAGTCGTTCAACATGTAGCGGATTTTGTCCATAATTGTTCGATTCATGCGCTCACTTAACCCATTTTGTTGTGGGCTATAGACAGCTGACTTTTGATGCGAAATTCCCTTTTTCTCTTAAAACTCCCGGAATTTGTTGTTGCAAAATTTACTTCCATTGTCGCTCCAAAAGCACATCAATTTGTGGCCTGTTTGCTTTTCAGCCATTGCTTTGAATTTAACAAAGCATTGAAACACTTCGCTTTTGCTTTTGATCATGTATATGAAAACTTTTCGCGAAAAGTCGTCTATGAATGACACGAAATGACGATACCCACTCATAGACTCTACCGACGAAGCTTGGCAAACGTCACTATGTACCAACTCTAAAAGTTTCTTTGCTCGGTTGCCTTCATCATTAAAGGGGGAAGGACTTTGTTTACCTTTTAGACAGGTATCACACACACTGTTTCTCGGCATTGAAATGTTTTTTATTTCGCTATTTAGGAACTTCATAGAATCAAAACTAGCATGTCCAAAGCGACGATGCCAAAAAATCCCATTTTCCTTAGGTTTTGCCGTGATAATTGACTCTTTTTTATGTCATGACTATAAAATGACTTTATTTTATGTCCAACATCTAATTTGAACAAATCGTTCACTAAACTTGCTGTGGTTACTATATTCCAATTCGTGTCAAATATTTTACACCCATCATTCGTAAACAAAACAGATTTGTTGTTCTTTACCATTTGGCTTACCGCACGACAATTAAACAAAACGATAAGTCGTGCGCTGATGATGGTTCCGCAGCTGAGAACCGAAATGCATTCGTGTGAAATAAAAAGAATTTTAAATTAAACTCCGTTTTTATTTTATTTTTTCTTTTTATTACAATTTTTTGAGGTCAATAAGGTGGAAAACTTTCAAATATAGTCAATCCGACCACAAACCCGGCTAATTTTTTACAAATTAATTGTGAACTTAACCTAGTAATGATGAATATAGCATTGCTTCTTTTTTTTCATTTTTGTACTGTAGCTTTTTTTTGCTCTTTGCTTTGGGGCAATTCTTGACGAAATGTTGTTTTGAACCACATCCAAAGCAATGCTTATCGTTCTTACTTTGGAATTTTTTATTTTTTACGACCTAAGCCGCCTCGCTCAAATCACATTTTTCGGTTTCAAAGATCATGCCCTGCATCAACAAGTTTTTGACTTAGTCAAATGTGATTTTATTCGAAGAATTTTCTACTGCGAGTTTCATAGGTTTATACTCTACAGGTAAGCCCACCAGCTTCAATGAACCAGCTACTTCATCGTCTATATTGAAGCCTGCCGCCTTTACTTTCGATCACAGTGAACTGATCTTATTTACTTAATCTTCCATTGATGCACATTCTTTTTGCTTGAGTGATACCAATTGTTGCAGGAGTGCCACGTTGCGTCCCGTGCCGGTGTCATCAAAAGCCACCGCTATAATATCCCATGCTTCTTTGCAAGTGGTTGCATCTACTATATGATTATAGTTACACGGCTCGAGCAATAACGTCAACTCACCTATTGCTCTGAGATCTGATTTCTTCTGTGTTTCATTTGCTGCAGCGGGTAATTGATTCTTGCAAGAGTCCCATAACCCTTTGATTATCATGTGAGCTCTTGCACCGACCTTCCATTCAGAGTAATTCTCTCTGCCCTTAAGGCACTTAAATGGAATCTGATAGGTCATTTCTTCAGTTGAACTTTTCGCAGATTCTTTGACGATGATACTGTCAGAATTGTTAGCTATATCTGGAATATCTTCACATGAAACGCTTAGTTTAATCTTCTCGACTGTGTCAACCATATGACAGAATTTTTTTTTTTAAAGAAATCTCGAATTAGGTTAAGCGAGAAAAAAAATTTCAACCAAAGAAAATTTTAAGAAAATATTAACCGCGACAAATGAATTAAATCAAAAACTACTTATTACTGATAAAATAGGCTGCGGATGGCCAATAACCTGTTAGATATCTATCGATCGGAATTGACCTAAAAGTATCAGCAATAAAGTGAAACACGTCTTATCCTTTTGATTGTACGAAAGAGAAGACGTTTATTATGTAAAAGTCAAATTGACATAAGTCATTTACTTTATATGGCTCGTTCAATTAACTAGCCAACATACTTTAAAGGGCTCGTTCAATTAACTATCTAATACCTTCATAATCTATATCATATGAGATCAACAAAAACATCTAGATACAATTAACTTACCATCATATGCTTTCGCAGAGACGATGGGTAGGTGTATGACTTATCGCAGCCTTTTACTCTGCAATTGTACGGTTTTTCCGACGTATGAACATGAGAATGTTTCTTGCGATCCGAAGAATTTGCAACAATATATGCACTGCGATCAGTGTTTGCTATTGAAGGTTTGCCTAAGACTATTGTGTCTGACAACGGCGCGCAATTCATGTCAGCTGAATTCCAAAAGTTTTGTAGCTGCTTTTCAATCAAACACCTCACGTCGCGTCGGCGCCTTTCAATCCGGAATCTAATGGAGCCGCTGAACGAATTTTCGAAGATCATCTGTGACACCAGCGATTATGCCTTGCAAGTATTTTTGGGAACATATCGCTCAACACCAGGCACGGATGGGAAGTCACCAGCTGAAAAAATGCATGGGCGTTGCCATCGCACCCTTCTACCTGCTATGTGTCCACACAATTATACTGGCATGAAGTACGAAAAAAAAAAATTCTGAAAGAGGTCAGCCTGTTTTCGTACGGCAGTACATGAACAAAATCAAGTGGATTAAGGCTATAATACAGGAGCTATTGGGAAGGCGAATGAACAGGGTTGGAACTGAACATGGCACTATTTGGCGTCGTCATCAAAATTAAATTCGGCCAAGAATTATGGCCGCAGGAGATCAACCAACTTCTGTTACTTCAAGGATACAGACAAGTAGATAAGCCATTAATCACTACTAACAAAACTTTTTCTCTTAATTCAGGTTGCTCACAACAAATGGAGAACAATTGAAAAACAAATGCTTCCCATAGAATTCCGCCTTTAACATCAACAACATCGACTTAACAGGATCCAGTCATTGAGAGGTATACACCATCACCAACTATGATAGACATCTCATCACCGTCAACAACAACATCAACATAATCTTCGCCTGCTGGAGGGGTGAAACTTGAACGACTGTCAGAACATTCTCAACAACCAACCAACCCAGTATCGGAAGGGCTTTGACGATCTGAACGCTTCAGGAATAAGCAAGTCAGGTTAAACTACAATTAAGTGCGAAGGAAATTGTTGTGTCTGCAAGTTGGAGTTGAAAACGAGTTACATAAAAGAATTTCATATGCAGATAACGTGCTATGAAGTTTCCGTCTTTTCCACCATGTTGACAATCGCAAGAAAACAAGTTTCCGCCGATTGCAATTCTCCCACTTCGTTTGACCTCACAAAATTTATCAACCCGCTTAGTGTAACACTTTGATTTATATTTAGATTAAAAGTTGTCAAATAAAGTCATTGAATTCTATTGAGCCCAATCGATATTAAAACTACCACTTTCAAAACCAGAGGAGAACTACTTCGCCTAAATTTCCAACCATATGTCCCAGTGAGAAATAAAGAGTGTTCCCTATGCAACCACAGAGCCAAAAAAAAAACACATTTCACTTCTAAGCTATCTGCCCGGTTTAGAAAGAAATAAGGCTTGCCCATTGGGGAAAATCTAACTTAGCTTTGAGTGAAGCGGTTGAAGCTCTAAACGGCCAAGATTGGAATGTGTTATACGGTTAAGTGAAAGCCACCTTAAGATATCGCAACCAAATTTTAAATGAAGTATTTAAAAAAAAGAGATAATTTTAATTTTCAATATTAGTCTACCATATGTTTATAATTGATTAAATTAAATATTTGTAAAACAAATTAAATCGTTATCATTTCAAAATAATACTCTTTTTCGTCTGGCTGACGGCAAAAGCCAATGCTATATATTGTGAATTTGTAAACATGATTTTTTAATAATTTTTTTTTAATAAAATCACACTATACTTCTACTACTATTACTATCGCTATTTTAACATAATTTGATAGCTGAATTTTTCGTCGACTCAACTTTAAAACCGATTTGGTTTGGGATAGCCTTCAAGCTCAAATTGCTGAAAAAGTTATGGTAAAGTGTTTGACATCCTACTTCATATACATATGTATATGTATGTATGTTGTATGCATAAAATGACGTTTTCCTTTCGTGATTAGTTATTTTTAACACCAAATAAGAGTTTGTTTGTTTTGCAACAATTTTTATTTCAGGTGGCAAGTCTCTTTCTTTTAAATTAAAAAGCCCTGTGCGCACTGAGCGAATATAACTCGCTTTCGAGTTATATTCAAAAAACGAATGAAGATGGTTTAGAGCCCAGCCCATATCTCCGATTTGCACCATCTAATTTAATAGCACTTTCAGTTTTTTCTCCAAAATAAAAATCCGCCCTTTTTCGAGTTCCTGAATATAAATAAATTACATAACCAATAGACTATTAGCTCTTCTTACACTTCTTCTTTTGAGTATAGTTCATTCTATGACCTTTCAACAAAATTGAAGGAACTTTGTCGTATTGTTATATTTTTTAGTCTAATACCTTTTTCAAAATGAGTTGAAAGAAGTATAAATTGAAAGATTTTCAAGACAAGATTATATGAAGCTCAATTATTTATCGGTCTTTTGGAAAGAGAATGTGTTCGGGAAATATCTACTTTATAGTGAAGAACCTGGCCTTAAAAATAAAGGAAGTAAAGAAATTACTAAATATAAAGTATGATTATTCTAAGTCGAGTCAGGGCTTATTGTCCGTGCTTTAATAAAATAAACTACGATATAGTAGACATAATAGACTTTATACCAAGAACATACAGTCAAATCAGTTTCCAGAAAGATTTGTTTGCTGTCTGATTTTTTTTTTTATTAGAAAGATTTTACTGATTTTTTGAATTCGCTAGAGTCCCTTAAATTCAATTAATTAAAATATCTCATGTAATTTCAACTTTACGATTTCTATTGCCTTCTGTTAGATATCTATTGATCGGAATTGACCTAAAAGTATCAGCAATAAAGTGAAACACGTCTTATCCTTTTGATTGTACGAAAGAGAAGACGTTTATTATGTAAAAGTCAAATTGACATAAGTCATTTACTTTATATGGCTCGTTCAATTAACTAGCCAATATACTTTAAAGGGCTCGTTCAATTAACTATCCAATACTCTCCCTTAATTGAAATGCATTATATAGGTAATTCAAAAATTCAATATCTATCTTTAATTAATTTACATGTATATAAATAGGTAAAGTAAATTTCATAATCGCTTTCGAACCAGTTTTAACTTACAGGTATATTAATTTTGAATAAAGCCAAAAATACTTGAGAAATTCTCTAATTTTCGACCAGAAATTCGTTTCGTTAAGACATCAGCTGGCATCTCACTAGTTGGCAGATGAGTTAGTTTAATTAGACCACTTTTAACATTTTGGTGTACGAAGTTCGTGCTGAGTATGCATTGTTGATCGCCAGCTTAATCGCACTGATGTTGTCGCAAAACAATTCAATCGACCCAGGTGAGTTTGTGAAGAGTTCTTTTTCAAGCATTTTTAGCCAAATGCATTCTTGTATTGCTGCTGTCATAGACATAAACTCTGCCTCTGTCGTTGAAATTGCGATGGTTTTCTGTTGTTTGGTGCACCATGATATCGCACCACCTTGCATGGTGAACACATAACCGGTAGTTGATCGTCTCTCGTCCTCATCACTAGCCCAATCGGCATCGCAATAACCTTTGAGTTATGTTTGAAAATTGTTAATGTTATCTTCTTGTAAAGCGTTCTTTAAGGTAACGTAAAATACGCTTCGCAGCACCCCAGTGTGCTCTGCCAGGATTATTATTATAACGACTTAATACGTTAACCGGAAAACAGATATCGGGTCTTGAGACCTGCACGCAAAACTGCAAAGCTCCAACCAATTGTCGTTAGGGAACATCTTTCATATGGTTTTTCTCTTCATCGCTGCTAGGACACATTTTGGCAGATATTTTTTGGTTAATATTCATTCATTGGTGCAACTGCTGGATTAGAGTCGCTCATGTTGAAACGAGATAAAATATCTTTTATGTATTGTGTTTGATCTAGAGAAATCGTACCTGTTTTCCTGTTTCTTGTTACTCGAACTCCCAATACAGATGATATCTCTCCCATGTCCTTCATCTTAAACTGCTTGAAGAGAAGATCAGTAAGCTTCTGTTCTAACTTGTCATTATTGCTGAATGTTAAGATGTCATCAACGTAAATTGTTACGATGAACAATAGAGAACCATCTATTAAATGATACAGGCATTGATTTGTCGATTAGCGCTGCAACCCAAAATCCAAAAGAACTTTGTTCAGAGTGCAGTTCCAAACACGGCTTGATTGCTTAAGTCCATATATTGACTTTTCCAGCTTACAGCAGCGATCCGTTCCATCGGAAAAACCTTCCGGCTGCGACATGAAAATCTCTTCTTCCAGCTTGCCATGGAGAAACGCTGTAACAACATCATATTGACGGATGTTCAAATCAAATTTTGCTGCAATCGCCATCAAATACCGAATGGTTTTAAACCGAACTACCGGGGAGAACGTTTCGTGATAGTCGAGGCCCTCGACTTGAGTAAAGCCTTTAGCGACCAATCTTGCTTTATATCGGACCACTTTGCCTTGGGTGTCACGCTTTGATTTGTATACCCACTTACATTCAATCGGCGATTTTCCAGGGGGTAGCTGTACTAGCTTCCAGGTTTTGTTTTGTTGAAGCGACTCAAATTCATCTTTCATGGCGCATTTCCACGAATCAGCCTTTTTACTCGCCATTGCCTGCTTGAATGTTGATGGATAACTCACAAAAAAGGCGAAAGCAAAATTGACATAATCTGGCTTTGGCTTCCCTTGATTGCGTGAAGATTTCTGGCGAGGTTCGACATCTGAAATCGTCTTCTCGTCATCATCTGACTCGCTTGGCTCCCACACGCTAACGTTGCTGTCATCAGTAAGCGAAGTAAATGCATCAGTGACAGGTTCTTGATACGATGAGTCAACAGCTTCCAAATCACATGGGGTCGCAGGTGAACTAGTTACTTGCGGATCATTTATTGATTGACAATAATCACTAGGCATATCCTCCTCTGATTCGCAAATGTCATCTTTTCCACCTTCAGAGTATTCCAACAAGAAACCATTAGTTTTATCTGATTCGAAATCAATTACCTGATTAATTCCACTTGACTCCAAGAATGTCACATCTCTACTTATAACAACTGAATTTGACTGGGTGTTGTAAAGCCTGTATGCTTTTGCGTCTGCAGCATATCCAATGAAAATGCATTCTAAAGATTTGCTGTCCAACTTTTCCCGCTTCACAGCTGGCACGTGCGCAAAAGCTCGACAACCAAAAACCTTAAGCAGTGAAAAATTTGGTTTTTGACCTGTCCAGATTTCTTCAGGTGATTTGCTTCCAGTTCCTTTGCAGGGAATTCGATTGATTATAAAAGCTGCCGTCATTGCAGCTTTTGCCCAAAACGACTTTTGAAGGCCCGAGTCGTTCAACATGTAGCGGATTTTGTCCATAATTGTTCGATTCATGCGCTCACTTAACCCATTTTGTTGTGGGCTATAGACAGCTGACTTTTGATGCGAAATTCCCTTTTTCTCTTAAAACTCCCGGAATTTGTTGTTGCAAAATTTACTTCCATTGTCGCTCCAAAAGCACATCAATTTGTGGCCTGTTTGCTTTTCAGCCATTGCTTTGAATTTAACAAAGCATTGAAACACTTCGCTTTTGCTTTTGATCATGTATATGAAAACTTTTCGCGAAAAGTCGTCTATGAATGACACGAAATGACGATACCCACTCATAGACTCTACCGACGAAGCTTGGCAAACGTCACTATGTACCAACTCTAAAAGTTTCTTTGCTCGGTTGCCTTCATCATTAAAGGGGGAAGGACTTTGTTTACCTTTTAGACAGGTATCACACACACTGTTTCTCGGCATTGAAATGTTTTTTATTTCGCTATTTAGGAACTTCATAGAATCAAAACTAGCATGTCCAAAGCGACGATGCCAAAAAATCCCATTTTCCTTAGGTTTTGCCGTGATAATTGACTCTTTTTTATGTCATGACTATAAAATGACTTTATTTTATGTCCAACATCTAATTTGAACAAATCGTTCACTAAACTTGCTGTGGTTACTATATTCCAATTCGTGTCAAATATTTTACACCCATCATTCGTAAACAAAACAGATTTGTTGTTCTTTACCATTTGGCTTACCGCACGACAATTAAACAAAACGATAAGTCGTGCGCTGATGATGGTTCCGCAGCTGAGAACCGAAATGCATTCGTGTGAAATAAAAAGAATTTTAAATTAAACTCCGTTTTTATTTTATTTTTTCTTTTTATTACAATTTTTTGAGGTCAATAAGGTGGAAAACTTTCAAATATAGTCAATCCGACCACAAACCCGGCTAATTTTTTACAAATTAATTGTGAACTTAACCTAGTAATGATGAATATAGCATTGCTTCTTTTTTTTCATTTTTGTACTGTAGCTTTTTTTTGCTCTTTGCTTTGGGGCAATTCTTGACGAAATGTTGTTTTGAACCACATCCAAAGCAATGCTTATCGTTCTTACTTTGGAATTTTTTATTTTTTACGACCTAAGCCGCCTCGCTCAAATCACATTTTTCGGTTTCAAAGATCATGCCCTGCATCAACAAGTTTTTGACTTAGTCAAATGTGATTTTATTCGAAGAATTTTCTACTGCGAGTTTCATAGGTTTATACTCTACAGGTAAGCCCACCAGCTTCAATGAACCAGCTACTTCATCGTCTATATTGAAGCCTGCCGCCTTTACTTTCGATCACAGTGAACTGATCTTATTTACGTAATCTTCCATTGATGCACATTCTTTTTGCTTGAGTGATACCAATTGTTGCAGGAGTGCCACGTTGCGTCCCGTGCCGGTGTCATCAAAAGCCGCCGCTATAATATCCCATGCTTCTTTGCAAGTGGTTGCATCTACTATATGATTATAGTTACACGGCTCGAGCAATAACGTCAACTCACCTATTGCTCTGAGATCTGATTTCTTCTGTGTTTCATTTGCTGCAGCGGGTAATTGATTCTTGCAAGAGTCCCATAACCCTTTGATTATCATGTGAGCTCTTGCACCGACCTTCCATTCAGAGTAATTCTCTCTGCCCTTAAGGCACTTAAATGGAATCTGATAGGTCATTTCTTCAGTTGAACTTTTCGCAGATTCTTTGACGATGATACTGTCAGAATTGTTAGCTATATCTGGAATATCTTCACATGAAACGCTTAGTTTAATCTTCTCGACTGTGTCAACCATATGACAGAATTTTTTTTTTTAAAGAAATCTCGAATTAGGTTAAGCGAGAAAAAAAATTTCAACCAAAGAAAATTTTAAGAAAATATTAACCGCGACAAATGAATTAAATCAAAAACTACTTATTACTGATAAAATAGGCTGCGGATGGCCAATAACCTGTTAGATATCTATCGATCGGAATTGACCTAAAAGTATCAGCAATAAAGTGAAACACGTCTTATCCTTTTGATTGTACGAAAGAGAAGACGTTTATTATGTAAAAGTCAAATTGACATAAGTCATTTACTTTATATGGCTCGTTCAATTAACTAGCCAACATACTTTAAAGGGCTCGTTCAATTAACTATCTAATACCTTCATAATCTATATCATATGAGATCAACAAAAACATCTAGATACAATTAACTTACCATCATATGCTTTCGCAGAGACGATGGGTAGGTGTATGACTTATCGCAGCCTTTTACTCTGCAATTGTACGGTTTTTCCGACGTATGAACATGAGAATGTTTCTTGCGATCCGAAGAATTTGCAACAATATATGCACTGCGATCAGTGTTTGCTATTGAAGGTTTGCCTAAGACTATTGTGTCTGACAACGGCGCGCAATTCATGTCAGCTGAATTCCAAAAGTTTTGTAGCTGCTTTTCAATCAAACACCTCACGTCGCGTCGGCGCCTTTCAATCCGGAATCTAATGGAGCCGCTGAACGAATTTTCGAAGATCATCTGTGACACCAGCGATTATGCCTTGCAAGTATTTTTGGGAACATATCGCTCAACACCAGGCACGGATGGGAAGTCACCAGCTGAAAAAATGCATGGGCGTTGCCATCGCACCCTTCTACCTGCTATGTGTCCACACAATTATACTGGCATGAAGTACGAAAAAAAAAAATTCTGAAAGAGGTCAGCCTGTTTTCGTACGGCAGTACATGAACAAAATCAAGTGGATTAAGGCTATAATACAGGAGCTATTGGGAAGGCGAATGAACAGGGTTGGAACTGAACATGGCACTATTTGGCGTCGTCATCAAAATTAAATTCGGCCAAGAATTATGGCCGCAGGAGATCAACCAACTTCTGTTACTTCAAGGATACAGACAAGTAGATAAGCCATTAATCACTACTAACAAAACTTTTTCTCTTAATTCAGGTTGCTCACAACAAATGGAGAACAATTGAAAAACAAATGCTTCCCATAGAATTCCGCCTTTAACATCAACAACATCGACTTAACAGGATCCAGTCATTGAGAGGTATACACCATCACCAACTATGATAGACATCTCATCACCGTCAACAACAACATCAACATAATCTTCGCCTGCTGGAGGGGTGAAACTTGAACGACTGTCAGAACATTCTCAACAACCAACCAACCCAGTATCGGAAGGGCTTTGACGATCTGAACGCTTCAGGAATAAGCAAGTCAAACTACAATTAAGTGCGAAGGAAATTGTTGTGTCTGCAAGTTGGAGTTGAAAACGAGTTACATAAAAGAATTTCATATGCAGATAACGTGCTATGAAGTTTCCGTCTTTTCCACCATGTTGACAATCGCAAGAAAACAAGTTTCCGCCGATTGCAATTCTCCCACTTCGTTTGACCTCACAAAATTTATCAACCCGCTTAGTGTAACACTTTGATTTATATTTAGATTAAAAGTTGTCAAATAAAGTCATTGAATTCTATTGAGCCCAATCGATATTAAAACTACCACTTTCAAAACCAGAGGAGAACTACTTCGCCTAAATTTCCAACCATATGTCCCAGTGAGAAATAAAGAGTGTTCCCTATGCAACCACAGAGCCAAAAAAAAAACACATTTCACTTCTAAGCTATCTGCCCGGTTTAGAAAGAAATAAGGCTTGCCCATTGGGGAAAATCTAACTTAGCTTTGAGTGAAGCGGTTGAAGCTCTAAACGGCCAAGATTGGAATGTGTTATACGGTTAAGTGAAAGCCACCTTAAGATATCGCAACCAAATTTTAAATGAAGTATTTAAAAAAAAGAGATAATTTTAATTTTCAATATTAGTCTACCATATGTTTATAATTGATTAAATTAAATATTTGTAAAACAAATTAAATCGTTATCATTTCAAAATAATACTCTTTTTCGTCTGGCTGACGGCAAAAGCCAATGCTATATATTGTGAATTTGTAAACATGATTTTTTAATAATTTTTTTTTAATAAAATCACACTATACTTCTACTACTATTACTATCGCTATTTTAACATAATTTGATAGCTGAATTTTTCGTCGACTCAACTTTAAAACCGATTTGGTTTGGGATAGCCTTCAAGCTCAAATTGCTGAAAAAGTTATGGTAAAGTGTTTGACATCCTACTTCATATACATATGTATATGTATGTATGTTGTATGCATAAAATGACGTTTTCCTTTCGTGATTAGTTATTTTTAACACCAAATAAGAGTTTGTTTGTTTTGCAACAATTTTTATTTCAGGTGGCAAGTCTCTTTCTTTTAAATTAAAAAGCCCTGTGCGCACTGAGCGAATATAACTCGCTTTCGAGTTATATTCAAAAAACGAATGAAGATGGTTTAGAGCCCAGCCCATATCTCCGATTTGCACCATCTAATTTAATAGCACTTTCAGTTTTTTCTCCAAAATAAAAATCCGCCCTTTTTCGAGTTCCTGAATATAAATAAATTACATAACCAATAGACTATTAGCTCTTCTTACACTTCTTCTTTTGAGTATAGTTCATTCTATGACCTTTCAACAAAATTGAAGGAACTTTGTCGTATTGTTATATTTTTTAGTCTAATACCTTTTTCAAAATGAGTTGAAAGAAGTATAAATTGAAAAATTTTCAAGACAAGATTATATGAAGCTCAATTATTTATCGGTCTTTTGGAAAGAGAATGTGTTCGGGAAATATCTACTTTATAGTGAAGAACCTGGCCTTAAAAATAAAGGAAGTAAAGAAATTACGAGATATAAAGTATGATTATTTTAAGTCGAGTCAGGGCTTATTGTCCGTGCTTTAATAAAATAAATAATGATATAGTAGACAAAGTAGACCTTAAACCAAGAACATACAGTCAAATCAGTTTCCAGAAAGATTTGTTTGCTGTCTGATATTTTTTTTTTGATAAGAAAGATTTTACTGATTTTTTGAATTCGCTAGAGTCCCTTAAATTCAATTAATTGAAATATCTTATGTAATTTCAACCTTACTATTTCTATTGCCTTCATAATCTATATATCATATGAGATCAACAAAAATATCTAGATACAACTAACTTACCTTCATATGTTTTCGCAGAGACGATGGGTGGGTGTATGACTTATCGCAGCCTTTTACTCTGCAATTGTACGGTTTGTCCGACGTATGAACATGAGAATGTTTCTTGCGATCCGAAGAATTTGCGAATCTTCGATCACAACCATCATGTTCACATCTAAACGGTTTCTCACCTGGAAACAAAAATAATATCAAAAACTCAAAACAATTACTAACAACATCTTGATTTTTCATTTTAAGTAAAGACAAACTATAAAGAAGAAACTGAGGACACTGGTTAGATCATACAATAAAAGACCTTTCTGTATTTAGTGTTGTTGTATATTTATATTCATATTGAAAACCATGTCGAATAAACCCTAAATTAAAGGAATGCAATCTCCATCGCATTCGTGATCGTTGTCTTTTAATTCGATTTGGGGGAAAAGATCACTTTATGATTTATGATAGCGAAAGGTAACTTGTAAAACATATATTTGAATAAAATGTTTTTGGTATGCAACTTGTCTCTGTTTTTATTGCTGTGCTGTAGCATATTCCACCTTGAAAGACATTCTATAGGTTCTCCGCGTTTAGAAAGAACATTCTGAAAAATAATTATAATTTCTGGAATTCGGAAATGAAGAGGGAAAATTATTTATTTCTAATTCCATCTTCATTTTCGTATTTTGGGGTCGACTTAAATCAAACGTAAAACTGAGGTCTGTTTTAAGCTATTCGGAGAGATATTTAAGCGATTTTTGTGCTTATTGCCAAATTGAACTACTACTACATGAAATTGATTCTAGGTAAATCAGTAGTATTGTAAGAAACCTTTTATTTCACGTTTATTACATTTAAAAAGGGTATAAAAGCAAAGGTGTTACTTATGTTTTTGCTTAAGGAAATTTCAAACTCGACAATAAATTACAAAGCAATAAAGGCACTTTTTAAATTCTGATCCACAAGTTAAAGAAACAAAAGTATTGGTAACACAAGTGTGTACCCATTTTCTCAGGCCCTTTATCTATTCTATAAAAAATATGAAACAATATGTAAGGAATATCTCTACCTAAGGTTTTTATTGTTAGACACCTTTTTGTTGAACTGAATCGTGAAATCAAAAAAGTGGGTATTATTTATTGTTATGTATAAAAATTATTGTTATGAGTTCAATATGTGCTGCTTTTTCCACTTCGTTATCTAATTCCTTTTTGTTTTGTCAAAGGTCAGCACCATTACAAAAAAAAAAAAAAGAGTTTAAGGTTTCACAGTCATTTCTTTTGACGAAATCGCTAGAAGTCAATAGAAGCTAGCACTTTTAATGGTAATGGCGCTTGGTATAAGCAAAAAAAACTACATAACATACATATCTGTGTCCTCAAACCATAACCGCTTAACTTAAGTTATGATGAAATTGAGTTTTTCATAATCTTACAGAGGATATTAAAATCTATATCCACTAAATTTTTTATGTCTGTATCTCTATTCAAACAGAAGTTATAAGCATAAACCTTATAGCTTAACTCTTTTTTTGAAAGTTATAGTTTGCCATAACCACTTAACTAAAAAAAAAACAAATCTTCAAAGCGGCTCTTTCATAACTAAAGTAAGGCTTTTTTTTATTTTCTATGATATAAAAATAGTAATCAAGAGTAATAACATAAGTCAAGTTCAGAAATTTACAATCTGCTTATAATTAAAAAAGGTAATTGTTGAATTTTTCTTAACTCAAATTAGGCTGTTGCTCCTTAAATTTGAAAAAATATTCGATATTCCTATCTTGAGTTAGGTTGTTATGTAAAATAACAATTGCATTCGTGGGTAGTCTTATTTTGAGTTAAGTTATTTTGGCAAACCAATCTGTGGTTCTTTGAATTTCATAAATCGAGTTACTTCCATATTCCGAATTTGAATTTAAAGAATCACAAATCTAAGTTGGCTTAGGCTTTTTTGCCATAGTGAAATTACTATAAAAGGAGAAGGAATATGAGTCATAAGTTCAAATAAGTTTTCGCAAGCAGTCGGATTTCAAGTGAAAGTGTTGTTTTAAAGTCAAAAAGTGTGTTTAAAGTTTGAATTTTTTCAAAGTTAAATGAAAAAGCTGTTTAAATGTCCAATAGAGCAATGAAAATGGTAGAAATAGCAAGGATACTTGCAAAGCGTACCAAAGCCACAGGTAAGATAACAAAAATTTGTTGTTTTTACTAATGAGTAGTTGTTATGTGTAAAAGTAAATTAAAGTGGTCTTGCATTGTGACAGTTAAAATTTGTCAAAATTAATTGAAAATACTTTTTGATTCAAAGTAAAACAAAAGGATGAGTTCTGCTTTTTAACTAATTGATTTCCAAAATGAAAATTACGTTTCATTACTGAAATTTTCCTTCCTAGAAAACATTCAAGGTTGTGAGGGAAGCATTGAAGAAGAAAATATTGTCAAATATTTTGACAAAGGTATAAGAACTAGGAAACACTTACGAAACGGAAACCTATTGTCAAGAACATTTCAAAAATCAATCTTCAACAGAACAAAGGTCAATTAATGAAAGGCTTACAAATAATCTACTGCCAAACTTTACACATATTACACCAAATAAAACACAGCATTTTGAAATTTATTTCCTATAAGGTAAGAATATAAGAGCATAAGAAGTATTAGCTATAAAATTTTTACTTTAAGACATTTTGGTATTTAAAATTATAATACTTTATTTTTTAGATCAGTGGTTCCCAACCTTCTAGAACTAGCGACCCAAATTGGAGTTTTGGAAAAATTCTGCGACGCAATTTATTTGAATAAATTTTGAATTATAAACCTTTCTTTTACATATAAGTACATACTTAAGAATACTCTAGAAATATAATTTCAAAGTTCGCAATGACAATAACCTAAATAAAATAAAATATTAAGTGCTAAATTTATTCAATTGAAAAGAGAAAATTTTTCAAACATACATACATGCAATATATTTACACAATTGTATATATAATATGTACATATACAATATACATAGCGTATTTGGAAATTAATAATAATTAAAAAAATAATTATATTTGCCATAAGTTTCCTAGTGAGAAACTTGATATTAACATTTAGATACCAATTCATCAATTCTAGGGAGTGTTGTTGTCATGACATTACGATCAAAGAGAATACGAAAAAAGTGGGTCCTGCAATTCTGTCTGTCTGTCTGTCTGTCTGTCTGTCTGTGTGGCTGTCTGTCTGTCTGTATATGATTCTATGGCCTGAACCGCTGGACCGATTTTCTTAAAATTTTGCAGTTAGGGTATGTGGGGTAGCCTACAGAGGGGTTTTTGGAATTGAGTCTCTAGGTCTTGAAATAACGGTACCTGCCATACAACCGATATGATAATACTTATTTTTCTCGAAAATGGCTCCAACGATTTCGATAAAATTTTGTGTGAGGGATTAATTTTGAATTTTCTTTCTTATGATGCAAAAAAAAATTGGAAAAAGCCTAAAAACGGTACCTCCCATAGTACCATTTTTTTCAAAACCGACTTTCTCGTTAATGGCTTACACGATCTTAACTAAATTTTGGATTTAAAAAGTCGTAAACTGTTTAAGAAAGACTGCATATCATTATTTAAAAAAATTTAGTTTTGGAAATTTCTATAAATTTTTTAAAAAAATTTTGATTTTTAGAAATAACTTCAAAAGTTTAACTTTGATTTTTTTTTTAATTTTTTGTCAAAATAACTTCTATCAAGATCTAAATCTTTGCATACTCGACTTTTAAAAAACAGATTTTAAAAAAAAGTGAAAAATAAAATACCGTTTTTTGGAAAACTGGTCCAACGATTTTGATTAGATTTTCATCATTCATTTGTATTAGCGATTGAAAAAGAATGGCGTCTTTAGATTTTGGCTTGAAACCATTGGAATATTTAATCTAATTTTTTTATTATTTTGCGTGATTTAATTCAATTTTCATAATTAATGTGTAGTTGGCAACCATGTACCACAAAATATATTACGAAGATCTAGATAATACCAAAACCTTTAACTCGGCCTTTACATTTTGATATCGTATTTAGAACACAATCGCAAGTTCGTGCGACCCAGTCGTGCCCATTTTTTGGTTTGGTTTTAATATTTACAAACTGAGAAAATTCAGCTTCGGAAAGATATGTCGAAACGAATGGCACTAACAGTTTTAAAGTTTTTGGGTAAAGTTCTCTCACACTGCACCAAAAGCCAATCAATGACGTTGTTTCGGAATTATCTTAAGAAAAATTTCAATTCAATAAATTCATCTTGGAGAGTATCCGGAATTTCAGAAATAATTAGATTTCTAGAGAAAGGATCTTGGATTGGTGTGAGTTGAACATTTTTCAAATCGTGGAAGTATGTAGCAATCTCCTGTTGTAAATTAGTCAGGTGATTGATGATAAGGTTTTCTAATTCTTCATTAGCATATTTATTTTTGGCTTCCAGGGTCTCGCTGAGATTGTGAAACATTGCTATGTTATGCTCAGTGCTCACTAGCCCTTTTACTCCAGTTTTCAAGTTTTTCAACAAAACACTGCAAATGATCTTTAAATTAAATTAGTGATATCATGTCCTTGTAATTTAAGGTTCAATTTGTTGAATTATTTGAATATATCTGCCAAATAAGCAACCTTAATCAGCCAGTCATATTTTTTCACAATATCTGAAAATTGGTTTTTTTCGCATTTCTAAAAACGTTTGAATTTCTTTTCTTAGTTCGAAGAAACGATTTATCGTGTTTCCTTTGGACAACCACCGCACATGTGAATAAAACAAAAGACTTACTACAAAGAACACATTGAGACTTTCCGATGCAATTCGAGATCAATGAAGTGAAACCGACTTTTAAATAATCTCCACAATATTTTCATTTTGTCATTGTTGCTAATAAAATAAACACCTAGTCAATTACAAAAACAGAAGAAAAAGTTAATGTAATTTGAGTACATTTCTATTTTAGTTATTATTTAAATTCTCAAAGTTGTAAGTAAAGCACTGAATGATGAGCTGTCATACTCAGAATCAAATGACATTTATGCGCTAAGACACGCCCAAGACACGCATATCGGCGTTTAAGCAATTCAGCCCTTATTCAATGACGAAAAATGATAATAAATAGGATTTCAGTGAATAATAAATAAATAAATAGGTTGGCGCAACAGAGCGAAGAGCCCCTGGGCTAAGCGCATTTCTCACAACCATGCGCCTTGTGAGGGAATGGAGGGGACCTACAATTTTCTGCCGGCTCCGAATGGCTAATTGAGAAAGCGCTTTTCATGGCAATGAATTCGCTAACGGAGGACTTGCCAATTCCTCACGAAAGGCGATACCCGTTCAATGAATAAGCTTATTTTAAAGTCCTGCGGAGTTTATTATGCGATTATAAATACGGCTGTTAATGTTTTATTAGCGGTGTTCAAGTTATTATATTGGAAACAAGGAACACACTTGTTTGTTTTGTTGCATTGTGTTGCAACTGCTTGTCTGTATCTAAATATTATATGAGACAAATGTGTTTGCTCTTTTATGAAATACACACAAGCGATTGCGACACAACACATATGCCAGCATATGATTTATTTTATAGAAAAATATATATGTTTTTTTTTTTTCAAATTATAAGATTTTTTTCAAAATGTCAGCTTGTGCTCGCGACCCACCGAAAATGGCTTGGCGACCCAATTTTTGGTCGCGACCCATGGGTTGGGAACCAGCGATTTAGATGAACTTCAACAAGCCGAAAACATTGAAAATGATTTTGATATAGAAGGTAATTTATTCAATGTTCCAGAATGGTTGAACTTCGATGATTCAGAATCAGATCCAGATTTTGATTTGTCTACTAAGTCTAGTAATTCCAATTCTGAAACTGATGAGGATAAGATTGCTCTGAAAGCTCAAATAGAAGAAGCATTAGCGACAGCAAAGCGCAAGAACAAGAAAAAACTTCGAACCGAACTCCGAAATAGTGGAAAATCATTTAAATCAGTTGTCAGAGTCTGCAAGAAGTTTAATGATTGCAGAACTAAGTGCAATGAAAAAGTGGAATTTGAAAAAAATCAATTATTATTTAACAAGTACTGGTCATTGGGAAGCTATAGCTAATATATTGGTTCGATGATACACGTAGAAAATAAAAAATGTGATACCTTGGTCAATGCAGTCAACAGAAAGCGAAAACGCAGTCACACTATGAAGTATACGCTCGAAGTTGACGGTAAAATTTCTAGCGATTGTAAAAATCACTTTCTGTACTGTTTTGACGAAACTGAGAGCTTCGCTAAATCGGTCATACAAAAAAAAACTTGGATGTCCTTCAATTTCTTTTAAGGATAAGATAGGAGAACATACCCCAGCAAATAAATACAGTGCAGACGTGGAAGAAGAAAAATAAGAGGCCATATTTCAAGGTTTCCTGCATACGAAAGCCATTACAGCCAACAGAATACCTGCAAAAAATACTTACCAGCCAGCCTTAATATGACATTGTAGGGTTACCATTTCAGAAAAAGACAAAATGGGGACTTTGAGTTTTGCTAAGCGGGACAGTTGGGTTTTAGGGGGACAAAACTAAAAAAATCCAGATTTTATTTTTTGCAACAAACTGCCATTTCCATATATAAATTTGTAAAAGTCATTGCAACTCAATTTGTAGTTATGCTTAACAATCAATTCTGCCTCAACTGATTCGACAAGTAAACTATTTCTGCCTTTTTGCCAGGTGTTAAACATAAGACTGAATATTCTTTCACTTTGAGCATTTAAGTGGGGAATAGAAAATATAAAATTAATAATTCTTTCGAAATTTGGAACTGTGCACGCTTTTAACAAAACCTTCCAATTCCAGTTGAAGTTGGATACGGTTCGTTGAATGGTATAAAATGAATGTATTCAGTTGTAGGGAAATTCAAAGTTATGATGGAAGTATCCACAGAATTACTTAAGAAAACAATTAGAACAGAAAATTCCATATTTAAGAACGCAGTTTTTTAATAAAATGGTGAAAAATTAAGGATGTGTAAAAAAGGGGGACATTAGCGTCCCCCTTAATCATTTCCTGTTTTGGGGGACTAGTTTCTTGTTGAGATGAAAATGAAGGACTGTCCCCCTAAAAGGGGGACGAATGGTAACCCTATATGACATCTATGCACCGACTGTATAAATCAGAACACTCCAACCCAGTAAGTTTATCAAAATATTTCCAAGCTTTTAGAACAATGGGCCTTAAATTCAAAACACCGAAAGTAGACACATGTTCTACTTGTGATACTTTTGTTTCGAAAACAAAGGTTACCGAATGCGAGGACGAAAAGTTTGCTCTGATTGAAAGCAAAAAAAATCATTTGGACAAGGCTGATAAGGCATATGAAGCTAAGCGGAATGATAAAAAAAAGGCAACACAATCCAAAAATGTTAAAACTTTTGCCTTTGATCAGCAGCAATATTTGCCAACCCCATTTTTAAGAAACTCCATGAGTTTCTGTAAAAGAAAACTCTGGACTTTTATTTTAAAGTCGGTTCACGGTTCACGAATTAGAGACAAACAAAGCAAAATGTTTTATGTGGCATGAAGCTATGGCCCGTCGTGGCGGTAAAGAAATTTCATCCTGTATCTTCAAGCTCTTAAAGGATCTACCGGATGAAACTAAACAAGTCACCTTGTACAGCCATTCGTGTGCTGGACAAAACCAAAACTCTTTTGTTGCGGCAATGTTTACTGTATTTTTAAAAAATTCTGTAGGTAAATGTTGATACCATACACCACAAATTCCTTGAACCAGGACATACGCACATGGAATGCCACAGTGACCACGCACTAATTGAGCGGATGAAAAAAAAAACCAATGTCCAAATAAATTGAAACGCCGAGAAATTGATATCAATTCGTAAATAGTGTTGGAAACAAAATGGGAGTCGTCGAAATGAAGTGTGCCGACTTTTGAGACTTTGGAAACTTTTCCAAATCTAAATTTTCATTTAAACGATTTGATGAAGATGGCAACAAATTTACTTGGAATTCAGTTCGGTTTCTTCGCTATTCCAAAAAATGGAATCAATTATAGCACAAAAATTCTCTGGACGAAGATGAGAAGTTCAAAATTTTAAAAGTAGGAAAGAGTGGAGCTTCTCTCAATGTGAACGACATTTTTTTTATGAAAATCTTTCATCTTATAAGGACGAGCGAAATACACATCCTGATTCAACAGTCCCTGAAAACTCAGACGATATTTAAATGACAACGCCAATACCAGTAATCCCAAAAATACATGTCAATAATACTTACGTATGCAAAAAATTAATTAATAAAGTTTCCTTTAAAAAATTTCAATTTCTTTTTTCCTTGTTTGTAAGATACTTTCACTTTCGTAATTAACATTGAAAATCTTGTCTCAAAATCACACAAAGGGACACAGGGAATAACGACAAAAAATATTTGAATTGTGTTTTCTAAATATGTCATAACAGACTTATTCGAATTAAGCTTTTAGTTTTTTTGAAGTTTAATATATACATATATATAAATATATATATATATATAAATATATATTATATATATATAGTATATATATTTTTTTTAATAATCAACGCGCACATTAAGGGGTTATGACTACCCTTTTAATTTTATAAAACACAGTGCGAGCATTTAGGAAAATAGGAGAGGATTTGAAAGGAGACACCGATGTACGTTGCTTTTGAATTTTTGTGAATCGTAATACAGGGGAAACACAGAGCCAGGAAAAGCATTCCACATACCTACGGGTGGTGCGACTGAAATACGAATCTCTATACTTGACTGAATGTCTGAAGTTGGGCTCAAGGTAAAACTGATGAGCATTCCTAGCGAGACGGGTGTTGCGGCTAAATTGTTTCAGGGGAGGAATGCAGCTGGCTATTTCACTAGAGCACTGTTTGTGAAAAAAGCGATTAAAGAGTTTGAGACAGGTAGCATTTCGACGATGTTCAAGAGAATCAATCGATTCTACGATTGAACTATCACCTATCAATTTTAACGCTCTAATTTGTACCCTTTCAAGTAGGCGCAAAGATGTTTGAGGAGCACCTGACGAGATATGGGAGTTATACTCCAGTTTTGGTCGGATGAAGGCCTTATAAATTGTGTAGCCAGATCAGAAGGGGTGAAGAACTTCCTGAATCGTCTCAAGAAGCCTAAGCATCAAGCAGCGTTTTTGGCGACCTCGAATATGTGGTCATTCCAACAAAGATCATCGTTTACACACATACCAGGCACTGACAGTTTTGCGGTTTCTTGGATGCAGGTACCTTACTTACTTACTTACTTAGGTGGGCATTACAGTTCGGGGTGAACCTGGGCCTCAACCAACATCCTTCTATAACGACTTCGATTTCGGGCGAGCTCTCTCCAGTTTCGCACTCCAAGTCGGTTGAGGTCTTCATCCACTTGACTGCGCCACCTAAGGGTCTTACTCTTCCGCAATTTCCCTGCAATGTGCTTTCGAACACCCGACGAGCCGAAGCGTTTGTGTCCATCCGCTCTACATGGCCCAACCATCGTAGCCTCGCGATGCGTACTCTTCTGGTTATGCCCATGTCGCGGGACAGCTCATAAAGCTCGTTGTTGTATCTTCTTCTCCACACATTGTCTTCGCATACGGGACCAAAGATCATTCGGAGAATTTTTCTTTCGAAACGACCAAGGGTTTCCTCATCCGCTTTCGATAAGGTCCATGCTTCCGCGCCGTAAAGCAGGACTGAGATGATTAAGGTCTTATATAAGGTTACCTTGGTTTTTCTGGAGAGGGTTTTGTTTCTCAATTGCCTTCTTAACCCAAAGAAGCAACGGTTGGCAAGAGTTATTCTCCGTTTGATCTCCGCACTGATGTTGTTGTCCGTGTCTACAGCGGATCCTAGGTAGACGAAATCCTGTACTACGTCGAAGTTACGTCTGTCTATTGTGACGTTTTGTCCAATTCGTCGATGTTCTGTGTCCTTGTTTGATGACAACATATACTTCGTTTTGCCCTCATTAACCATCAAACCCATTTTTGCCGCTTCTGTTTCGATACTCGAAAAAGCACCTGTGACATCACGCTTTTTCTTCCCATTACGTCAATATCGTCTGCATAGGCGAGTAATTGTACAGACTTTTGAAAGATTGTTCCTCTGGTGTTGAGGTTTGAGTTTCTTACAATCTGTTCAAGTATGATGTTGAAGAAATCTCATGACAGTTTGTCGCCTTGTCTAAAACCTTTTTCGACATCAAAGGTCTCGGTGAGTTCTTTACCGACCTTGACGGAGCAGCGTGAATTCTCCAAAGTCATCCTGCATAGTCGTACGAGCTTTGCAGGGATGCCGAAACTAGACATCGGCTCTGTACAGCTCGTCTCTGTAGATACTGTCATACGCGGCCTTGAAATCGATAAAGAGATGGTGAATATCGATATTATGTTGTCGGGTTTTTTCCAAGATCTGCCGTAATGTGAAAATTTGGTCTATTGTGGACTTTTCTGGTCTAAAACCACATTGATAAGGACCTATCAAGTTGTTGACGTGGGGTTTCAGACGTTCACATATTACAGCAGACAAGATCTTATAAGCGACGTTTAGGAGGCTTATCCCTCTATAATTGGCGCAATTGTGAGGGTCTCCTTTCTTTAGGATTGGGCATACGATACTGAGGTTCCATTCATCGGGCATGCTTTCTTCCGACCATATCATGCAGATCAGCTGGTGCATGCTCCTTTCCAACTGATCTCCAGCTGCCTTAAAAAGTTCGGCATCAAGGCCATCTGCACCTGCAGTCTTATTTGATTTAAGTTTGCATATAGCAAGCTTAACTTCTTCTAGGTCGGGAGGACGGCATTCTTGATCATCGTCCAAGCTGAATGGGGCAATCTGCCTGACAGCGTAATTTGTGTCCTCATCGCCGTTAAGCAGTCTGCAGAAATGATCTTTCCAGATCCTCAGTAGCGACTGTGACTCTATAACTATGTTTCCCTGCTGGTCTTTACAGGCTTGAGTTTGGGGCTTGCCACCCTGGCAGGATCTTTTTACCTTTTGGTAAAACTTCCGAATCTCATTCCTGTCATAGCACCTCTCTATTTCCTCAAACGAGCGCTTCTCATGCTGCTTCTTTTTCTTTTTGAGAAGTCGGTGTTCTTCCCTTCTTCTCTCCTTGTAAATCTCGTTATACTGATCGTAAGCAGCCCTCGTTCGTGTTTGGATAAGCATTTGTCGTGCTCTTTGCTTGGCTGCATTTGCCTGCCTGCATTCTTCATCGAACCATGGGTTTCGTTTTGGTGGCCGAGTGAAACCCAGAACCTCAGAAGCAGCGGTTCTGATGGCTTCTTGGCATTGCTGCCACTGGTCTTCAATGTTTAATGCTGGCGGCATGGGATTCAAGGATAATTGAAGGGACACTCGATTGGAAAAGGCATTGGCAATCTCTTGCGATTGTAGCTTTCCGACGTCATATCTCTTCACAGCGTTAGTTCGTGCTGGTTGGGAACAAGATATCCTCATTCGTACCTTGGCTACAACAAGGTAGTGGTCCGAGTCAAAGTTGGCCCCTCGGAAAGTTCGGACATCTAGCACACTGGAAGAGTGCCTTGTGTCGATCGCATCGTGGTCAATTTGGTTGACGGTTAATTGATCTGGGGTCGCTATGTACCTTTATGAATTTTGAGATGCGGGAAGCGTGTACTACTTACAACAAGATTTAGCCCCGCAGCAAAATCGATTAGCCTCAATCCGTTCTTGGAGGTTTTGTCGTGGAAGCTATGCTTACCGATTGTGTTTCCAAAGATGTCCTCCTTCCCTAGTTTTGCGTTGAAATCGCCAAGAACGATTTTCACGTCGTGTCTAGGGCACTGCTCATATGTTTCTTCGAGGAGCTCGTAGAAACAGTCTTTGGAATCGTCGTCTTTCTCTTCTGTGGGGGCGTGGGCGCATATCAGGCTAATGTTGGCGAATTTAGCCCTGATGCGGATGGCCATTATACGCTCATTGACTGGATTTTGGCTAATCACCTTATCCCTGAGTCTCCCTCTTACGACAAATCCGCACCCAAATAAGCGCTGTTTCTGTTGTCTGTAGCAGTCGCCATAGTAGATGTCACAGTTTTTCATCTTCTTTATGCCCGGTCCACTCCATCACACTTCTTGGATGGCGGTTATGTCTGCTTTGCAGCAGTCCAGGGCGTCCGCTAATTCTCCAGGATGCAGGTACCATTCATGGAAAATGGCAATGGGGGAATGTTAAGCTTCAACTACAAGAGACAGCATTGAATTATCGAAGCATTGAGTTCTACTCTGTTCTTATGACCATATGTAACAATGCAATCAAGGTCTGAATTCAATGAGCTTATCATACGCAACCGTTCCAGTTCTACATCCGAAGAGCAGGGACGTGAATTTGGAAACGAATATGAAAAGCTGAGGGTCGAGTCGTCAGCAAAACAGTTAAGCAGATTAGAAGTTTCAGACAAGAGATCATTAATGAAAATGAGGAAGAGAGTCGGAGACAAAACGGAGCCCTGGGGCACACCAGCATTTATGAAGTGGGTATCAGACTTGAAGCCATCCAACACAACTTGTATTGAACGGTCGGAAAGGTTATTTCTAATCCCATTTGGGGTCGCGAAAGATATTTATAGGGTCGCCAAAAAAGTCAACGAGGTCCTTTACTAAAATATAACCTCTCTTTACATACACAATCAATATCCTTAAAACAGAGAGAATCGAAAATCGAATATTTCTACTTGATTGGGAACCAAAGCTAGCGGAATATTTCTTGAATGACAATTGGCTCGCAACAGTTGGGTATCTTTCGGATATTTTTGAGAAACTTAACGATTTAAATCAATCGTTGCAAGGGAAGAGTACAAATGTACTGAGTTTAGCTAACAAAATAAAAGCTTTTTGTAGTAAAATAAGTTTTTGGATAGACGAAATCAGTGCTGAAAACTACGAGATGTTTGCATGTTTGGAGAAATTTTCTGAAGAAAACAATGTAAAGCTCGAAGGAGAAATCAAAACCAAAATCATGATGCATCTTACAAACCTTAAGCACGACTTGGATATAAGATTCCCAGATACGTCACACGGCGACCAATGGATAATTAATCCATTCACTTGTGATCTTAACACTGTGAAGATGACCTTAAAAGAAAAGGAGCAGCTGACCGATTTGATGTTCGATGAAAGCCTTCGATCTATTTACAAAACCACGGATCTATTTAAGTTCTGGATAATGACGGAAAAGGAATAACCAATCTTATTTAAAACATCTCTGCTGAAATTGCTGCCATTCGCATCTACATACTTTTGCGAGACAGCTTTCTCCACATTAACTGCTATAAAAACAAAATATCGCTCCAGACTTAACGTAGAACCTGATTTGAGGGTGTCGATTTCTGATAATATATCACCAAGAATTAATATACTGACTGCAAGTGTGCAAGCACAAGGTTCACATTAGTTTGTAAGTTTACGTATATGTACCTTTTTTTAACAATAAAAAATTTAATAATTGCTTGTCTCATTTAATGCCATCATAAAATATTACTCGTATGTTAATTGCATATTTTCTAGTTTGCTCTAATATTACTTTCCAAAATGAATAAACTCTTCAATATATATAACTTACGAAATAAAAATTGAGCTAACTTCGTTACCTGAACCAACCTTTGCACTTGTTAGCTTAGTGATTTTTTTTTCTGGGGTCGCTCATAACTCTTTTTTAATTTTGGGGTCGCAATATCAAAAAGGTTGCGGACCGCTGAGATAAGCCATCAAATCACCAGTGGAACGTTTGCTACGAAGGCCGTTCTGACGGTCATTAAGAAGCTTCCGTTCTTCAAGATATTTTATAAGTTGACGGTTTACCAACGTTTCCATGACCTTGGAAAGAAGGGACGTTAGTGCAATTGGACGGTAATTGGAAGGAGAGGAAGATTCGCCTTTTTTAGGGACGGGCTGAACAAATGCAGTTTTCCATCAGCTCAAGAAAATCCCAGCAGAATAGGAAAGATGGAAAAGTTTAAGCAGTGGTTTTGCCAGCGTAGTAGAACACCTCTTCAGAATAACGGCGAAAATACCATCTGGACCAGCTTATTTATGTATATTGAGACCTTTGAGGACTCTCGCAACCGAGCGAGCTCAAAAAAAAAATCTGCTTCATCACAGAATCTACAGACTCAAGCTCAGGTGGAGCCAGTATGCTATGAGGAAGTGTTGAGTTGGCAGCAAATTGAGCTGCTAGCAAATAAGCTTCATCGATGGAGCTGACATATGGAGAGTCATTGAAAACGAGCGTTGGGACCGATAACGTTTTCGAGTTCTTAATGTTCTTCAGAAAAGAGCAAAAGTTTTTGCTTCCTTTGGGACACAACAGTATTTTTTGCATTTTGGTCACTTTTTGGTAATGCAAAAACTTGGCCTTTTGTATTTGAGCATTACAGAGATTTCTGGCCCGTTTGAAAAAATTTCTGTTTTCTACAGTAGGGTTGTCTTTAAATTTTCGAAAACTTCTTTCTCAATCGGCGATTAGGCCTCTTTACAGCTTGAATCAAATCACGAATTTACTTTGGGGATGGTACTTTTTGTTCTGTGAGGAACAAAATTTTTCATGCCGTTGAGAATTACGTTAGATATCATATCAGCTGATGCATCAACGTTTCCGTCGAGAAAGCACAATGACCAATTAAAAATTCGAAAGAAATTATTCAGGCCGTCCCAATCGACTTCTTCGTATTGCCACACAGTTCTTTTAGGGACTTTATCTTTTTTACCGTGACGTAAAACGTAAAATCTACCGATATGACACAATGGTCCGATTTGCCTTAAGAAGATTATACTATAACCCTGTATTTTTCGGGATGAGAAGTGAGAAATAGGTCAAGAGTGTTGGCCACATGGCCTTCAATATCTCGAACCCGAGTGGGCTCATCAACAAGTTGAGTGATTTCGTTAAACTCAGCGAAGATCTCAACATATTTTTCTCCGGGTGTTGTCTGGCCAGATTGTCGAAGCCAACCAGAATTGTGTACATTGAAATCGCCAGCAATTGCGATTTCAGTGTGAGGATAAGGGAGACAGTTGTTATTATGGACTCAGAAAGCGCATCAAACTCGTTAGAGGTTGAATTGCTATCTAAACTGGGGCTTCTGTAAATAAATCAATAATGAATGATTTGCTTACGGGCGGTGAATTTTAACCATATGAAATTAAAGTTCGTATCGTGCTATGTCTAACTTTAGAATCCCTGCTAAACTAATACGCCTTATCAGGATGACGTTGGAGAACGCTAGCTGTTCCGCCAAAGTTGGTAGAGACTCTTCTGGAACCTTTGAAACCACCAGAGGGCTTAGACAAGGCGACGCACTGTCATACAGCTGTTTTAACATTGTGCTTGAAAATGTAATACGTAGCACCCATGCCAGTACATCGGGCACCATTTTCAGTAAATCAACACAATTACTTGGGTTTGCAGACGACATAGACGTGATAGGAAGAACAAAGCGAGCAGTAAATGGTGCATTCACTACTATGGAGTCAGCAGCAAGCCAAATGGGGCTGAAAATAAACGAGTACAAGACGAAGTATATGCTCTCATCAACAAAAGTCCAATCCCACCACCGATTTGGTCAAAATGTCACCATTGACAGGTATAACTTCGAGGTAGTCAGTGAATTTGTCTACCCGGGCACTGTTGTAAACTCAGCCAACAACATCAGCACTGAAATCAAACGCAGACTAACTCTTTCTAATCACTGTTTTTTTAGGTTAAATAAGCAATTGAGGAATAAAGCCCTATCGAGAAGAACCAAGGAGACACTATACAAAACACTCATCATCCCGGCCCTGCTATATGGTGCAGAAGCATGGACCCTCTCCCAATCGGATCAAAAGTCACTTGGAGTCTTCGAGAGAAAAGTTCTGCGTACGATTTATGGTACTGTTTGCGTTAATCAAGAAGACAACGTTTGGCGAAGAAGATACAACGACGAACTATACGAGCTGTACAGCGACATAAGCTTAGCCAGAAAAATTAGAGTCCAACGACTAAGATGGCTGGGCCATGTAGAGCGAATAGACATCAACGCTCCAGCGCGTTAAGTCTTCAGCGCCAAACCAGAGGGAGTCAGAAGCCAAGGTAGACCTCATCTTCGATGGAGCGACCAGGTAAAAGGATATCTCCGCCAACTTGGAGTGCAAAATTGGAGACGGCAGGCTAGAAATCGAGCCGGCTGGAGGGGCATATTGGACAAGGCCTAGGAGCACCAAGCTCTAGTTGAGCCACCTAAAGAAGAAAAAGAAGAAATTAAAGTTCGTATTAGAACAGAGGCCGTATTGTGGTAGAAGCTGGTAAGCAATATCATTTCGAACATATACGGCGAGGCCATGGGAAGAAAAGAATAATGGCACTAAGCTTTATCCAGGCAGGTTGAACTCTTTGAGATCAGAATCAAAACCCACCTTTGTTTCACTTAGTGCCAAAACAGCTGGCCTGCATTTTGCAGTGAAGCAAAGAAATTCGATCTTAGCCCCCTAATGTTGCTAAAATCGACCCGAAATTTATCCGACATTACAAATCACAAAAACACAGAAAACAAAATAACGAACGCAGGCGCTACCTAAGTCGAACCAACAAGTTAGTATAGATCTCGATTGGAGAACAAAAGCAAATAACTAGCGGTGTTATGCCCAGCCAGCAACTTGTTTATGTTTCACCAACGAAACCAACACCGTTGATCGACTATTCGCCTAGCAAACTCACAGCCACAGCATTTGCACACACTGCATTGATAAGAAAAAATTCAAATCATATGAAATGAGTACAAATGCCGTGACTGCAAGAGTGGAGCAGAGCAGGAGATGACACAGAAAGGAACCGCACTTTGTGTTTGGGTTATTGTTGTATTTTTTTTTTCTTTATATTAGTTTAAATGGGTGGTAGGTGGCATTTAAATGAATTGCACTGCACAAGCACTGGCACTGGTGTTGATTTGCACTTTTTTTGATTTTGCTTTAAAAGCAATGAATATTTTTTTTTTACTCGCGGCGCATGGGAAAAATAGGTTTTTTTTATTGTTTTTGAGGGGATTAATTTAATAATTTAGATATTGCAGATATGGGGCATGGAAAAATAAATGGCACTGGTTAGGCAAAACGCGGACACTAAAACGCGGCACGTCATCACACGTTTGATAGCAGATCGGAACTGATATGCCATAAAAGCATAACTTGAGTAAAGCTTTTAATTATGATGAATTTCAATTAACCATATCGGCTTAAGTGTCTTTTTGTTAAATTACTCCCAAACTATAGGTTATAAATTTATACACTTTTAATATATTGCAGAGGTGTATTCCTTCTTTATTTTAGCATTTCAAAAGCATTTCAAAAGCGTTTAGTTTAGCAACTTCTGATTCCTAGTAAAAATTAAAACTTAAAACTGCTCTCCTCAGAAGTAGTCAAATTCGACTAAAGCGGTTATGGTTTGTGGCTACTGATATAAGCTTCGGTGATAAGTTAGTATAAATATGTTGGAACTCATTCAAGAATCTGTTTCTATAAATATGTTAGCTTTATACGTTGTCTAGAATGGAAATAATTATGTGTACCAGATATAGTTCTTATTTGTAAGCAATTTCCTTCTTAACCCTAACAGCACTTCACTGTGTAGTAAGAACCATAGAAAAAACGCTGCTAGATAAAGAATTAAACAATGTACAAAACAGTGCAATTGAGAAGGCCCTAAATGATCTAGAAGTAGAAGAAATAATCACAAATTGGACCATGTGCATGCTGACAAAACGTCAGATCCACAGTGAACTGGGAGGTGAAAGCTTGAAAAAATGTGTGTCACGAGGAACCCCACAAGGAGGTATTCTCTCACCCCTGCTCTGGATCCTGGTCATGAATGAGATCCTCGTAGCTCTCAAGCATGACGGCGTGAAAGTGGTTGCCTATGCCGATGATTTAGCTCTTCTGGCAACAGGGAAATTCCCTTCCACTATTAGCGCACAATTGAATTATACACTAACCAAGGTAAGCGCTTGGACAAAAAGATGCGGCCTTGCAGTTAACCCCCTGAAAACAGAGCTGGTACTCTTTACAAATAGAAGAAAAATACCTCCTTTTGAGCTACCAAGACTAAATAAGACCCCCCTTAAGACCTCTGATCAAGCCAGATATCTGGGAGTGATCTTAGACAAAAAACTAAATTGGGGTCCCAATATACAAGAAAGATACAAAAAATCTATGATAGCACTGTATTCGTGTAACAGGATTTTTGGCAAAAACTGGGGACCAGATCCCAAAATCATCCTGTGGATGTATACTGCCATTGTAAAACCTATCCTTTCTTATGGCAATTTGGTCTGGTGGAAGGCGCTGGAAAAATCCACGCATTTAAAAACCATAACCAAAGTACAAAGATCAGCCTGTATTTGCGTAACTGGTGCAATGAGAACTACACCAACCGCGAGCTTGGAAGTAATCCTCAATCTCACACCTCTTGATCTCTATGTTCAAGAAGCGGCAGCAAATAGTGCACTTAGGCTAAACCAGTGTAATGTCTGGAAAACCAGCCAAACAGGACATGCACAGATCTTATCGCGATACGCAGAAAACAACAACTGCACTGATTACATAACTCCATACCTGGACTTTAAAAAATCCTTCACAAATAGCTTCCCCAATAGACAGGATTGGGAGAATGAAACACCTTACTTGAACGAGACGTCTATATCAATCTGTACCGACGGTTCAAAAATGGAAGTTGGAACAGGGGCAGGTTTCTTTTCAGAAAGCCTAAACCTAGCAAGTTCATTCAGACTTCCAAATCGCAGCAGCGTCTTCCAAGCCGAGATCTTGGCAGTTTCACACGCTGCAAAACAGGTGTCCATGATGGCGCTATCACATGCTGATATCACTTTTTTCATTGATAGCCAAGCAGCAATAAAAGCGATTTCTGCCACTCTTATCAAATCAAAGCTTGTTTCTTGCTGTCGCGAAGAGCTAAGGGTTCTTGGCACGCAGCATAACGTTAGACTCTGCTGGGTTCCTGGTCATAGTGGTATACCGGGAAACGAAAAAGCGGACGAACTAGCGAGGAAAGGATCAACACATGACCCTTCTCTCATTGATAAATCAATCAGGATTCCACCCTGTGAAATGAAACAGATCATTGGTAACAAAATAATGCGAAAATCCAATGAAAGATGGGAACGCCTAGACTCCTTTGTTACTTCCAGGAAACTATGGCCGAAATATGATAAGAAAGAATCTGGAAAGCCGCTATCATTGAATAGACCATCATTGCGAATGCTTATCAGTATCATAACTGGACACAACCTACTAGGTTATCACAAAAAGAAAATGGGTCTTTGCACCGATGACCTATGCAGAGGATGCAATGACGAAGATGAACACGAAGACACAAGTCACTTCCTTTGTCAATGCCCAGCACTCTGCCATACTAAGAAAAAATTTCTAGGAAATTACTTTTTAAATGAACTAGAAGAATTATCAGACGCTCCAAAAAGCAGCCTGTTAAACTTCACCAAGGCCACAAAATAGTTAAATAGTGAACAGACATAAAATCATAGGTTTCTAGGACGTTACAATACGCCAGGGTATCACAATGGATCTACATTGATCTAAGTGTGACGGAAATAAGATCAACCGTCAGCCCATTTTACCTAACCTAACCTAACCTTCTTAACCCTACAACAATACGGGGTTCGCAGTCACCGCACCGGCTGAAGTTATTGAAATTATTGAATTTTTTTTTATTTAAAATTTGATTTTGTAGTTAAATTTCGTTTTGAGTTCTAAAAATCAAATGATAATTTATTAATCCTAACTAATATTCTAAATTTGAAAGAAACTCTGTCTGTCCGGCTTTCTATGTTACCGTCTCCCGCCAAAACTACAGAGGTGTACAGAGATAGTCTAGAACCTGAAGAAAAATATAGGCTATATATTTTATTACCATATTACTACGGGAACGGGAACGTATACGGTAACCTAAGAACCAAAGCACCGACTTTAATAATTCTTCCAGCGTTAGAATGTTACACTCTGCTATTCATCCGCATATTCCTACGGAAACGGGAGTCTCTTCAAATATAACAAGTTCGATAGTAGCTCTGTCTTTTCGTCTTTCTATGTTACCATCTCTCGCCCAAGCTACAGAACCGATTTAAATGAAATTTTATACAGAGATGATCTGGAACCTGAAGAAGGACATAGGCTTTATTTCATTCGAATATTCCCTCGGAAATATTATAAATGCAAAAGTAGCTCTGTCTGTTCGTATGTAACCATCTCCCGCCCAAACTATAATTACAAGATTTAAATAAAATTTTGTACAAAGATAGTCTAGAATTTAAGAAAGAACAAAGGCAATAGTTTAAATCTCTATATTCCCGCGGCAACGAGAACGCATACGGGAACTTTGACACTATAGCACTGATTTCTAAAATTCTTCCACCATTAGAATGCTACACTATCCCTGAGTAAGATATCTATGAAAATCACCTTGCTAACATTGATTTTGTAAGTAATTTGAATGACTGTCGGCAGAAGGTTTTTGTAATCGGTGATTTTAATCTAACTGATGTGAAATGGTCTTATTCTTCAAATGAAAATATGCTTATTCCCTGGAAATAACTTTTGCTGACCATTTATTTGCTTTTAACTTATGTCAAATCAGTAGCGTTGTCAATAATTTGAATAATATTCTTGATCTTGTTTTCATACCACATGATGAATTCAAGGGTTTTGTGTATGATACGCTTCCTTTTTCATTATTAAACGATTCCATCAATCATAAGGAACTATATATTGAAATTCAATTGTACACTTATTTAAAAATTAATAGTAACAGTTCATTATCATTTAACTTTTAAAGGCAAATTTTATTGAACTTAATAATTATCTTGAAAGTATTGACTGGAAAACTGAATGTTTAAACTTCGATTTACAAAATATGTTTGATCGCTTTTCGCTGATTTTAAATAGTCCTTTCAATCAATTAGTGCCACACAAAAAGACAAAGAATATTTCCAAACCTCCATGGTATAATAACAGGCTGACACAACTTAAAAATTTAAAAAATAAATCTTTAGCTAAGTTTAAGAAATCAAATGATTTGGCTGACCAAACACAGTTTTGTAATCTTCGCAGGGAGTTAAATGTGTTAAGTAAATTCTCGCACAGAAATTATATTGTGCAGGTTGAATTCAATTTAAAAAACACCAAAAAGTTTTTGGTCTTTTATAAATTCAAAACGAAAATCGCTCGGGATTCCGAATTCTATGTTTTTTAAAAATCAAGAGTCTGATGAAATTGAAAACACGGTTGAGCTATTTGCTCAATTTTTTGAATCGGTATATTCTAACTCACATGAAAATCTAGTTCACCTTTCTGGATATAATCCTAAAGTAAGTATAGGATCCTTACAGTTGTTAGATCTCAACGATGTTTTAGAAGGATTGCATGATCTTAAGCCAAACGCTAGACCTGGCGTTGATGGTATTCCTACGAAAATTTTGAAAAGATTTTCCAGTTCTCTGGCTCTTCCATTACTAATCATATTTAATTCTTAATTGCAATCGGGACTGTTCTTAGATGAATGGAAATCCTCTTTCTTGATTCCAATTTTTAAATCGGGTTCCAAAAACAATGTAGAGAACTGCAGAAGAACTTGTAAACTATCTGCAATTCCTAGGTTTCTTGAAAGCCTGGTCAAAAAAAACTTGATTTCCTAGTGAAGGAACATATAAGTGATGCCCAACATGGGTTCATCTCGGGAAGATTAACAATCACCAATTTAACATGATGTTTCTCTTCTTTCGTTGTTGACTCTATTGAAAGTAAAGATCAATTGGATGTTATTTATACCGATTCTAGCAAAGCGTTTGATTCGGTTTGTTACAAAATACTGCTTCAAAAATTGGAATCATTTGGTTTCCACTCAAGCCTCCTTCAATGGATTTGTTCCTTCCTCATAAAAAGGGTTCAAAAAGTCAAAATTGACGAATTCACCTCAAGGCAGATAAACTGTATCTACCTCTGGTGTTCCACAGGGAAGTCATCTCTACTTTTTATCATATCTATTCATGATATTGCTAACTGTGTCAACTACAGCAAATGCCTCATATACGCAGACGATCTGAAACTTTTTCTCAAAGTAAGCTCTATTAGTGATTGCCAAGAACTCCAATTGTATCTTGATAATCTATCTCGCTGGTGTGTTAAACCGCTTGAATCTTTTGTGATTTCTCTCTCAAGAAAGAATCATATGCAAGAGCTTTCATATTATCTTGATTGCAACCTTCTTCAGAGAACTGACAAAATTTAAGGATTTAGGCGTACTTTTTGATTCCAAATTCACTTTTACACCACATATAGAAGCTATTGTATCAAAAGCTAACTCAATGTTAGGATTCATCAAAAGAAATTCAACAGACTTTACTAACCCCTACACCCTTGTGTCTCTTTATACTTCACTAGTAAGACCCAACCTAGAGTATGCAGACATCATCTGGAACCCTCACCAACAATGTTGCTCCGATCGAATTTAGAAAGTTCAGAATAGGTTTACGAAGTATGCATTTTATAAAATGGTTGGTGTTTTCATCCAAATTCAACAGCTAGGCAAAGTCGCTCAAATCACGTAGAACTAGTCATGACATAGTTTTTGTGCGAGGCATTTTATGTTATCCTATAAAGTGTCCTTCCTTGTTGTCCTTAATTTGTATTTATGCTCCAGAGAGGCCGTTGAGGGATAGAAATCTTCTTTTTCAATCAAGGCACAGAAATAATTATGGCATGAGTGAACCAATTTCAAGATCAATTAGAGAATTCAATGAAGTTAGTGGTCATATTGATTTAGCCTTCTCTAGAGATAAATTTCGATATAAATTGTACTGCTTTTTTTTAAGAAATTGAAACCTATTTTGTAATAATGTGTAATCTGTTGAGCTCATTGCTCGAAGGTGAAATAAATAAATAAATAAATAAAATATAAATAACATAAACTGTAACTCATCCCCATATTCCTACGGGAATGGTCACCATATTCCCACGGGAATGGTCACCATATTCCCACGGGAATGTGAGTCTTTACTAATATTATATAAGTCTGAAATGAAATCTGTCTGTCTATTCTTCTTTGTCACCAACAACCGCCCAAACTATGAAACCTATTTTTATGAATTTTGATAAGTACAGTTGAGGTCAAAATAATAGTAGTGTGAGTAAAAGCATTGCACAGATTGGTATTTTTCCACTTTAGTATTTAGTATTTAGTATTTAATTTATTTCAATAAATCTTTTACAAGAGATTGCATCAATCTTAATTTAGTAAAAGTTATTTTAACAAAAATTACGAAAACATGTATGAAATGTAATATTAAAATTTAACAATAAAATAGAAAAACGGAAAATGACAAATTAAAAGGAACAATAATAAATATTATTTTGAAACTAACTATCAGCCAAATATTTGAAAAGATACTCATCAAATTTTTTGTTAGTGCACATCTTTCTTAAACCAAGAGGCAACGGATTCCAAGAGCGAGTAGCGTGAACAAAAAACTGACGTTCGGAAGTTAGACATGTAAAACGGGGTTGAATAACGGAACAAGAACGATTTGAATTGGGAAAAGATATTTAATTATATAAATACGTGGGCTGCTTGCTTTGCATGATTTTATTAAAAAAAACTTAATGAGCAAAAATTAAGGTAACTTTGTAGCGTGCATCCCAGTATCTTTTTAACATACGATGAGACGTGGTCGTATCGCTTTAGATTAAATACATAGCAAACTATGTTATTAAATATTACTTCAAGCTTTCTTCTGCAGTCAGCATTGTATGCTACAAAAATTTGACAACCGAAGGTAAGTATAGGCAAAATACAAGTCTTGACTAACATTATCTTTGTATGCAGGGGAGTAAAGCGCTGTGACATTGAGAGATTTCTTAAACACCCATACACCTTCCCAATAACCGATTGGATATGTGTATCCCAGGTTAGCGTTCTATTGAACCAAATGCCCAGATTTTTGCTTTTTTCGATGAAGTTCAAAACTGAGTCTCCAAGGTAAACTAGAGGGACATCATTTAAATCAAGCTTGGTTTTATATATTACTAAACAGTTAGATTATATGGGGTTTAGCCGTAAACAGTTTCTTTTCGCCCATAGAACAATCTCTTTCAAATCCTCGTTTAAGCGATACACTGTGTCTTCTCGCATTCCACTTTGGTTACTAAGGTAAACTTGAACATCGTCAGCATACATTCGTACCGATGAGTACCTAACTACAGATGGTAGATCATTTATAAAAATTAGGAACAAAAGAGGGCCTAATATTGATCCTTGTGGAACTCCTACAGATGTGAATGCATAACTGGATTTTTTGTTCAGTACTTCAACACGTTGCTTTCTATTCGAAAGGTATGATTTTATTAAGCTTTGAGCAGAAGATGAAAAACCACAGAGAGCTCTTAGCTTTTGAAGGAGAAGGTTGTGGTTAACCGTATCAAAAGCCTTTGAGAAATCTAGTAAGGACAGAAATGTAACATAGTCATCATCAATAGCCAGGCGGATATCATCCGATACTTTCAGTAGTGCTGTTGTGCAACTATGGTTTTTGCGGAAACCGGATTGACTAGTAGAAATTAAGTCTGTGTTTCTAAGATGGCAGAGTACTTGCTGATGCATTAGTTTTTCCATTACTTTAGACAAAAAAGGAAGAATTGAAATTGGTCTGTATTCTGGGGGTGAATTTATGGATCCCGATTTTTTAACGAACGGTATAACTTTTGCACATTTCCACATTGAGGGAAAAACAGGTGTTGTTAGCACGGTATTGAATATGTGTGTTAGAAGAGGTAAAATATTTGGTAGAATTGCTTTAACAAAGACGGGGTCAATTTCATCTTCTCCAACTGCTTTGGAACTTATTCTGAGGATAGCACTTAATACATCAGCTTCATTTACTATTGAAAACTGAAATTCGCTAGTACCCAAGTACGCTACGCCATCTAATTGTGGCGATATCGTGGTGGAATATATTATTGGGTGGTTTAGGAAGTGGTTATTGAGTTGATCAGGATCAACGTCTACGAGAATTGGTTCTTTCTTACGTCCTACACCTATATCTTTTAAGTTTTTCCATATTGACGTAGAATTCTGGTTCATACTTAGACGTTCCGAATAGTAAGATCGTTTGGCTTGGTTTACTTTTGAATTAACTTCTCTACGCAAGATTTTAAAGGAGTCATATATTTCTGGAAGTCTAAAACGTTTCCACCTCTTGTATTCTGCATCGCGCCTGTTCATAAGTGATATAATTTCACTAGTGCACCATTTATTCAAATTATTGTATTTGCTTCTCTTGGTCTTAATTGGGACATGATTGTTAATGAGATTGACAATATGATTTTGTAGAAACTGAACTTGCATATCAGGATCCGGCATGAAATAGGCTTGCTGCCAATTCAATTTGCTGTTGTTGCCGCAGCTAATTCGTCATTAAATAATTCAGTTTCCACCTTAAAATTGTACACACTTGAATGCCTTCCCTGTCGTATGCCCTCGAATGCGTCCATATGACATTTTCTTTATCGTGCTGTTGAACGCACTCTTTTAGTTTCCGGCCTCATGAAAATTATTCTGCCATTGTTCATTTTACATTCGATGGTGACGGCAGCGACAGGGAGAGACAAATATATAAATAAATATATATAAATTTTTTTTATATATAAATTTTATTTATATATTTAATATATTGTAACACATAATGAACATTTCATTTTACTAGGAAATAAAATTTCTTAAAGTCAAGATATTCTTATCGTATTCCCTGGAAGTCGCCACCACATCTTTTATTTCACTTTTTGGTGCAAGTGAGCTCCAGGCTGGCGAAGAGGACGATTCGATCGCCACAAGGCTAACTACATCGAGCGTCGCAAAGTCAGTTTGGCTGGCCAAATTTGGTTTTTGACTGCAAAATTGTGCGTTTATTGAACTGTCGAATCCAATGTTGATGGACGAGTTATAAATTGTTTTTGGTTGCACCAAAAATAAATTGGACTTGTGGAAATTCTTTTACATCTTACATTGATTGGAAAGCGTTAGCGCCATCTAGCGGCGAGTAGCAGTAGATTATGGTTCAGTTATTAGGATAACCCAGTTGTAGAACCTAAATTGAATAGCAATTTTTGGCTGCGTTCTACCCAACCCAAGCGCTATTGTAGAGAAAACGCAAGCTATTGGATAGCGAAGTCGACAATTGCAGACGTGTGCATTTTCTTGAGAGGAATTCAGTCGGTTGCTACCGAAATCATTATTGCTTGCGTTATTGATCGTCAGGCAATATCTGAACACGAACTATACATCGGTGAAGAGGAATAGACTGCTGTTCAGATTTTATGTCCGTCATCAGGCTACGAAGGGAGTAACCGGAACAGCGCCATATAAGAAGAAGTCAACTGAGGAAATAATTTGTGGGGTAAGTGCATTTGATTGAATTTGGTTTGGGGCGGGGTAAGTCTGTATTGGTAGTCTTTTAAGCGGACCATTGAACTATATTGAATTTGAGGTTGATTTATAACTGAACACAAAATATAAAGGCTACATAGATCTATCTTGTCGAATTTTATTATCGAATATTAAGTGCTCAAATCGCAATGCCAACTACTAGGTCAAATTCTGCTGCTGCTGCAGCGGGTCCAGACGCACATACGGACGAAAGTGACTACGATGAGCTCGAAGTCACTGTTCAGGACCAAACACCGGCCATTGAATTTACGCTGGCCGAAATCATAAGGCAGATAAGCTCTTTACGATTAGAAATAGAGAAAAGAAATCCATCATCAGTTTTAGTAAATAGTGTTATTCCTAGTGGTAGTTCCTCAAACAGTAATGTAGGTAACAGTCATGTGAACAACCGTAAAGCCAACGGTACTTCTGATAACGGTGCTACTGCAGGGAACGGTAGTGACTCGGGGACGCTAGCAGCTGTTCTTAGCAATCTGAGCCACACGTTGTCTAACACCAGACAATAACAATAAATCAATTATTGAAATTACGAACTTCGACATCATATATTTTCAAAAACAGATCTCTCGTTTTAGTAAATTATATTATATAGAAATAGTGTGAATAAACAAGCGTTGTTGGCGCTAAGCAGTAAAGCGACCGAAGAAAAAATTGCGCAAAAAACGCTTGTTTATTCACACTATTTCTATATAATATAATTTACTAAAACGAGAGATCTGTTTTTGAAAATATATGATGTCGAAGTTCGTAATTTCAATAATTGATTTATGAAAGCTACACTATATTTGAACATATTTCTAAGTTTTAATTTATATTGTGCAGTATAACGGAATATGTATAAGATTTTGTTATAAAAACTTATGCATTGCCAGTTTTTATGACTAACTAATAATTTTTGAAGATGATTTCAAAAACTTACAATCACTTTGAAAAGTAAACAGCCTTAAATACTCACATGTTCTGCGTATGCAAAGTGCACAATTAATAATTGTTTGTAGCCAGTGGATGTTGGAAAAATGTTGAATGTTCCATCAACCAAGAACCTTCTCTACTCACCAGAAGGAATATTTGAGTTTATTAAGTCCACAATAATTTCTTGTAACTGTAATAAAAAGTGAAATTATGTCCCACCTTGTGTGGGAAATAACTTCACACAGAAGTGAAATTCTGGCCCACAAAAAAGTGAAGCTAATTCCCACCTAAGGTGGGACATAACTTCACCCGAAAAAAGTGAAATTATAACCCACTAGAGGTGAAATTATGACCCATGTGAAGTTATGACCTGTGAAGTTATGCACCCGCACCGTTCAAAAAGTGGTGTAGACTTATTGTTTCAAAACATGTTCAAATAATCATCTCGATATTTTTTTGCGTGAGAAACGTATCCTATAAGAAACTTCCAACCACAGCTACCATTAAGAATATTTATACATTCTTCTAACGAAAGAAAACTTGTGGAAAAATAGAGTCTATGTATTTCCTGCAAAATTGGACAAAATGCTATAAAATTTAAGACGTTTTCGTTCTGACCGAGATTGCAAAGCGAGCAGATAGGATTTAAGTCAGATCCATGAGGTCTACAATTCGGCGCAGGGACATACACTCATGGTCACACAATTAAGTTATTTTTATAAAATTAGGTTTACATATATCCATATATTAAGTACAAATTACAACGAAAGCAAAATTTGTTCAAATTCTAAATATTTACAATCACAATCATTAAAAAAAACCAAAGAAAATAAATTCCACTATAACAATAGTCATTTCTTTAACAAAAAATCAATAATATATAAAATAAGTGTGGCCATATAATTAAGTCACATAAAAAAAAATAAGCAAAATATGATAAAAAAACATAGTTTTTTTAACCGCACAGTTGATATTTCGTAGGATAGCCTTTCTGTTTCGATACGGCGGATATTCTCCTTGGCATGGAGTCCACCAAACCTTTCCATTGCTCTACGCTACTATTATTCCACTCTTTCTGTAAAATACTCCAGAGAGTAGTCTTGTTGGTTGTTTTTTTTCCGCAACTTTTTTTTTAGAATGTCCTCAAATTTCCAATAGGGTTTAAGTCCGGTGACATTGCTGGCCACCATAAAACATTCACTTTACGCTCTTCAAGGAAAGATTTCAGAACTCTTAACTTGTGTTTGGGGTCATTGTCGGGCTGAAAGATCCATCATTGGGGTAATTCGTTCTGGCGATAAGATTTTTGTCCAGTACGTCCCGGTAGTCAATACCTGTCATTTTCCCGTTTATTTGACACAGCGGACCGACACACCATGGCTTGTGAAACACGCCCAAACCATTATAGAATTGCCGCCATGCCTAAAGGTCTTTTTGGTGTATCTTGGGTTCAGCTCAGCATTTCTCATCAACAAATATTGTGAAAGGTGAGGGTCAACATTATGGAAATGACGGCAAACCGTATGTTAGACGTCTCATGAAATACAAGGAAAATAGTCTTGGCCGAGAAGGACATCGTTAATCCGAAATAACGTCGCTGCAAAATGCTTATGCATTATCTTTTTCTCCATTTTCTTTGATTTGAAAAAGAAGTTTCGCTCAGATGTTCTAATCCATCCATTCAAAATTTTTGTTTTGCATTGGCTTATCAGTCCAGGGAAAGCTAGGTAGTTTTCAAAAGGTAAACAAATTAATGTTAAATGAAACCAATTGGAAAACGAAGAGAATCTTAAAATTTTTTTTAGGAAAAATAAATTAGAGCCGATCTTAGGTCATTAAGTATAGTAGGGGTGGGATTTAAAGGGCAAAAAACAGTCCATTTCGATTTCCGACAGGGCTGTTAGAATTTTTTTTATAGCTATCCTAAATAATGTTTTCAATATCTCTTTTGAAACAAAAAAAAACTTTTTTTGGCCCAGTCTAATACATCTGCATGTGATTTTAATATTGCACATAAAATACAAAAGTGTCACAACTCAAAAATCTTAGTTTTTCAGTAAGGGCGAAAAACTGTTTTAGGAATGCAGAAAACGTATAAAAACTAAGAAAATAAGCCACGTAAGCAATAGGAATCAGGCAATTAACAACCTTCAAAATAATACAAGCATTTATTTTTGGTTACGTGACATTTAAATTCACTTTTTTGAGTTATGACATTCTTGTTAATATTTTCTTAAAAAAAACGGTAACGACTTATTTTGAGTTCGTACACTATTGCATGTTCTCTTATTTTGAGTTGTGACTTGTGATGTGACACTTTTGCTTTTAAAAAAATGTTTACAATATGCATAAATGTTATAATGAAAAATGAAGACACATGAAAAAATCTTTTAATAATAAAAGAATTCTATTATTAGTTGGAGTATTGTGATCTAAAAATTAAGAAAGAAAGTTTTTGTGACCTTCACTCCATATATACGTTTCGCCCAAGTTGCACCCAGTGTGTTTGCACTGTAAACTTTATATAGGTGTAGGTAAACTTCGACCAAACATTGCGTATTAGAAGGGTGCAGCAACATCTAACTGATGAGCCCATTGTTGCAGCTGGGCGAAACGCATATATGGAGTGAAGGTCACAAAAACTTTCTTTCTTGATTTTTAGATCACAATACTCCAACTAATAATAGAATTCTTTTATTATCAAAAAATTTTTTCATGTAAACATTAGCCAGACCACTGGCAAACATATTTTAGGTGCATGAATGTAACCACATTCCCTTAGAAATATAAAGTTTACAGTGTGTTTGCAGTGTAAACTTCATATAGGTGTCTGTGAACATCGACCAAACATTTTCTCTTGAAAAACATGAGTTTACCCTCAATACCAAGCTAGGTATTTTTTTAATTCTGCGCTCGTCCTGAAGTAGAGCTAGGATTTTTCCGGGGAGAATTCAGGAAGCAAACACTGATATCAAATGACACGTGCTTTTCTTCAAATGACCGGCATGTGTGGTGACTTCGTGATTCAATCTGTCTTACGAACTGAAAACCAAGGTTTTTTGGCAACTAGACATGATGTTGCACAGCTTGTTTCTGTCAATACTGTCGTACGCATGTTTTTTCCAAGATCTCCCGTGTGCTGCACGAATTCTTTGACGTGGGGGTTTTTCAGACAGTCACAAAGACAAGACATCGCATCTGACGTTAATTAGGAGTATTCCTTTATAATTGGTGTAATTGTAAGATTTTCCATTCATTGAAAATGCTTTCTCCCGACTAAACCATGCAGCTGGTGCACTCTCCTTTCAAGCTATAATCACTAGCTTCCTTGAAAATTTCGGCGTCGGTCGAAACCGTCTGGAAATCCAGTTTTATTTGATTTAAGCTTACATACGAGCTTGCAACCCTAATTCTTCTGATCCATAGAGAATGGCATTCTTCTAATCGTTTAAGTTGAGTCTGCATAGTTAGCTTTTCAAGATCTTCAGAGGTGAATGCGGTTCTACAGCTATGTTTGCTTGGTGGTCTTTACGGGCTTCGTTATAAGATTTCCACCCCGGCAGGATTTTAAACTTTTGGTGCAAACTTTGAAGCTCATACTTTCAAAAAATTTCTGTATTTCCTTAAACAAGCGCCTCATGCGGCTTTTTTGTTTAAGAACTTGGTTTTCTTCCCTTCTTTCTTCATCGGAATCAATCATAGTTTTGGTCATTTCAAGCTACGTTTGGTCATTTTTATTTTCATTTTTGGACACATATTTTTTTGGCAAGTGGCAACCGTGACTGCAACTCGAAACCTTTTCTTAAAAAGTAAAACCGGTTTCTTTCATATGGAACAATAAAAACTATTTTTTTTTAATAGATCATCTAAACTGTCCTCATTCTAAATTCTTGCTTTTCATTTTTGAAAAGTGACAGAACTCAAAATAATGCAAACAATTTCCATAAAAAAAAGCAACGAAACTATCTTAACTCAAAATAAAATACTTAGGCTTATCGAACTTCAAATTCCAAAAATGACTAAACTCAAAATAATACGCTTTACAACTTTAAAAGAGCACTTGTTTCCTTCACAAACTAGTTACAAGTCACAACTAAAGATGTGTCATTTTTGTAAAAGTAACTTTGTAGACTTCCAAAACATTTAAAATGGCATTTCATCTACTGAGGAAAAAAATAATCAATATAAATCAACGCCGACTAGATGGATAGGTGGTTTGAAACAAGTTTTAATATTTCTCAAATCCAAAATCCCAAAAATGGGTTTTTCGAGTTGTGAGACTTTTGTAATACCTACATGTGCGATATATTATATTTATTTCTAATAGATAAAACGCATTAAAACTAAAAAAAAAACATTGATAAACACAAAAAATATACATATAAAGAAAATAAAACGACTTCAAACTAACATAACAAAGAAGTAAAGCATGCTTCTTTCACTCACTGCCAAAGCTTGTTGCAAATTCGGTTTATAAGGAGGGTCCTTCAAATTATCATTTGATCCTAAAAAAATTCAACAACGCTTATGAATATAAGAAAATTAGGGTTGATTTTCAATTTTTACTGAAGTCTGATTTGGATGAACATGAGGAGCGAGCACTGTTTTTTGTGCCCTGAACTAAAATTCATTTGGAACTATATATATCTCATCTTTTACACTAAAAAAAATATAAACATTGAGTCGGAACCTCGGAACTTATACCTATGCACACTAAAAGTTCTTACGAACGAAGGGTTTCATCCGTGATGGGAAAAGGTGAATTTTTTTTCGTCTTCTTTATAGTTTTTTACCTTCAGAGTAAAATCGTACGCACGTATAAAAAAAACTATGCATACAATTTGTAGTCCTAAAGCTATGTTCGGACGCCATATAAAAGCAACAAACGTTAGCAGTTGTGACGTCTGAACACCCTTTTGGGACAGTTAGCACATGCACGCAAATGGTTTGTGGACGATGTACCAAGCCCCGACCGAATATAAATGTACTACTTTTCGACTCGTCTGAACACCTCGCACATGTTTTGTGACAGCTTGTGTGCATGTACGAGCATGTCCGATCTTCCCAATCATGTGCGGTGACACAAACACAATGCAACGCAAATGTGCATATTTTATGCAAATCAGTCGTCGCGTCGTTGTGAAGTATAGTTTTCATTGGTTTTCAATTAAAAAATAATAATTATAAAGTGAGTGAAGCGAAGTGTGTTGGCAGTAGGCGGTTTTTGTGTTCATGAATGCAATACATACTGAAATATTAAATTTCTTGTGTTTTATGTTTTTTGACTAGATCATTTTATACTTTGTTAATTTTTTTTATGATTAATTATGAAAACACTAACCAAAATTGATTGTAAGTTAATCATATTAAAGGCCCAAACAGCAATAGTACTCCACTGTATATTCAACATTTTCAAGTAATTTCAACACTTGCTAGTTCATGTACGGTTTAAGCTTCGTCAAAAATCACAAACCACGAGCAAAACACAAATTTCAAACAATTTATGTTGATTTCCTTAGGGAAAAAAGCACTATTGAAAAAATGTAAAAATGCTCTTTTTTGTCCCTCTGTGACAAAGTCCAGTTGTCAGCTGTTCTCTTACAAAACAAAAATTATTCCAAAAATAATTACAAATCCTCTTGCTCAAAATATCAAATACCCCTTCAATTAAATATAGTTCACTATTCACTTTTCTCATTTCAAACTCAAAACTGGCAATCGTCAAATATTTTGTGTTAGAGTTAGTGAAACTGCGTGTCTGTGACTCTTGCCCCCGAATCGAGATTCATAAAAAACTTTTTTGCGGCAAAAAAACTGATCTAGTGACTGTATGGAACACTTTTCTAGAAGAAAGAACTTTTAAAAAGTGCTTTTGAGTACCAGAGGAAATCGAAATTATTTAACTATCGCAAAACCTGCATATGGGTGATGTACGGTTCTATCTGCTTATTGTGTGAGCACGTCGCACATCGACCGTTAAATTTGCGTTCTTGTTTCAGGACATTGAATGTGCGAACAAATAAACGCCAACTTATGTGCGCCTTTTCGGAAAACATCTGTAAATTGTCTGCATATTCATAGACGCGAGTGTGCACTGATTTACGTAAAACATATGCGAAGGTTTTGAAAATATTCTATGTGACGTCAGAACCGCAAATATGTGCGGCTCTTTATATGCCGTCTGCACGTAGTTTAACTTTCATTTTGAATTTTTGTATCAAATAATAGTTAATGAACAAGCTTTTGATATTGTAATGCACACTCAACATTTAAAACCAATTTCCTAATCGAAAACGTTCAACCGAAAACACAAGCGGCAACTCTATTAGGTACATCAAATGACAGGCGTTGCTTATAAGTCAGTGTATGTGAGTGTAGAAGTATACCAGGAGGGAAAATGGTTGACAGCAAATGTGGAGACAACTGGAACGCTCTAGATGTATTGTTGATCTATAGAAATAGGCCGCTGACGCAACCAGGAGTCAGATTAGATATTAGAGTGATAATGTTAAGAGTGAGTTATTGTAATTATTGGAAGAGTGTGGAGGAAGAGGAAGTGAGTGAAAGTGTAGATTTTTCTAGTATGATGAAACTTTTGTTAGAACAACGAAACGAGCAAAAAAAGAAGAGCAGAATGATTTGGAACAACTTGAAGCTTAACGAAACAGGCAAAAGAAGGAACAGCAGAATGTTCTCGATCGACTCGAAGTACAACAAAAGAAGCTAAAAGAGCATCGACATGAGCAAAAGAAGGAACAGCAGAATGTTCTCGAACAACTGGAAGCACAACGAAACGAACAAAAGAAAGAACAACGGAATATTCTAGAAAGACTTGAGCCGCAACTGAATGTTTCGTGAATCGTTTCGAAATCGAAGAAGCCGATGTGATAAACAGTTCTCTGTTCTGACCAAGGAATTGCACCAGATCCGGAAAATCAAATTTCGAGAATCTGCTGGAGAGTTTGCAAGGAAAAAGGAGATGAAACCGCCAACATTTGATGGACAGTCTTCTTGGCCAGTCTGCAAGAGACAATTTGAGGCAGCCGCGACAACAAATGGCTTGGACGACGAATTCAAGTACATTGCACTGACTCTTGCTCTTAGAGGACCAGCAGCTGAATTACTTCAAACAGTTCCTTCTGGTAATGTCGGCGATATCAGTTCTCTCTTGGCAGCTATAGATAAACGCTTTGGAGATAGCCACTTGAAAGAAGTCTTCCGAGTCCAACTCAATAACAGAGTCCAGAAAAGGGGTGAAAGTCTACAGCAGCTCCAAGCAGACATCGAAAGACTGGTTCACCTTGCATACCCGGATGCTGAAAAGAAATCATCAGCCAGCTGGCTGTTGAGTCCTTCGTTCGTGCCATTTCCGATATACATCTTCGATATACATGATCTAGCAAACTGCTAGAACACGTACGCTTTCTGAAACTTAAAAAAAAAAAAAATACTATAGAACCAGCGAGGCAGACTTGCAAGATGAAGGAACTGCAATAAGACCGGGCACTTACAGCTTCAATGCCGACTATCACCAAATAAAGCCGCTTGTCAACATTGTGGAAGCAAGAGATCCAACCTAGAGCAAGGTAACAACAACACCAGCGCTGCTTATCAATCCGTTTTCCATCAGGGAAACGAGTAAGAACCAACTTCGAGGGGCAGAGGCTGGTTTCTTGTATCGATGGCCCCAGAACCACCATCCAGGTCTCCCAGACCAAACGAGACAACAAAAGTCTGACTGTGGAGACTACTATTAACGGGAACAAACATGTGGCTACGACACCGGTGCCACAGCATACATGGTACGTCGAGACCTGGTAAGGATGACGTGGCTTCATAACACCAATAGCTACCGTCTTAGAACCGCAACGGGAGAAGCAGCAAGAGTATATGGAGAAGTGTGTCTTAAAATCTGACTGGCTGATCTAGTGTTTACTCAACGATTCCTGGTGGCAGATATATGTGACGAGTGCATCATTCGAATCGACTCTATGAAACAGCACGGAGCTATTTTGGACATCGGTAATCAAGTTTTGAGATACCAAAATAAAGAAATTGCAATGACCTATTCGAATGAAAATAGGTCAAAACTGAGGACTGTCATCACGGAAGATTTGATTCTGCCTCCTTCTTCTGAAGTGTTCGTTTGGAACGTTGGAATCGGGGCGGTACTATCCCAAGTGCATGATGGCGATGAGAAAGTGGTGGCATATTACAGCAAGGTCCTCTCGAAGCCCGAAAGAAACTACTGTGTGACCAGAAGGGAACTGCTAGCTCTTATCTTGGCAACAAAGCACTTCCATAAGTACATCTATGGACAGAAATTCCTTCTGCGGACAGACCATGGTGCTCTGAACTGGCTGTTGAACTTCAAAAATCCAGAAGGTCAAGTCGCAACGTGGATAGAAAGACTGCAGACTTATGATTACCAGATTCAACACCGTAGAGGAAAGCTGCACTCAAACGCAGACGCATTATCTCGAAGACCTTGCAAAGTGGATTGCAAACATTGTAGGTGGGAAGAAGACAAAGAAAATATTACCGCTCAGCGACTAAGAGTTGACCCAATATGTGGATGGAGCAATGAGGAAGTGAGAACTGCTCAGCAGGAGGATCCAGATATTGAACCCATTCTCGCATGGAAAGAAAATGAATAGAAACCTGAATGGGGAGACATTTCTGACAGGAGTCCAGTTCTAAACGCCTAATGGTCACAGTGGGACTCACTTTTTGTGCAAGATGGTCTCCTCAGGCGAAGTTGGGAGTCTGCTAACGGTAAATCGTATGTGATGCAGCTGATCGTACCGCAATCGGAAGTCAGTGAAGTTCTTCGGGAGATGCACGACGGACCTTCTGGAGGCCACCTGGGAGTTAACAAAACACTGGAGAAAGTGCGACATCGGTTCTATTGGTTGTATGCTAGAGATGACGTGGAGAAGTGGTACCGAACATGTGACAAGTGTGCTGCCACCAAAGGACCTGGTAAGAAGATTCAAGGTAAGATGCATCAGTACAACGTTGGATCGCCTTTTGAGAGGATTGCAGTAGATGTGGCTGGGCCTTTTCCAGAGACCAACGCTGGAAACAAGTACGTTCTGGTTGTAATGGACTATTTTAGCAAGTGGCCTGAGGCGTATGCCATCCCAAATCAAGAAGCCAAAACGGTGGTCGACCAGATTGTGTTTAACTGGGTGAGTAGGTTTGGCGTGCCTATGGAACTCCATTCCGAAAAAAGGGAGGAACTTTGAGTCAAACATCTTCTAAGGAGTGTGCGGACTACTTGGCATCAAGAAGACGAGAACCACACCGCTTCATCCACAATCTGATGGGATGGTTGAAAGATTCAACCGCACCTTGAAAGAACACCTCACCAAGGTCGCAGGCGACTATCAAAGAGACTGGGATAGGCACGTACCGCTATTCCTGATGGCCTATAGATGTGCGGTACATAGCTCGACAGGACACCATCTGACATCCTCTTCGGAAAAAGCATGCGGCTGCCCAGCGAACTTAACCTTGGATGCCCCACAGAGAAGCCACAGGACACGAACGAGTATGTGGACGACCTCAAGGAGAGACTCGCTGACATCCATAAAAGAACAAGGGAACGGTACGTTGCAGTTACCCGTCGATCGCAGCCGTCTGGCATGCTACGATTCAATTCCCAGAAAGCATACTCCAATAGAATCAAACATTGTTTGTGCGTTTGGGTCCATTCACTCTACATGACACAACCATCGTAGCCTCGCGATGCGTACTCTTCAGCACATACAGCTCGTTGTTGTATCTTCTTCTCCACACATTGTCTTCGCATACAGGACCAAAGATCATTCAGAGATTTTTTCTTTCGAAACGACCAAGGGTTTCCTCATCCGCTTTCGATAATGTCCATGCTTCTGCGCCGTAAAGCAGGACTGGGATAATTAAGGTTTTATACAAGGTTACCCTGGTTTTTCTGTAGAGGGTTTTGTTTCTGAATTGCTTTCTTAACCCAAAGAAGCAACGGTTGGCAAGAGTCATTCTCCGTTTGATCTCCGCACTGATGCTGTTTTTTGTGTCTTTAGCGGACGCTAGGTAGAAGAAGTCCTGTACTACCTCGAAGTTATGTCTGTCTATTGTGACGTTTTGTATAATTTGTCGATGTTCTGTGTCCTTGTTTGATGACAACATATACTTCATTTTGCCCTCATTAACCATCAAACCCATTTTTGCACACTTCCGTTTCAATACTCACACAAGCACCTATGACATCACGCTTATTTCTTCCCATTACGTCAATATCGTCTCCATAGGCGAGTAATTGTACAGAGTTTTGAAAGATTGTTTTTCTGGTGTTGACGTTTGAGTTTCTTACAATCTTTTCAAGTATGATGTTGAAGAAATTGCAAGACAGTTTGTCGCCTTGCCTAAAGCCTTTTTTGAAATCAAACGCCTCGGTGAGTTCTTTACCAACCGTGACGGAGCAGCATGAATTCTCCAAAGTCATCCTGCATAGTCGTACGAGTTTTGCAGGGATGCCGAAACTAGGCATGGCTCTGTACAGCTCGTCTCTTGCTGCTTCTTTCTCTTTTTGAGAGTTCGGTGTTCTTCCCTTCTTTTCTCCTTGTAAGTAAGTAATCGTAAGTAATCCTTCCCTAATTTTGCATTAAAGTCGCCAAGAACGATATTCACGTCGTATCTAGGGCACTGCTCATATGTTTCTTCGAGGAGCTCGTAGAAACAGTCTTTGGAAATGTCGTCTTTCTCTTCTGTGGGGGCGTGGGCGTATATTAGGCTAATGTTAGCGAACTTAGCACAGTTCATTCATTCTCTTAACTTGGTCGTGAGAGGACGTGTTTTCTAATATCGTGCGTGGGGTGCGTGCTTTTTTTAAATTAACGTTTCTCTAATTGAACCATAAAAGTCTTTAATAATGATTTGTTTGATATGCAATGGTAAAATTGAACGGGCTGATAAGTGTAAGATTACGTGTGCGGGGTGTTCTTCCACATTTCACTATTCATGTGCGAATGTCGTGGCTTCTGACGTTGAATACCTGAACGCAAATAACATAGACTATCAATGCTCTAAGTGCCATGCGCAACGGCGTAAGTCTCAACATCACAATCAACAGCCAGTTACGCCACTTCAGTCTCGGGTTACAGCGGATGATCCAAAACAAAAATCTAATGATAATATCGATGAACCTAAGCTTCAACATCAACATCAGCATGCAAAACAAACCCGTAAAAATATGACACAACACGAACAACAACAGCAAGAAACATCCAAGCAACCGCTGCCGCTGCTAATTGATGAGGCAAAATTACAAAAACGTACAGCTACTAAGCAACGGACCGGGCAAGCAGATTTAAATAAAAAAAAAAAAAACAACACCTCCACGAAATGGTATTTCAACTGCTCAACAGTTAAATGCACCAACATCAAACGCATCTCCGCAGCCAGATTTGCATTCACCGTCGTCACTGCCCAACGATCAAAATTCGATTACTCTTCAGATGCTTTACAAGGAAATAATAAGCCTAAAACAAATAAATAGTGAATTCCTTTCTTCTCTTCATGAGCTTAAAGAGGAAAATGTCGATCTAAGGCGAAAGCTAATTGGACTAGAGAGCAAGCTGAACTGGAGGGAACAAAAGCTGAAAGAGAGTACAATTGAGATAGTGGGCATACCAAAAGTCAATAAGAACAACGCAGCAACGTGTGTGCAAACAATTTTTAATAATGCACTGAATGTTAAGGTCGAAGAAGAGGAAATTGAAAATATTTACGTTAAGCCGATAAAAAAATCTAGCTCTGGTATAGAGGAAAATATCGTTTGCGTTCAACTCTCCTCGCGTGCTCTTAAAGAAAAAATAATGTTGCGGAAAAAAAATGAGAAGGGGAAGCTGAATACATCTTTATTCACCGGCAACAAAAAAAGTAGTATTTTTATTAATGATTCTTTTACCAAATGCACTAGAGTTTTATATATGGAAACTAAAAAAGTTAAAATAGAAAGAAAATACAAATTTTTATGGTTTAGGAATTCTCGTATACTATTGAGAAAGGTTGAAAATGGTGAGGTTTTTGTCATAAGATCTTTTGAAGACTTGAATAATTTATAAAAGTCTTGCTTCAATGCTAAATTCAATGATTAATTTTGATCTTATAAACAACAATTTCACCACATCAACCACACGGGTCTATGAAATAACTCCCACGAAATAAGTCCCACTTTTAAAAACGAAATAAGTCCCACCAAAAATTGCTATTTTGAAAGTGGGAGTTATTTCGTTTTTAAAAGTGGGACTTATTTCGTCAATTGGTGGGACTTATTTCGTTACACGTTTTTATTTTAAGTGGGACTTATTTCGTTTTGAGTGGGAATAAATTCGTTTTGTAAAGTGGGAGTTATTTCATACCCCTAAATTTATATTTTTTTCTTATGCAAAAAGTTATGGTTGTCCCTTTTACGAAATGTCCAATATTTCGTAAAAGGGACAACCATAAATTTTTGTCCTTATCTCTCATGGCTCTTCTTGCTTGTATACGATTTTTCTTTATTATTCCTCTGCTTTGATTATTCATATTATTCGACGTGTGTTTTTTTCGAAGAGCCAAATACTTATTATTTGAAATCGCATTAAACAATGAAAAAGTGGGACTTATTTCGTTTATGAAAGTGGGACTTAATTCATTTAAGAAATATATTATTCAAGGGGGAGTTATTTCATTTTCAGTGGGAGTTATTTCATTTCAAGTAAATTTTTAAATCATTTCATTTTGGTGGGACTTATTTCGTTTTCAAAAGTGGGACTTATTTCGTGGGAGTTATTTCATTTTTTTAAGCATTTTTTGGTGGGACTTATTTCGTTTTTAAAAGTGGGACTTATTTCGTGGGAGTTATTTCATAGACCCCAACCACACATAGCGCTACTGATAGTATTTTCAACTCAAATTTGGATTTTTTCACATGAAATTAATCAATTTAAATTGCGAAATTATAATTTTTATGGGAATCCTAATAATGTGTATTCTGCAGGTGGAGTCGGAGTTTTTGTGCGCGATTCGTATGAGTGTGAGGTAAAAAACTATAGTTTGAATAGTGCAGATATCATAAAGATTTCTTTTTCTTTTCGCGAGGAAAATTTTAGTTTTATCTGTGTTTATCGTTTTAATTTTATATCGGTTCAAGTGTTTGTTGAAGAATTTTCAATTTTCTTAAATCAAGAACGAGCAGCCAATCTTGTCATTTTGGGTGATCTAAACATAGATCTCTTGGCTCCAAGTATTGCCTTAGATTTATATAATACTCTGTTGTCTGATCATGGACTTTCATCTTTTGTTAACGAGGTCACTAGACCAATCTCAGGTACCTGCCTTGATCATGTTTTTGCGCGTTTCACTAAGATATCTTTGGACGACTGTGCTGGCATTGTATTTGATCTGCAAATTACAGATCACTGCATGACGGGTCTCATTTTCAAAAGTCTAAAATACTTTGAGCAAAACAAAACGAACATTGAACGTAGACTAACTAAAGTTGATTTTAAAAAGCTAAATCGTAAATTGCTTTATGAGGACTGGGAGGAAGTTTATGCTGAAGAAAATACATCTAGAGCATATGATTTATTTTTAGAATGTTTAAAGAACCATATAACCAATTCCACATACTCCTTCAGACAAAACAGATCAAATATAAGGTTAAAACCTTGGACAAATCGTTCTCTTCTGACTAAAATCAAACTTAAACACAAAATTCGCAAGAAATGCCTTAAGCATCCATTAAACACAAACTTAAAAACTCGTTATAAAAAATTATGTCGCAAAATAAACAAAGATATACGTTACAGTCGCGACGTCTACTATCGTAATAAATTTATACATGCGAAAGGTAACTCTGTCTGGCTTAATGAAGATACAAAAAGATAGCAAAGATGTTTCTGATCCCAAAGACATTGCTAATATCTTCAATAACTATTTTGCTGCAGTAGGTCAAAATTCATTTCAAAATGATCTACCTTCTCTCTGTAGTTGCTGCTCAAGTTTTAGCACTTTGAGCGAGGGCTATAATAGAAATAGTTTCTTTTTTGAAAATATCTCTGCCTTGGAAATTTTGAAGACCATTAACGCTTTGAAAAACTCAAATTCTTGTGGAAGTGATGGCATTTCCAACGATGTACTGAAACAAACAAGGTTCAATATAGTAGACATTCTTGCACATATTTTTAATTTGAGTGTTTTCTCTGGATGTTTCCCAGATAGTTTAAAATGTGCTCATGTTGTTCCAATATTTAAAAAAGGAGTAAAAACAGACATAAGAAACTATCGACCGATTTCCTTACTGTCTTCCATTTCAAAAGTTTTTGAAAAAGTCATAAAAACATGGATCCTGCGCTTTTTGACTAATCAAAATTTCTTTAGCCCTCTTCAATTTGGTTTTAGGACGGGTCTATCCACAGAAGATGCACTTTTGGACTTCTGTTGTTTTATACAAAAAGGTCTGGATAGCAAAAAATTTTGTGGTTCACTCTTCGTTGATATTACCAAAGCATTCGATATGGTAAACCACAGTATACTTCTAAACAAGTTAAATGACATCGGGTTCCGTGGTTTTTTTCACCGTTGGGTTGAATCTTATTTGAGCAAACGTAGTCAAAAAGTTAAAGTTAGCAATGTCTTAAGTGAATCCCAGAATATCAATGTAGGTGTTCCTCAAGGATCTGTTTTGGGCCCCATTCTGTTCTTAATATACATTAACTCTCTTTTCGAACAACCTTTTGTGGGACTAGTAAAAGCGTTTGCTGACGACCTTGCCATTGGATATGATGCAGATAGTCCTCTCAATATAGTTGCAGACATTAATCATGATTTAAATTTATTAAGGTTGTGGTTTGCGAATCATAAGCTTATTATGAGTAACAAAACAAAACTTATGTTTTTTAGTCATGAGTCTAATGAACCGCTTGATGTTAATGTTATGTTTCATGACCCTTGTTGTGTAAAATACAAATTGAATAACAACAATTGCTTAAGGTTAGATTCTATGTCCCTTTATGATTCGCACGCCGTTTGCAATGGAAATTGCTTTTATATAGAAACTGTAAAGCATTTTAAGTATCTAGGTGTGACAATAGATCAACATCGAACGAACACTTCAATAATTTGAAGCAGTACTTTTTATCAAGTATTAGATGTTTCTATCGTTTAAGGAAATTTTGTTCAAACACTACCCTAACTACAGTGTATTATGGATTGTTCCATTCAAGGCTACAATATGGAATTTGCTGTTGGGGAGGTGCTTATCTCAACAAATTACAACAGTTAGTTCTGCTTCAAAAGTGTGCAATAAGAAAAATATGCAACTCATCGCGTTTGGCTCACTCCATGGAATTATTTCGACGAACAAACATTTTACCCGTTCGCCACCTATTTTACTATAAAGTTTTAAAAATATTTTTTATAAGAGGTGGATATAGGCAAAGTCCTACTAGTGATCTTTATAACTTAAGAAGCAACACTCGCTCTGTGCCCACCCTGGCTTTTCGAACTACACTTTTTAGAAACTCTTATACGCTTGTGTCCCGCAAATTGTTCAATAAACTCCCTGAAGATATGCGTAGCATAAAGATTGCATCATTATTTCTTAAACGAATTAAGTCATGGCTCCTTAATTACAATATTGATGAAATCGAAATTCTGCTGCAGTACGTTGTTTGATATAATGTTTTCTAGTTTTGATAAAATTTTGTTCTTGTTTTGCTTAATTTTGTTTCACCATAAATTTCTATTTACAGCTTTGTTGAATCAATGTATCTTTGAAGACTCTAAATTTTAAATTTGATTGTTAAATATCAAATCATGTTTGTTAAATCTAAAGCGTAAATTTCATTTTGTCACCCCACATTGTAATTGTAATTATATAATATTATATTGCAGTCTATTTATTGCTTATGAAATGTAGCATTACCTCTATTTTTATTTCAAATATAAATGCTACAAACTATTCTCTAACACTAAAAATAATGTAAAGTTATAAAACTAAGAAATTATAAAAATTGTAAAAGGGAATATGAATAAATACAAATACAAAAATACAGTTCCAAATGGCCACTAAACGCTCATTAACTGGATTTTGGTTAATCACCTAATCCCTGAGTCTTCCTCTAACGACAAATCTGCACCCAAATAAGCGCTATTTCCGTTGTCTGTAGCAATTGCCGTAGTATATGTTTTTCATCTTCTTTATGCCCGGTCCACTCCACCGCACGTCTTGGATGGCGGTTATGTCTGCTTTGCAGCATTCCAGGGCGTACGCTTATTCTCCAGCTGCACGTAGTCCGTTAAGAAATCATACGTTCCACGTGCAGATCCCGAGGTCATTGTCCTTTCATCGTTTGCTTGGATCGTCGACTTTGAAATCATAATCGTTATCCGAGGCTTTTGGTTGTTTCGGAATTGGGCTTTTTTTACGTGGTTGGGTAGTTAACCCTACGCACAACCCCCAACCTGGAGGGCCAGGTCCTTTAAGATCTCTTCGGACATAAAGGGCTGAAAAAAAAACCAGTGTCAGTACCCTGCTGCAGGGGTGTGAGTGCTGCCGTGCCGTTGGCTCACCAGGAGCTCATCCACCGCCATCTCTACTTCAATACCCTGTCCAAGTATTGAAAGACTCTGAAAGACCTTTAATCCAAATATGTTGGAGTAGAGCTACTTCAGGGGTTTCTGCTTTTTCTACCGTTGATTCTGTCATTCGTATTCATCCGCTGGGACATTTACGCGAAAGCTCTCGTAGACCACTGAGATTCTTGCAGTGAGTCATTGTTCGCAGAGCAATTATAGTGTTAATCACAATTCTTTTATCCGCATTCCTTTGTAAACACTCGCATTTACTTGTTTAGCAGGTCAGCTCTGGACGAAGCATCCTAGGGCCCAGTAGATACCGCGAGGAGTTATAGTAAGCACAATTAACGTGTACTATAAGTTACAACATTTTGGCGCCGCCAAGTTGGCACCAGTCAGAGTCTACCCGAATAGTACAACGCCCATCCCCAAGACAAGAGGCAGAAGATGCCAAAATGAAAATATTGAAAGTTATGTTGAAGAATTCAGGACAGCGCGTTACGAATTGAAAAGAGCCATGAATCGTAATTGGGAAGAGCTGCGACAAGATAATATCTTTTATATATTACCAACAGCGATCCCTGGGGACTAGGCTACAAGATTGTTTTGCAAAAGCTTGCAGCTCAGAAGCCTGTTGAAATTTTTAGCCCAGAAAAGATGAATCAAATTGTGAACACACTGTTCCCAACACATTCCAGCAGGCGACCCAACACCCCTGAGCAGTTACTTACTTAGGTGGGCATTACAGCTTGGGGTGAACCTGGGCCTCAACCAACATCCTTCTATAACGACTTCGATTTCGGGCGAGCTCTCTCCAGTTTCGCACTCCAAGTCGGTTGAGGTCTTCATCCACTTGACTGCGCCACCTAAGGGTCTTACTCTTCCGCAATTTCCCTGCAATGTGCTTTCGAATACCCGACGAGCCGGAGCGTTTGGGTCCATCCGCTCTTCATGACCCAATCATCGTAGCCCCGCGATGCGTACTCTTCTGGCTATGTCCATGTCGCGGTACAGCTCATACAGCTCGTTGTTGTATCTTCTTCTCCACACATTGCCTTCGCATACGGGACCAAAGATCATTCGGAGAATTATTCTTTCGAAACGACCAAGTGTTTTCTCATCCGCTTTCGATAAGGTCCATGCTTCTGCGCCGTAAAGCAGGACTGGGATGATTAAGGTCTTATACAAGGTTACCCTGGTTTTTCTGTAGAGGGTTTTGTTTCTGAATTGCTTTCTTAACCCAAAGAAGCAACGGTTGGCAAGAGTCATTCTCCGTTTGATCTCCGCACTGATGTTGTTGTCGGTGTCTACAGCGGATCCTAGGTAGACGAAGTCCTGTACTACCTCGAAGTTATGTCTGTCTATTGTGACATATTGTCCAATTCGTCGATGTTCTGTGTGCTCGTTTGATGACAACATATACTTCGTTTTGCCCTCATTAACCATCAAACCCATTTTTGCCGCTTCTGTTTCAATACTTGCAAAAGCACCTACGACATCACGCTTTTTTCTACCCATTACGTCAATCGTCTGCATAGGCGAGTAATTGTACAGAGTTTTGAAAATTTGTTTTTCTGGTGTTGACGTTTGAGTTTCTTACAATCTGTTCAAGTATAATGTTGAAGGAATCGCATGACAGTTTGTCGCTTTGCCTAAAGCCTTTTTTTGATATCAAAGTTCTCGGTGAGCTCTTTACCGACATTGACGGAGCAGCGTGAATTCTCCAAAGTCATCCTGCATAGTCGTACGAGTTTTGCAGGGATGCCGAAACTAGACATGGCTCTGTACAGCTCGTCTCTGTAGATACTGTCATACGTGGCCTTGAAATCGATAAAAAGATGGTGAATATCGATATTACGTTCTCGGGTTTTTTTCCAAGATCTGCCGTAGTGTGAAAATTTGGTCTATTGTGGACTTCTCTGGTCAAAAACCACATTGATAAGGACCTATCAAGTTGTTGACGTGGGGTTTCAGAATTTACATATTACAGCAGACAAGATCTTATAAGCGACGTTAAGGAGTCTTATCCCTCTATAATTGGCGCAATTGTGAGGGTCTTCTTTCTTTAGGATCGGGCATACGATACTGAGGTTCCATTCATCGGGCATGCTTTCTTCCGACCATATCATGCAGATCAGCTGGTGCATGCTTCTTTTCAACTGATCTCCAGCTGCCTTGAAAAGTTCGGCATCAAGGCCATCTGCACCTGCAGTCTTATTTGATTTAAGTTTGCATATAGCAAGCTTAACTTCTTCTAGGTCAGGAGGACGGCATTCTTGATCATCGTCCAAGCTGAATGGGGCAATCTGCCTGACAGCGGACTTTGTGTCCTCATCGCCGCTAAGCAGTCTGCAGAAATGATCTTTCCAGATCCTCAGTAGCGACTGTGACTCTATAACTATGTTTCCCTGCTGGTCTTTACAGGCTTGAGTTTGGGGCTTGCCACCCTGGCAGGATCTTTTTACCTTTTGGTAAAACTTCCGAATCTCATTCCTGTCATGGCACCTCTCTATTTCCTCAAACGAGCGCTTCTCATGCTGCTTCTTTTTCTTTTTGAGAATTCGGTGTTCTTCCCTTCTTTTCTCCTTGTAAATTGCGTTATACTGATCGTTAGCAGCACTCGTTCGTGTTTGCATAAGCATTTGTCGTGCTTTTTGCTTGGCTGCATTTACCTGCCTGCATTCTTCATCAAACCATGTGTTTCGTTTTGGTGGCCGAGTGAAACCGAGAACCTCAGAGGCAGCAGTTCTGATGGCTTCTTGGCATTGCTGCCACTGGTCTTCAATGCTTAATGCTGGCGGCATGGGATTCAAGGACAATTGAAGGGACACTCGATTGGAAAAGGCATTGGCAATCTTTTGCGATTGTAGCTTTCCGACGTCATATGTCTTCACAGTGTTAGTTCGTGCTGGTCGTGAACAAGATATCCTCATTCGTACCTTGGCTACAACAAGGTAGTGGTCCAAGTCAAAGTTGGCCCCTCGGAAAATTCGGACATCTAACACACTGGAAGAGTGCCTTGTCCGTTAAGAGATCTTACGTTCCACGTGCAGATCCGGAGGTCGTTGTCTTTTTTTCGTTTGCTTGGGTCGTCAACTTTGAAATCATTATCGTTATCCGAGGCTGCTTGTTGTTTCGGAACAAATTCTTTTGTACGTGGTTGGGTAGTTAACCCTACGCACAACCCCCAACCTGGAGGGCCAGGTCCTTTTGGATCCCTTCGGACACAAAGGGCTGGAATATCCAGAGTCAGTTCCCTGCTGCAGGGGTGTGAGCGCTGCCGTTGGCTCACCAGGAGCTTGTCCGTTTCTGCTTTTATGGCTGCTGAAGTCCCTGGGCAGTAGCAACACGAAATATCACTGTTTAGCGAAGAAGAACTCAATATTGCATCGCGCTGAAAACAAAAAAGCTCAAGGGCCAGATGGCATAAGTGTGGTGGCTTCTGTGAAGCTTTATTTCATGAAAAGTGTGGGGGCTTGCTGAGTATGATTTAAACGTCATAAGGTCAAAGAATAACATTGTCTTCGTTTGCGATGATAGCTTGGGCAGTTAAAGTGTAATTGAAAAATCACTGAAATTTTAAAATCAGTGAATGGAAACAAAGAAAGTGGCGCGAAAGAAGAAAAAGTAGTAAGCAGTATCATTGAGAAATTGAATGCACTAAGCAAGCTATGGTGAATGTCAACATAAAAGAGTGGAAAGCTAGAAAAATTCTGTGAGTCTGTTGTAAAAGTGTCCGTTGGTCGTATTAAGAAAAGTGAAAAAAAAAAAGGAAGAATTGAAAAATTGTGTTGATCGAACCTTGTGATTAGCGATATATAGCTAATAGAAACAACGGAGTAGTTGAAATCATGTGTGATAGTGAAGGTGAAAGAGATAGAGTGAAATGTGCAGTTGAAAAAGAGCTTGGTAATACATATGATATGAAGTTAAAGTACCGGTACTAAAAAAGCCAAAAGTGTTTCTTACAGGTTAATAGTGAAGAAATTAGTTAGAAACAAATTGAGAAGAGTCTAAAACTGCAAGACAAATCAGAGATCAAATGTGTCAAAGTTATGAAAATGGAAAAAAAAAGAAGAAATGAGAGAAAATTTGAATATTACAATGCTGTGGTAGAATTGAATTCCAAAACATTTCAAGTAACCATGAACGTAGATAAAGCAAATATTGGTTGGGACAGGTGCAAAATTTTTGATAATTTAAAAGTGTAAAGATGTTTTAATTGTCTAGGATTTACCTTCAACCAGTTAATACCCAACTTCCTACCCATTTTACAAGCTCCTCCAGTACCTTATTAGATGTGTTTTTTGTAAATAATAATGATAAAGTCTTGCCTTACGATCAAATCTCTGCGCCAGCGGTCTCAAAGCATGATCTTGTGTTTTTAACGTATAACTTTGACATTGTGAACTGCGTTAGTAGTTCAAGATACACTTATAGAGATTTTAAAATTATCGATTATGTTTCTCTTGAACGGCAACTTAACTCTATTCCGTGGAACTTAGTGTATTATATGAACTCGCCAGATGATCAAATCGAATTCATTAATCGAAATATTAAACTTCTTTTTTAATCACACGTTCCAATTAAAACTGCAACTAAAAAACAAAGAACGACTGCTTGGTTTACCAATGAAATTCGGGACTTGATGAAACGTCGTGATTTGGCTTACAAACAGTGGAAACGCTATCGGGTGGAAGAGCTCCATCGACTGTATAAGAATTTAATGCTGTTGTTTGTCAAACAAAATCTGCTAAGATGAAATACTATTCCAATCGTCTCAGGTCTACTTCAGACAGTCGTAAGATATGGAACAATATTCGTGACCTAGGAATCGGGAAAGTAAAGCTATCTTGTCCCACTAATATTGATCGAAATGATCTTAATCGTAAGTTTGTGCATAAATCAAATTCCAGCTCTCCAATTATAGATTCCCAGACGGATATTGGTGTCTCACAAGCAGAAACGTCCTTTGTTTTTAGACGAATAGAGGACGTGGATGTTGTGGAAAGTTTTCTATCTGTGAAGTCAAATGCCATAGGGGTTGATGACATCCATCCTACTTTTGTCAAAGCTATTCTGCCATCACTATTGCCATTTATTACAAACTTAATTAACACAATATTTATGACCGGCGTGTTTCCATCTAAATGGAAACTGGCAAAGATTATACCAATCCCCAAAAACTCAATAGGTGATGAATTCAGACCAATTTCAATTCTGCCCTTTCTTTCAAAGATTTGTGAAAGAATCATGCATAAGCAATTGACTGAATTTTTTACTCGTTATAAGCTATTAATACCGGTTCAGTCAGGAAGCATAGCGAAGCATAGCTGTACAACAGCTGTACTAAATTTAGTTGAAGAAATAAGAGAAATGCTGGAACAGGATTTTGTCACATTTCTAGTCCTTTAAGACTTCTCTAAGGCTTTCGATATGGTGGTACATTCCATATTAATCAATAAATTAAAAAAAAAATTTTTCAGTTCTAACTCTGCAATTCGACTCATCTCTTCATATCTAAGTGATAGATAACAAGCAGTTTTACTAGATGGAGTAATGTCCGAATTCTTGCCCCTAGTTAAAGGTGTTCCCCAAGGATCAATTTTGGGGCCTCTTCTATTCACAGTGTACATAAATGATATTGTTTCTGTTTTAATTAGTTCTTCGAAACATATATACGCTGACGATGTTCAAATTTACCGAAGTTTTCCTTTAGGTCTTGTCGAGGATTGTGCTTCAAATTTAAATGAAGATCTAAAACGTGTTTCGGAGTGGGCAGCAAAATGTGGCTTGGCACTTAACCCTGCGAAATGCAAATGTTTAGCAATTTCTAGAACACGCTTGGACCTATCATATTTTCCTAGTATAATGTTAAACAATTTCAGCATTGATTATGTCGAGTCCGCAAAAATCTCGGTGTTATCTTTAATAGAACACTAACTTGGATAAACCACATAAATTCAGTGGTGGGGAAAGCATACGGTGCTCTTCGAAATCTATGGGTTGTGCAAAATGTAACTCCATTTAAAACGAGATTGGTGCTACCGAAAACTTTGGTTGTTCCTTTGCTAGTTTATGGGTGTGAAATATTTTATGGGTGCGACGCTGCGAGCAAAAGGAAGTTACAAGTAGCTTATAACACCTTAATTCGATATGTTTACTGCCTTAGAAGATATGACCACGTTTCACACCTAGCTAAAAGTCTAGTCAATATGTCTTTCGAAAACTATGTGAAATGTCGTACGCTGATGCTTCTCTTCAACACTATCAAAAACAAAGAACCTTCTTACCTTTACGACAAAATCAAGTTTCCGACGTCTAATAGGTCTGCTAGCTTACAACTACCGCGGTTCAGTTACTTTACCTCTGAGAGACAGTTCTTCATCGCGGCTATCCGTCTCTGGAACTCAATTCCACGCAATATACGTGAGCTAAATGATGCGCAAGGATTTAAGAAGCAGTTACAACATTTCCTTAATCAGAGCAACTAAAATTTTCAAAGTTTTCCCTTCCCATTCAAGCTATTTCTGGAAAAAATTTTAATTAACTTTCAATCAGTAATAAAATCTATATTTATGTACCAATTCTTTAAGCTGGATTGGCTTTCTTACAGCCATTAATTTAAAAAAATTTCATTTCTTATGTACATTTCTTTCAATTTTTTACTTCTCTTATGTACTTTTTTTTTTTTTTTGTCAGGAGTAAATCTTCAAAAGACACTTAGTAGTATTCGATACCAAGTAGTGTGGGATTCTTACCCACTAAAAACTCCTCATAATCAGAACCAATCTATAACGATCGACAACAGATTTTTCTTTCTCAATAATATTATCTCTTTAAGGGAAGCTTAAACTTTTAATGCTTCCCATGACTTTTAGGCCATTAGCTCGTGTGGCTTGGTTCTTCTTAATCTCCGAACATTGCCTCTCGTATTTAATACGGACTCCATTTCAGAGTTGATATGACTGCAGTCGCTGATTGTGTGATACAGCATGTTTTCTTACAACTTCTGTAACCGTTTCTATTTGTAGGTCACGATGTAAATCGCTATTTCTTATATACCATGGTGCATTTACTATTCCACGAAGGACTTTGTTTTGGAACTTTTGGATGATTTCAGTATTTGTTTTCTTTGTACAGCCCCATAATTGGATTCCATAGGTCCAAACAGGTCTAAGTACTTGTTTATAAAGCATTATTTTATTTTCGACAGATAAGTCCGAATTTCTACCGAGTAACCAGTACATTTTTCTATATTTCAAGTTGAGCTCTTCCCTTTTCTTTTTGATATGCTCTTTCCATTTTAGCTTTGCATCCAAATTCATCCCAAGGTATTTGGCCGTATTGGCGTAGGGTACAGCTTGATTGTTGATGAATATGTGAACGTAGCTTAACTTTTCATTTGTAAAGTTTATATGTGCAGATTTAGCTTCATTGAGCTTGATACGCCATTTTTTGGTCCAATCACTAACGGTGTCGACGGCATTTTGCAATTTCTCAGCAGCCTTGACGACGCACTTACTGGATGCCAAAATTGCGGTATCATCTGCAAAAGTAGCCATAATGGTGTTGTTATCCACTGGAATATCCCTTGTATATAGCAAATACAGGGTAGGTCCTAGGACGCTTCCTTGTGGAACACCGGCTTGTATATTACATAGCTTTGAATATTCTTGATCATACCGTACTCTGAAGAGCCGGTTTGAGATATAAGATTGTCGAATGCTTGAGCAACATCTAAAAATATAGCCCAACATACTTGTTTTTCTTCTAATGCTTTTTCAACTGCATCCGTTATTCTATGAACTTGGTCTATCGTGGAATGTTTATTTCTAAATCCAAACTGATGATTTGGGATTAAATTTCTTTCTTCAGTTTCACCGGAGCTTTCGACTGTGTATGACGTGGTCATTTCCCTCTCGCAAGTTCTTAAAAAAACGAAAATTCCCAAACGCGACAGATCGCCCGTAACCGGGGACAAGCCTTTGTCCTCGGATAAAAAACTTCGTTCCACCATGTTTCCAACAAGTGGTTCTAGTAAAAATCCTTACTTTAACAAGTTTACTCCCCTCCAATGCCATCCAGATACTGATAATTCAGATATGGAGGACGTCGATTCTGCTATCAGTAAAAAAGTGTATGTGCCTCCTATCAAAGTGCTACAAAAATCGCCTCAATATGTGCATTGTCTCATGAAAAGCCTTAAAGTGTCTAACTACTCAGTTAAGAAATTAACAATTGGAATAAAAATTATGTTGGATTCAATGGATTCCTTTAATATTGTTTTAAATAAACTAAATGAAGATAATTGCCAATACTTTTCCCATGACATTAAAAGTGAGAAAACCTTTAAAGTTATTTTGTATGGTCTGGATGACATCAATACTCATGAACTTAAGACCGAACTCGCATCCCTTGGCTTAAAATGTGTTGACATTAAGAAAATTGAAAAAAAATACGATCAATTTACTGACTATTTTTATCTGATTTCCTTTGAAAATGGATCGATAAAATTAAATGAACTTAAAAAAAATTATCGTTCTATTCTTCACACACAGGTTAATTGGAATTACCAAAGAAAAATCAAAGGTAAGGTGACACAGTGCTTTAATTGTCAAATGTTTGGACATGGTGAGAGAAACTGTCACATTAAAACATATTGTGCGATTTGCGCTGGGCCTCACAAAACAAGTGAATGTGACGCTTCTTCAAATAAATGTGCCAACTGCAACGGCAATCATAAAGCTACTGACATCACATGTTCTAGTAGATCTAAATACTTGGAAATCAAACAAAGATTATCTGGAAGTAAAACGCACTACCAACCAAGAACCCAATTCGCTGCAGCCGCTCAAACTTCTGCTCACCATGCCTACCAAAAACCGGTTTCGTTTGCCTCAATGAGTGACTTTCCTTCGCTTAAGAAACCTCATGAGCGACGCCAAATCAATGCATCGAGCAAAAACTCTCCATTATCAAACTCTCTACAAACATCTCTGCCAACGGCAAATGCGTGGGAGCATGAAACATGTGGAGCTTCTACATCCAACATAAACAACGTCAACAATGTATCCAGCAACAATTCTAATCTTCTTACGATGGAAGAATTAAATGCCTTATGTATGGAAATGATTTCCAATTTAGCTGTTTGTAAAACAAAACTAGAGCAATTTAATGTGATCGCACATTTAGCTACTAAATTCTTATACTCTATCAATAAATAAAATGACAGACACACAAATAAAAATAATAACTTGGAATGCTAAAGGCATACGTAATAAGATTATTGAATTCTTAAATTTTTTGAATAGCTACAAAGTTGATGTTGCTTTAGTAACTGAAACTTGGCTGGATATTGACATTAGACTCCCGTCAGCTGACTTTAAATGCTATCGAATGGATAGAATAGATCGACTAGGTGGTGGAGTCGCGATTCTTATAAGAAAGTCGATTCAACATTCGCTTTTACCTGTCATTTCAACACAAATTGTTGAGAATATAGGAATACAGATCAAATTAAAGAACCACAAGACTATTAAATTGTACTCCATTTATTTTCCTGGTGGATCTTCATCAGATTTAAAAAGAAAATGGCTTAAACAAGATCTCAAGAAGATATTTACAATGGGTGGTGATTTTCTACTAGGTGGTGATTTTAACTGTAGGCATAAAGACTGGGGTTGTGCTAGAGCAAATGCTTGGGGTAATATTTTAGCCGACCTTCCATTGACATTACCAATTAATATTTTTTATCCTCCTTGTCCAACTTATTTTCCTGCTAGTTCCCGTGGTTGTCCTTCAGTACTTGACCTTTTTGTGTCTAATGTTCCTTATATCATAACTGAACCTGTGTCGTTTAGTGCTCTCAGTTCTGATCACAATCCTGTTTTTTGTAACCTATCTTGGTTGGGGGAAAGAAAGGTGCAATATTTTCTAGACATTAAGAATACTAACTGGAAATCCTTCAAATCTAACATAAAAATTAACCTGTTAAATGATTCCACTGATCTTGAAAGTATTTCTTGCAGTGAGGATGTTGACTCTATTGTACAGAAATTTACGCAAGCTATTTTTTCTTCTGCTAGTGTAAGTGTTCCTAAGCGGCAAAAAATAAACCAATGTAAGAAACTTCCAATCCACATATTAGAACTTATTAAAATAAGAAACATTCACAGAAAAAATTGGCAAAAATATCGTCAACCCTTTTCTCGAGCTATGGTTTCCTATTTTAATAAAATCATTACTGATCAAATATATATCAATCGAAACGAAGAGTGGAACAAAAAATTGAAAATTCTTGATAAAAACGCTAAGCCCTTCTGGAATATTGTAAAACTAGTAAGACACAAAAACCGAAAAATACCATTTCTGAAGGATTCATCAAGTACTTTATTCACTGATGCAGAGAAAGCGAATTTGCTTGGTGAAAACTTTACTAAAAATCACGTGGTTGCTCAGCATTTGGGCGAGTTTGAAACAAATGAGCTTGTAAGTGATGAAATACAGAGATTTGACACTTTATATGAATCAACTCCTCATCAAATGTTCGTAGCAGAGGAGGATGTAAAAACTGTAGTCAAAAGGCTTAAGTCCCGAAAATCAGAAGGTTTAGACAATATAAAAAATATATACCTAAAAAATTTACCCCAAATTGGAATTAAATATCTAACATTTCTAATTAACTCATGTCTAAAATGTCAATATTTTCCTCAGGGTTGGAAAAAGGCAATGGTTGTTCCTGTGCTTAAGGCTGGAAAACCTCGAGACAAAGCTGAAAGTTACAGACCGATAAGCTTGCTTAGCAACATTAGTAAAATTTACGAGAAAATTTTAAAAGAACAAATTTTAAAAACTGTTTTGGAAAAAAGAATTTTCCCCGATATACAATTCGGCTTTAGACGTCATCACAGCACTTCGCATCAGGTTAAAAGAATTTGCAACCATCTTTTAGAACATCGTTCAAGAGGGCAATCAACGGGAATGATATTGATAGATATTGAAAAAGCCTTTGATTCGGTTTGGCATGATGGCATAATATATAAAATGATAAGATTTCAATTTCCTGTGTATTTGTGTAAAATCGTGAAGAGTTTCTTATCCAATAGATGTTTTCAAGTTCATGTTAATTGTGGCATTTCAAAAATGTTTTATTTTGATTATGGCGTTCCACAAGGCTCTGTTCTTGGTCCTGCCTTATATAACATCTTTACTTCTGATTTTCCTAATCTACCGCAATGTGAAGCAGCAATTTTTGCTGATGACACAGCAGTGTTTACGTCGCATGAACTCGCTCTCAATATTGAGACGAATCTAAAATATGCGATTGAAATACTGGAAAAATATTATACTAGGTGGAGAATTAAGCTGAACGTTGGGAAAATGCAAGCCATCTTTTTTACAAGAAAAAGAAGAGCTTGCTTTCTTCCCAGCACTCAGTTGCAAATAAATGGTATCGCAATAGAGTGGTTGCAATCTGTAAAGTATCTCGGAGTCCACCTCGACACAAAACTAACGTTTTATCACCATACCCAAAACACGTTAAAGAAAATGAGTATTGCTATTAAAATGCTTTACCCTTTCATCAACCGCAAATCTTCACTCACAAATGAAAATAAGATAATTATTCATAAAGTTATTTTTCAATCAATATTGTTATATGGCTGCCCAATATGGGGGAAAGCAGCTATGTGTCATATAAAAAAGCTGCAGGTATCACAAAACAAAATTCTGAAAATGATGCTTAACTTACCTTGGCATACTTCGACCATAGATCTCCATACAAAAGCGAATGTTGAATCGATTTTTGTAAGAATTCGCAAACTTTCAAATAATTTTAATTGCAGCTGTGAGATTTCTATGAATCCTCTCATTAGCCAGCTCAATACATAATCTTTGATAAAAAATTTATAACATTTGTTGCGCTTACTTATTGTTTTTTGCTGTTGTTATTGTCTTATGTATTTCTTTTGTATTTTGCTTACTTTGTTGCTCTATTTATTATTTATCTATTTATTTACTAATTGTAATCTTATTTTTTGTCATTTATTTATTTTTTTTCCACTTATTCACACATTGTTTATTTATTTATTTATTTATTTATTTATTTATTTATTTATTTATTTATATATTATTTGTTTATTTATTTATTTATTTAATTATTTATTTATTAACTTATTTATTTTTTAACTTATTTATTTAGTTGTTGATTTCTTATATTATTTATTTATATAAATGTATCTGTTTAATTTTTGTTTTTTTTTTTTTTTTGTTTTTTATTTATTTATTTTAGTTGATATTTTTTATGGTCATTGTTATTCGATTTGTGTAATGTCAGGTCCTAAATTTTCAAACACTATGTACACTATTCAGCTATTATTTAGCGTTTAATTATATTTGTTAAGTCGAACAAACATTTTATTTATTTATTATTTTTTTTTTACTATTTCTTTTTTTTATCTTTTGTATGAAGGTTTTTTTTTTCGTATTTTCCTTCGATAGCTTCTTTGAATCATACCTATAATAATTATTTTTACTCTAAAAGATAATGTTTCAGTTGTAAGATAAATAATATCACATCTCTGAATTGTAAAATGTGCGGTCACAGACTTTTTTGAAAATATTATTGCGAAATAAAATATATATCTATCTAATTTCTTTCTTCTATGACTTTGCTCAGTCTTTTCAGTAGCAATTTTTCAAAGACTTTTGCCATTATTGGTATAAGCGATATTGGTCTGTAAGACGTCACTTCTGTTGGTGGCTTACCTTGCTTTGATATAACAATTACTTCAGCAATTTTCCAATGATGTGGGACATATTGGGTCTTCAGGCATGCATTTATTATGAATTGGAGTTTTATGAAGGCTTTTGATGGCATTTCTTTCATAACCTGAGCAGTTATTAGATCGTACCCAGGTGATTTTTTGTTCGATAGTTGATTTCGACACACACTTTTTATTTCTTTGAGTGTGACAATTGGTATGTCAACTTCATCGACTTTATCAATAAACTGTAAGCTGATTTCAGATGTACTTGCTGGGAATGGCTTAAAAACATTCGCAAGATGTTCTGCAAACAGGTTAGCTTTTTCTTTCGGATTTCCGATCCAATTCCCGTTTAGAGATTTAATTGGCGGGTTTTGTAACTGCGGTCTTTTCAGGCGCTTAGCTGCTTTCCAGAGCGAATAATCAGTTGAAGCATCAGTCGTTAAATTTTTCAGGAATCTACTTAATGAATCATTTTTGAATTCGTAGATTTGTTTTTTCAGTTCGTTGCTTAGCCGGTTAAACGCTGTTTTGTCGTCTGGAAATCTAGTATTTTGCCATTTTCTTCGAGCTCTTCTCTTCTCCAATATCAACTCTCTTATCTCGGCAGGGTATTTTGTTTCAGTTTGCTTCCTACTCGAGCAAGTTGGTGTACTTTCTTCTGCAGCTTGTTGAACATCGGCAATGAATTGTTCTACTTCAAGGTCGATTTGCTCTTTTGTTTCCATAGGGGATCTGAGATTTATATAGCTTTCAAGCTTTTCTCTGAATTTACTCCAGTTCGTTTTATTATTTAAAAGCTTAGGATTACTTTTTTCCATTATCTCCGATTCATTAAGTGATAAAATCACCGGTGTATGATCTGATGATAAGTCATATTTTCCTTTGACTCTTATATGGTTTCGTTTGATACCTTTAACTATGAAAAAGTCAACAAGGTCTGATATTTTACTTGAATCCGATGGCCAGTATGTTGGTGATCTGGATGAATAAAACTCACAATTGTATTTGAGGCATGCTTGTAAAGCCTTCTGCCTTTTGTTGTTATAAGTCTGGATCCCCAATGGGCGTGCTTAGCATTAAAGTCACCACCAACAAGGAAGTTATGTCCTAGTACATTCAGCAGTTCTGTATAATCATCTTCAGTCGAGGAACGCCTCGGCGGGCAGTATATTGATGCCAACTTGAAGTCTTTCTTTTTCATACCAATACTAATTATTGTTACTTGCATATTCTCGTTTGTAAACATAACTTCTTCATGGTGTTTTAATCTCTTTTTTATGAGGATTGCCGATCCACCTCTAGCCTTATCAGCTGGATGAGGAGCGTGGTAGCAAATATAGTTTAATATTAAATCATCAAGAACCAGTCAACTTGAGAAATGAGTTTCGGACACCAGACAAATATCTATGTGTTCACTTGAGAAATGAGTTTCGGACACTAGACAAATATCTATGTGTTCGATGTCTAAGAAGATTTTTAATTCTGATAAATGGTGTAAAAGACCGTTTGCATTCCATGTTCCAATTTTTAGTGATCTGTCCATCATTGTTTTTTAAGAGCGACTTCTTCACTTAGCCGTTTGATGTTCAAATCCTGATTGTCAATTCTTTTAAGAATAAGTTCAAGGATTTCTTTAATGGAAGTTTCTTCATTCTTCCGCACGTTTTTAACAATCTGTGAATAGGATTTTTTTTCGTTGCTTTTGCTTTTAACAGCTTCCTTCGGAAGTTCTTTCTTACTTTTATCTTCAGCTTCAGGAGTTCTTTTTGTGTTTGCTGGATTGCTGGGCTTTATTTCACCGGATGTCATTTTGCTTTTGGATTTTTGAAATCTTTTAGCAACTGGACAGCCTCTATAGCTTGCAGGGTGATTACCTTGACAGTTTACACATTTTGCTTTCTGTTCTTTGCTTGATGGACAGTCTTTAGTTGCATGTTTTCCTTCACACTTAACACAAGCAAACTCGCGGTTGCAATATTTTTGGGTGTGGCCAAATGCTTGGCATCGTTTACATTGCGAAACAACTTTTGATTTTCGCAGTGGTTCAATTTTGACTTTTATGCCCAAGATTGATCGAATATTATAGACACTTTCAAGACTTTGTTTGCTGTCAAAAGATAGCGTGAATAAAGGCAGTGATCTCTTTATTATTATTGGTTCCCCAGCAGAGTTCTTAGTAGTCTCATTCTTAATAAGATTGACTGCATCAAGGGCTTGGAAGCCTGCTTGAACAAGGTCTTCTACTAATTCTTTTGGAGAACATGAGGAATGTAGGCCTCTGGCTACTACTTTTATTGGTCTTGTGGATTTGTTTTCATAGGAGTGCCACTGGATTTTATGTTTGCTTAGTTCCTCAGTGACCAGTCTATAGTCATCATCTTCCTCGACATTGACTTTCCAATTGTCTTTGTTATACGATGTATATTTGTAAGCTTTTTTAGTACATTTCTCAATCATTTTCTTAAGATCTCCAAAATTTGGGAATCCTGTGATCATAATTGGTGGTGGTACAGTTTTTCTGTTGCCTTTAGACAAAGACTTCGGTTTAGCATTGGCTAGCACATTATTTGCATTATTCTTTGTAGTACCCAAGTCTTTTTTATTTTCATTTTTCGAGGTTTGCTGGTTCTTTGTATGCAATTCGGGGCTACCTTCCGCTTTTCGTTTTTTAGCAGTGCGCTTATTTCTTTTTCTTTCAGTTTCAAATAAAAGTTCTTCTTCGTCAGTTTGATACACAGTAACAGTATCTTGTTGGCTTGTCTGAACCGTAGACTTGTGTTCCTTGTCAAATAGGGACACCTTTTTTTCGAGTCTTTTTACTTGCTCCTGAAGACTTTGAACTAAGGTTTCAAGTTTCTTTCTTGCTGCTATTTCCTTTTGCCATTCATCATAGTAATCTTTTGATTTGGTTTGGCAGTTTTCTTTGATTTCTTTGAAACTCTGTTGTCCTGCAGTGTCGATCATTTCAGAGACATTGGTTTCTTTTTGGCTAATGACTTTTACGTCATTTGTCTTAGTTGGGGTTTTCGATGGTGTAACCCTTTGGGAGTAGTTTTTTGGTGGAGTTCTCTGTATTTTCGTACTCCGTTTTCCAAAATTTTTAAGCAATAAGTGGTCCTCCCCAGAATCCGTAGGACCGATCTCTTTAGAGAGTGGATTTTCCAGTTTTGCTGGACTGCCACCTGGGGTAATAAATCTGTTTGTTTTGTTCATTGCCATAAATTTTTTTAAACTTTTTTTTTTATGATACAAATAGGTCAGTTACTTCTATTCGCATTTTAAATTCAGCCGTCCCACTGGGATCAGACGCTGACCAGTGTGCCGCACAATATGTGTCAGACGCTCTTGGATTTATTGTTGAGCTGGTACATTCAGAGTGATATTTTTCTTTCTTTGCTCCTAGTTCCTGAAAAGATAACTCAGGTGACACAGCTCGTGGATCAATTGATCCAACGCTCGTCGTTAGTTGGATATCCAGCGGGCACCACTTGGAGGTGACGATGCGATTTTGCTCCTTATGTACTTAAAATATTTTTTTAATTAAGTTTATAAAAATTTTTAAATTCTTTCTTTCACAACTTTATAAGTGTATTCTTACTGTGCTAGATGTTAGTATTCAAATAAATACTAAATACTAAATACTAAATACTAATCATGAATCAAAAGAGTGTACAAGAAAGCCAGTCTGTAGAAAATGTTGTGGTGAGCATGGTTCTCGAAATTGTGAAAAGCCTAAAAAAGTGAATGTAAAAATTACAAATTTGCAAATGATAGATTAAATCCTAACTTGGATATTACTCATTAAACCTTGGACTTTAACAATCGTATTTATAAAATTTGCTACATCTATATAAAATTTGAACATCCAAAGACAATTTTCCAGCTAGACGGTGTCTAAAGAGTTGAACAAGCCTTAGCCAATTTCGTATTTATAAACACATTCCAACAGTTGTCTAAATAACCCCTCAAACTGTCAACCTTGAACGAAAAACTAAAAATGGTGGCGTTCATGATGTATCCGTGCAATACCATTGTTTGTATTTTGATATACGACTACAACAACTAAAAGGCTCTGAAAGAGTGTGGCATAGGACTTGAACTAGACCAACAAAACAGCTGACTTGACTTTGTGTTACAGCTTTTCCAAGTCTCATAAAATGATGAAATTTGGGCAATTTATAAATGAAATTGTTGAAAGCAGTATTTTCGCATCTCAAACTACTTCATTTTATCGATCTTAACACTCTCAACAGTGTGTTATAACATGTTCAACAAAATTGTTTTTTGTTGTATCAAATGCCACTTTAGCCACAGCTTAGACAACCAATTTCGATGTCTTAAGTTAGACATTCCTTAAGCAGCGATGAAAATGTTTGTAAATACGATTTGGAATTGGACACAGTTCTAAGAGTTAGACATACTTTGGAATGGGATTATAAATACGACTGTAATTGTCCTGTTTAGTGCAGGGCATGAGCAAAGAAGGTATTGAACGGTTTTTTCCTCCTCCTGGTCCATGCAGCTTCTGCAGAAATCATTGGAAAAAAAACTAAGTCTTTTGGCGTGTCTCCCTATTAGACAGTGCCCCGTAAGAACACCTATGGTAGAACCAAGATACAGGCGGTTCAGGGCTAGCAAACTCTTCGAGCGTTTCGAGTCCACACACGGCCAAACTTTTTTGATTGCAAGGCAGTTGTTACTCTCAGTCCATCTAGTGTTTGTTATCCTTGAAGCGTCTTGTCTAAGTAGGAGTGTAGCGATAGGTACACCTATATTGTTCCATTCTAAGCATAGGGAAGTGGTCGTGCCCTTTTTGGCTAGTTCGTCTGCCATACAGTTGCCTGGTATGTCCCTGTGCCCTATGAAAGGTGAATGTTAAACTGATTTGACATCTCCCTCAGAGACATCTGACAATTTTGGACCGATTTAAGGGCAGCTTTGCTGTCTGAGAAGATTCGAATATCCGTGGAGGATATGACGTTTTCTTTGAGCCAAGACAGCACCTCCTTAATCGCCAGAATTTACGCTTGGAACACACTACAATAATCGGGTAGGCGGAAGAAAAAACTGAGGTTCAGTTTTTCTGAGTAGATTCCACTTCCCACATCTTCGCTGGTTTTTGAACCATCGCATCGGTGTAAAAGTGTATTGCTTCATTTTCCAAAAGAGTGCCATTTTCCCAAGCTTCTCTTGAAGGTATGGTTACTTGGAAATTATTGTCAAACACCAACTTGGGGGTGGTGTAGTCTGATCGATTCGGTAAGAATCTAAAGTTAAGTTAAGTTGCACAAAATAGTATTGATTTGATTTTGCTTACTGAAACACACCTCACAGACGCTTTAGCTGGCTGTGAAGTGTACATACCTGGTTATGGACGATATGATTGCCTGTCTACTTAGTAGGTTCTCGATATACTGGTAGCGTATCAATATTCATATGTTAAGAATGAACTCAAATGATGTTAAAAAAACTCTTTAGTGCCGGAAAAAAATTTGGATTTTTTCGGTAAAAATAACATATAAAAACGAAGTATGAAACCCTATTGTGCTGTATAGATCTGCAACTCTTAGTGTGACTGAATTTTTTGAGATTTTGAATGAGATGATACCTAACAATATCAGTGAAAACGAATATTTGTTCATTGCAGCTGATTTTAATATAGACTACCTAAATGTAAATAGTTATGAGATGAATCATGTTCATGTCAATGAGTTTAAATGCCTTTTTGGGCTTCAAATAATTGTGAAAGAACCAAAAAGGATAATACACGATTCCGAAACATTGATTGATTTTGTGCTGACTGACGTTACGGTAGATGGAGATGTAAAAGCACGAAATGATTGGAAGATTTTGGATCACGAGTCTTTATGGATTAAATAAGTATCGGTCCATTCACTTTAAGCCAAATAAAATAAAGTATCTCAGGTATGATAAAGAACGTTTCATTAATGAGCTTAAAAATAGCTTTTCCGGTATTACAAACGAAGACTTCAATAATTATGTTATGAAATTTGAGGGTTTCGTTGCTTAGGCCGACAAAAACCATAAAAGTTAATGAAACTGTATCGGAAGATCGGAAATAATACAAAATCACGATTAAACATTCCAAAAATGAATGCATCAAATCAAAAAGAAAATATATTGAATTGAAACTTATTGAAAAGATGGTGATCTATAGGGTCTCTGGAAAACAATGAAAAAGCTTACATTTCAAAAATGTACTGAATAGATTAGAAATTAACGGGATTACTCTAAATGATGATTTGGAAGTTTCAAATGGGCTAAATAACTTTTTTTTAAGGAAGTGTAAAGCAATAAATAATAGAATTTCAATAGTACCATATTCTGACAATATACCGCATTGTGAAGAATTTTTTCAATTTCAACAAATTAATGCGAGCATGCTTGAAACAATTGTTAAATCAATGAATAAACGGTTATGGTTTAAGTTGTAATATAATTCTTGACTGTAAAGAAGACATTTTTGTTCCACTCCTAAAAATAATTAACTCATCACTTCAAAGTGGATTGCTTCCACAAAGGTGGAAATTTGCAGATGTTGTTCCAGTGGAAAAAGTGTAAAATGCAAAGAGTCCTGAAGAATGGAGGCCAGTTAATATGTTGCTAATATATGAAAAAAAAATTAGAGGTTGTCTGCTCACAGCCTAACAAATTTATTGAAGAAAGGAAACTCATCTGTGCAGAGCAGTCTGGCTTTCGGCAGGCACACTCGTGCAAAACCTCCATTTGTTTCATAGCTTATGAATGGAAAAAGGAAATAGAAGCCGAATTAAAATTTTGGCTGTCTTTTAAGATCTCAAGCGAGCGTTCGAGACAAGGGATAGGAAAATTATGATAAGAAAACTTAAAACATATGGTGTGCGCAGTTATGAACATTGTTGATTCAAGAGCTACTTAGCTGACAGAATGCAAAGTATAAGTGTGAGAGATACTTTTAAAAAGATTATTGATTCTACAACAAAGCCTTAAATTAGGTCTCTACCATCAGTATTGACAGAGAAGTCAACATAGTTATCAACATAGGTCAGAGTACACCAAAGTTAGCCCTTTTTTTAAATTTTGACAGTTTAAGTTGAGATACGGACTTTACTGTGAAACAATTTTTTTTTTAGAATATGACCAAGAACTTAATTCCAAAGTATGTATTACGAATTACGGAGCACCTTGTATATGACATTCAATATAATAACTTAACGAAAAGACTAAATTAAACCCGTCTTGAAAAAATACCAAACTAACGTACAGGCTAGATTTAAGGGACGGGTAGAGCTTGCTCAGCTCTGAGCACTGCGGTGTCTGAATGAAACCTATTGTGCCAGAACCAGCGTACAGGTCACTTTTACAAGAGGAAACCCTGGGGTACGAAGTGTGCCCAGAAGTATTTGACTGTTGATACCAGTAACTCACTGGTGATGCCAGCATTTGACTGTTGATGCCAGTTATTTGACTGTTGTTTTTTTTTTTGCACCTCAGAGACTTCAGGCCAGAGTTGGCCGAAATATCACTATTTAGAAAAAACTACATTTGTTACGTCTGCTACGTAGTTTATGTAGTTAAATGTAATTAAATGTAGTTAAATGTTGTTAAATGTAGTTAAATGTAGTTAAATGTAGTTAAATGTAGTTAAATTTAGTTAAATGTAGTTAAATGTAGTTAAATGTAGTTAAATGTAGATTATGTAGCAGACGTAGTTTGCACTATTCTCTTTTTTCTATATTTACTACGTGTATGTAGCAAACGTAACAAATTGTAGTAAATAAAGCGTGTAGTTTATTGAATTAACTACACGTAGTTAATGATGTAGTAAATGTAGTGTAGTTTATTCGGCCAACCCTGCTTCAGGCCAGTTTACTCCAAAAAATGAAATTTTTTTAATACGTTTTATTTATAGAACAAAAAATGTTGAGTGATCAATTTTTTTTGCATATTATGAAAGTAAATACATATGAAATTACTTAAATATTTTTTTTTTTAATGGCGGTCCTGAAAATGGGTGCTGAAACTCATCTGATATGTAGATGGATGACATCATTTCTTGGAAAAGAATTATTTGACAGCAAAAAAACAAAACGGTTTCATGTTCCGTATCGAATTGGCTATGGCCTTAAGCAGAATCAAACATGTTCAATAAAAAAAAAACCAAATGCCGGTCTTTTGAATTATTTTTAACAATTTATTTTTTTATTTTTTTAATTACTTATAACTTTTTTAAATAATAATTAATATTTCTGGTTCTGCTTAAGGTCAGACATCTGAAGAGTAAAATGCCGTATGGTTCATATCGATAAGTGCAATAGTTTTCAAATGAGAGTGTCATCCATGCATGAAAACCTGGTTCAGAGAAAAATCCGAAGGGTCGAGCGGGCAGATTTACCACAGCGCTCCCCACTCTTTTATACCTGCTTCCCGGTCTTGCTGACCTTTGGGATTAATTCTATACTATTTGTACGAGTATACAGTAGCAATTTTGCAAAAAATTGTTTGGAGTAACCTGGCCTTGAAACAGTATTGAACTTAGAGCAAGCTCATTTGTACACACTTATATACGCTCTTCATCAATTATGTAAGTTTAGTGGTTAACACTATAACAAGCACAAAGACAACGTTAACGAGGAACAATAAAAGATATAGCAAATTATTAACAAAGAAAAAAAATTCACTTAATTAACATTAATAGAACAAGCTAGACTAGGGAAGCATATTACTAGACAAAATCTATAAATAAAAAATGAAGTAAGATTACAGCAATAGAATATCTACTAAGCATGAATCATGCAGATGGTTTTAAGTTTTATATTTAATCAATTTTTACTGATGTTGAGATTTTTACTGATGTTGTCCTATAAGGAGGACAAGGAGGGAGAACGAAAGGATCTTTGAGTGCGAAACGTATGAGTCTGTGCTGTACACTACACCTGAGAACTATGCTCTAGATTAGGACAAACATAACAGTTTTATAAAAAGAGGATAACATAAGGGTCATTGAAGTCGTTTGTCCATCGCTTAGTAAAACCAAGCAATGAACTTCCTTTTTAAATTGAAATTGATGTGTTCATTAAATTGCAGGTAAGCACTTTAAATTACACCAAAGTTACGGAATCTAGAAACTTGAGATAGAAATTGTTTCCGTACGGAATATTTCCAATACTAGGAGATCTTTTGTGGGAAAAGGTCATACTTGACACTTGAAAGTATATTAAATTAGCCCGTTCTTAGAACACCATATAGCAAAACTGTAGATATCTTTTTGTAAGAAGTCGCGATCAGAAGCATTTCTGATGATTTAAAAAATTTTTGTATATCGTCAGCAAAGGGAAAGGGTAAAATGTCGCTATACGAGATGCAAGAAATTACATCAGTTACTGCATTAATGAAAAGCAGGGGACCAAGATGTTTTCCCTGGAGCACACCAGACAAAGTATTCACAAAATGTTACGAAATTTGACTTTTTACGACCTAATTTTTAAGTAAGATACAGTTTGTTGAAAAGAGAGGAAAGGCAGGGCCGTTGAAGGTATGTTTCCCAAAATCAAATCAACACCCACTGTAGAAACTTAGTACGAAATTTGACTCTTTACGACTACACAGTTGATATGAGAAGAAATGTCTATCTTGATCTCCAAGTAAATATTGACAATCGGTACTGACTGGTTGAAAAGTTGATTTCGGCGCCGACTAATGAGAAAGTTAACCATATAGACTAATTAATTAGGTTTGACGTACTGGGGATGTTGTCGAATGTCTATCAGTAGACAAGGCAATATTATGGACACTGAGCAAGTCACATCATACCCTATAGAGCTTCTCAATTCTATATAGAATTATCAAGAGTGGCTGCAAGTTGGTGTTCCAATGCCAATAATGAGTATTCTAGAATTATTGTACACAGCTACAAATTACCTACACATCTGGGATGCGGCATTATAAAACTTTTAATAATGACTGGAACAGCGAAGTTATTCTTTAATTTCCACTGATTAGTCATTTAAGTTTAAAATAGTGTATCAAACTCGCAAAACCTTTTTATTTGACAAAAGAAGGAAAAAGTAAGAACGTCGTGTGCAAAAATGTACTGAAATAAAATAATATAACAATAGTTTACTAAAACGCATGAATGTGTCTTATTTGCAAAATAAGTAGCCTAAAAAATTAAGTACTAGTACCCGTGGCATGATATCTAGCATGTCTTCCTGTTAACCCATATGTTCATGTTTTGAATCCCAACAGAGACAAACATGTTTTTCCAAGAAAATCTCATTTCGCGAGAAATTTGCAAGTTCTCCGTTAGTAAACTCATTGCCTTGAAAAGCCGTTCAAAAACGGCAGGAAATTGGAGCTCCCCTCCATTCCCTCGCAAGACATGGTTGTGGGAAATACGCTAAGCCCCAGAAATCATCGCTCTGTTACTCTTATTTATTCTTATTAATACACATATGGTACACTCAGCCTTTACTTTACTATTTGGTATTGATCTTGCACAATCGAATTGTTTTGGAAATATGTAGTGCCTCTATAAATTTTTTTCATTTGTAACTTATGAAAAATTAAATGACTGTAATACTTTCAAAGTTCTGTTGTTTCAAAGTTTTCATTCTCGTTCTTTCATTCCCGTGGGAATATGGGGATGAAATATAGTCTATGTTACTGAGGGATAATGTGGCATCCTAAAGTTGAAAGAATTTTTGATATCGGTCCAGTAGTTTCTAACTTTCCGTTCCCAAACCCCGTTTCCGTGGGAATATGGAGACCAAACCTTGACAACAACCATACCTGGGACTTTAAAAAACTAAAATCAGGCAATAAACGATGGAAACTGGATCGAAGTTCTACGAATTTAGTAGCATTCAGTTCCCATCTCCAACGTTTCTCAGTCTATGTTATCGATGTGATACTTACAGAACAGGTTTATAAAACTCAACGCACCGTATGTGGAACATCCATAAACATAAGATTTACTTATACGTTTACTATTGTAATATCAAAACAGCTTACATTTGTAAAATATACAAGGTGCGACAAAAGTATGGAAACCCCTCGAAATATGGCGCGTTAAAAAAAAATCAAAGAACCTATGTCTGACGTATTTTTCGACGAGGAGTCCGATGGTGACCTTGAAATTAACCTTGGACGTAACCTTGAAGCCCCAACGACCCAAAAATCGAATTTTCAAATGGAAACCCCCATTTTTAATTGCAGACTTGGAAAGAGCGCTAAATAAAATAAAATACATATTTTTTCGTAAAATTTTGCGCTCTTTCCAAATCTGCAATAAAAATGGCATACACCATTATGGCTACTTTTGTAGATGATATTGCAATTTTATCATCCGGTAAGTGCGTCGTCAAGGCTGCTGAGAAATTGCAAAATGCGTCGACACTGTTAGTTATTGGACCAAAAACTGGCGTATCAAGCTCAATGAAGCTAAATCTGCACATATAAACTTTACAAATAAAAAGTTAAGCTACGTTCAAATATTCATCAACAATTAAGCTGTACCTTACACCAATACGGCCAAATACCTTGGGATACATTTGGATGCAAAGCTAAAATGGAAAGAGCATATTATCAAAAAGAAAAGGGAAGAGCTCAACTTGAAATATAGAAAAATATACTGGTTACTCGGTAGAAATTCTGACTTATCTGTCGAAAATAAAATAATGCTTTATAAACAAGTACTTAGACCTGTCTGGACCTATGGAATCCAATTATGGGGATGTACAAAGAAAACAAATACTGGAATCATCCAAAAGTTCCAAAACAAAGTCCTTCGTGGAATAGTAAGTGCGATTAACGTCGTGATCTACAAATAGAAATGGTTACAGAAGTTGAAGGAAAACATGCTGCATCACACAAGCGACACAAGCTTCAGCGACTGCATAGCCATATCAACTCTGAAATGGAGTCCATATTAAAGACGAGAAGCAATGTTCAGAGATTAATTAGAACCAAGCCACACGAGCAAATGGTCTAAAAGTCATGGGAAGCATTAAAAGTTCAGCTTCCCCTAAAGCGATTATACTATTAAGAAAGAAAAATCTGTTGTCGATCGTTCATAGATTGGTTCTGATTACAAGGAGTTTTTAGTGAGGTAAGAATTGGAATTGGAGTCAAATACTGCCAAGTGTCTTTTGAAGATTTCCTCCTGACAAAAAAAAAAAAAAAAAAAACACGCCTATATGGCAGATCAGAAGACAACATACAATAATGAAAATATGAATGATTGTAAGTACAGGTCTTTCATCGTATGCAATAAATGCATATTTAATTTGTGTCTTAACAAAGGTCGAATAGTTCCGTTCCTGATTCATTTACTATTATTATTATTCATTTTAATGAAATCATGCTTTTTATCAATCATTTTATTGAAAACCAATATTTAACAAATCTTTATATTTTATTTATCTAACCAATGCCAATGAACTGAACCCCTGAACTTTTTTTTTTTTTAAACATTGTGTTGTTTTTTTCTGTCTCCAAAAAATTTTAACGATAGCTTATAATGTCAATAAATAGATGCACTTTTCGTTAATTCAATGAAAGCTATCAAATTGAAAAATTTATTAAAAAAAAAAAAAAACAGTTGCTTACACAGTTCTCCCCCTTCAATTCAGGTTTTTGAGATTTGTTCTTAAAATAACTGAGGTATAATAATGCGCAAGTCAAATTAAACTGCTATCGCCGTCTATATTTCCAATCTCTTAACAGCTTTGAAAACTTTGGTTTGTTTTTACTAAGGTATGTGGATAGTATTTTCATGTGGGCTTGAATGCTCTTCAAATTATTTTGTAGCACAAGAAATCCAAACCATATGAATAAATAAACGATCATATCCACAACATATTACTGATTATTTAAAATAATCTTACACTATACCAAAAAAGACGGAAATGAGAACCCAAAACTGACATGAACAACAAAAGCAACCCAAGTAATGAGTAAAATATTTCAATTGCAAAGAAAATAGGATACTTCTCAAACAGACATTGTAATCTTTTGCCAAAAACACCCTCATTTTGAGTAGAAAATTGGACGCACATATTGGATGTACTGTTGCACATCGGGAAAAAATGTAGTAACAGTAAATCCATTGAACTGTTTATTTGAAACAGATATCAAGGGTGAAAAAATGGGCGGCAGCCACGTCTTCTGTTTTTTCTGTGACATAAGGGACTTGAATAACGAAGCTATGCACGTCGTCTGCAGATTTCCTTAAAATTTCAGTAGAGTATGGATAAAACATGTATTGAAACAAAATATAAATCAAAACAAAGCTAAAAATTCAAGCTCTTATTTTTTTTAGTGACCTCTTCTTCATAGCGTACAAAAGAATAACAATGGGCTTTCGACTTAATACCTAATTTCACTTGCTTTACGATTGTTATTAAATGCCTAATAATAGTAGGTACTTAATTTTTCAGGGAAATGCTTATGTCCTTTGTCCTATCTCATAAATTTATCACATCAAGAGACCTGTATACTACATACATAGACGATTATTACACTGTTGAATATGTTGAACAATATGTAGTCCAAAATTATATTGAGAGTTTTCCGAACTTTCCTTTTCGTCTAGGAACTTTTTTACGAATTAAACAATATAATCATCACCATAAAAACATCACCTCTGTCAAGCAGGTGAAGTGAGTTTCTCGAATCGGAATAGTTTGTGTGTAATTTAGTTGCTAATTAATTGCTCATTATTTGCCAAAAAACAAACTTTTTTGCTCCTTGACGTTTAGACACTGGCTCTTTTCACTTTTAACTTTTCACTTTTTGCTAATTATTTGTTCTAGGAAAAACACCAATTAAAAAAAATTTTTATTTTATTTTTTTTATGAAGATGTTTTTCGACAAGTTAGGGAGCGTTCAAGTATTACGTAACGCAATTTGGGGGGAGGGGTGTCTCGTAAAACGTTACGATGCGTTACAGGGGCGGGAGGGGGTCTTTCTTACAACACGCTAAGTAATATTTTTTTTTCAAATTAGGGAATAAAATAAGGAATAATTAATAATAATAATAATAAAAAGTATGCCAAGGATAAAAACTATAACTTTTGTGTTACGTAACGTTTAGAGGTGGGGAGGGAGAGGAGTACATGAAAACGTTACGGTGCGTTACAACGGGAGGAGAGGAAGTCAAAAATCTTCAAAAATTGCGTTACGTAATATGTACTTGAACGCTCCCTTATTTGCTTTACGAAATAGATTGGCGTCAAGCTGGAGAGGTGTTTTTTTTAAACAAAGGTTTAGAGACCTAGTGATTTCACCATATTTTTTGCTTATTGTTTGGTCCTGTAAAAACCAAAATAAAATTTTTTTCGATAAAAGAGAAAAAAGTTCTTAATTTTTAATTTTTGAGAGAATTGATTCCTATATTTATATTCTTTTTGCTAATTTTTTGCTCTAGGAAAAAGCAAAAAAAAAGAGTTTCTCGTTATTTAGAAAAAAATTTTTTAGTTTTTATTTTGCAAAAATGATTTTATATGTTTTATAGTAGAAAACTACTAGCTAGGAAAAGATTTCTTTAATTTTTTCATTGTAGTTTTTTTTTGTTAATTAATTGCTCTAGGAGAAAGCAAAAAAAAAAATATTTCAGCAAAAAGCTAAAAAAGGAAAACCTCTATAGTAACAGTTTCTGACATGTCATTGAGAAATATCGAAATACCATCTCGGCTACAAGGGGGCCATCCTGTATAACTTATATACCTACCGAAACGTAATCATTTTATAAAGTATGAATGTCTTATTCTAAAAAACTCAACTAGACTCTAAGATTGGCTATCTTAAACATATCTAAATTGACATTTGATAGGACAAACATCATTTTACTGGATGTCAAATTTAAACTGGTAACAAACTGCACATCATTTACCCAGACCCACAGTGCGGCCAAAGGCCGCAAACTGCAGCCAAAAGTTCAAAAAAAAGTTTCCAATTAGGGATTGTTAAGCATTGAGTTGGCTGCAATGGTCCTACAAGAAACTAAAATCGCTCATAGTGATGACTAATTCGTAAAGCCTCTTGCTGAGGCTCAGTTGGGATGAGGCCTTCGCTCGAGCTTCACTCTACAGTTAATACACTGAGACAGTGTGGTATTTGGGTGTTTAAGCTGGCCAAAAATATTTTATATCACCACTAACTGAGCCGCCCGTCGTTGCTCGGGTCTATAGTTTATAGGCTCCCGTTTTTTTCCTGTTTCTGAGGGATTATGTGGCATACCAGTGCCAAAAGAATTTTTTAAATCTGACCAGTAGTTTTTAAGTTTCCATTTCCAACCCCGTTCCTGTGGGAATCTTCCGTTCCCGTGGAAATATGTGAATGAAATCGGTCAACTAACATTAAGATTCCCGTTCTCGTTCCTGTTACTTTTTCCGCGGGATAAAAGGGATGAAATCTACTTTAAGCTATTGAGGGATTATGTAGTAGTTTCAAAGTTTACATTTCCAACCCCGTTCTTGAAGGAATCTTTTGTTCCATTATATTATCGATGTGTTTCGGACACACGCCGCAGTTGATTGCTACGCCGATGTAAAACAATATCTCGGCTTTCAAAATTTTCACCCAGTACAACGATAGCGACTTTGTCAATTGTTGGCGTCTTATTAGCTTTGATGACAATTTTGTGATTATTGGAAAGCATGCGGTCCAAAGCGGTCGTGAATAATGCAAACAATTCGTTATGTTGATGAAAAAACGTTTGGAGTTGTTCTACAATTGGTCTTTTCACCGAATTATTGTGTACACAACGCTGATCGACTTGTCTTGCTGAATCGCCCATAAAAAAAATTTGCAGAAATTTCTAGTCATTATTCGGCGTTGGCAATAAAGAACCTGTCAAATGGTGTATTTGACCTTGAATCTTGGATGTTGGCATACAATTTTCTTGAATAACTTTTGTTGCACCAACTGACGTCATTTGAAAACAATTATTGTAATGGTTCTGTTGGCAGTACCAATAATGGCATCAATTTGACTTGACCGCTCGCACAACACAATCCAGGAGCTTTATTTTTAAAATTAAATGACTTACAATATTGGCATACAGCGCTCATTGGTCCAATAGCAACGATTTCTTGTGAACTTTACTCGATTTCTGAGTTATGTATATTTGAATGAAGCTCGATAGAGGTTAAGCGCAACATTTCAATTTCGATTCCGTTCAACTTCATTCCGTGCCAGATACGCTTTGCTCGTTAGTTTGACATGCTCTTGTAAATCTGTGACTCACAACTTTGCGAGTTCTACGTCTTAAGTTTGAACGTCTAATTGCTGGTTATTGCATGTTATTGTATTCAAACTTCCAAAACCCCATATAAAATTGAACTTTTAATATTAGGCGTAATGGTTCTGAACTAACCGTGATGTACAATGAGAGTCTCAGTTTTCTTTGGTGATGTTGGTCCAATGAATTAAACTACAAATGAATAACAGTATTTATAGTTCTTTTTTAAAACGGTTGCTAGGAGAGTTTGTTTAGTTCAACTTATTATTCTTTTTATATTAAGTTGCTGTGTTTTTGTTTTTACGATTTGAAACAGTGCTTTCAACACTTAGCACTATGAGAGTTTGTAAGATTCCATCCATTCTACGCTAATATACTGAGGAATTATGTGGCTTCATAGTGGTGAGAGAATTTTTAAAATCTGTCTAGTAGTTTCTAGTTTTCCGTTTCCAACCCCGTTTCTGTGGGAATCTTGCGTTTCCGGAAATCTTTTTAGTGTTTTCTGTCATAAGAACCTTCTACTAACAATAGCAAACACAACAAAAAAAATTATTGTGAAATCGGTCCAGACGTTGTTGAGTTATGCGCTTACCAACACATTTTGCGAATAAATTTTTATATTTAAGACTAGCTGAGCCGCCCGGCGTTGCTCTGGTCTGTAGTTTTAAGGTTCCCGTTTTCGTTCTTCCGTTTAAGTGGTAGTTTGGATAAAAAATAATCATTTTCACTGTGGAATTATGTAGCACAATAATGTTAAAAGGGATTATGTGCCATCCCAATGCCGAAAGAATTTTTTAAATCTGTTAAGTAGTTTCTTAGTTTCCATTCTCAACCCCGTTCGTGTGGTAATCTTTCGTTCCCGTGGAAATGTAACATCCTAGAGTTGAAAGAATTTTTGAAATCGGTCAAGTTGCTTAAAGGCTTCCGTTCTCGTTCCTGTTTCTGTTCTTGTGGGATTATAAGGATGAAATATAAGGTAAGTTACTGAGGGATTGTGTGGCAGCCCAGTGCTGAAAGCATTTTTGAAACCTGTCCAGCAGCTTCTGGGTTTCTGTTCACAACCCCGTTTCTGGGGGAATCTTCCGTTCCCGTGGAAATATGTGA